>BLSH010380641.1:330544-349077 GCA_018402905.1 Glandirana rugosa
ACTCTAGAGGAGGTCGATGTTCTCTATGGGGTCGTCGGTCGTAGTCATCTGTGAAGTCGTGTAGGGTCGTTATGTGTGTAAGTCGGAGGGCCAGTCACTGCGCCCGTATCCCGATCTCCGCTCAGCTGGATCCTGTGATCATAGTGATCACAGGATCCAGCAGCAGCGCGGCGCGTGCCCGCGCTGCGAGCTCCCATTCTGCAGGACGTATATATATGTACAGTGGCCGGGTGGGAGGTGGTTAAAGCCTGAGGCTCTAATTGGCTTCAAAAAAGGGTGGGCTCGGGGAGCAGAGCACTGTGCCTTGAGCTCACCCAGATTTCGGCGGGAACGCGGGGGAACACAGTTCTTGCCCCTCTAGCACTGAATGTGTGTATTGCTGGGATGTGCTGAAGTGTCTACTGATGCTGGCTGCTGGGGTATCTCTTGTAGCTGGAGGAGATCTCATTTTGTGAGGTGGGGGGTAGTCTATTGTTGCTGGGGAAGTCTATTGTTACTGGTGGGGGATCTATTGTTGACGATGGTGGGTCCAATTTTTGCTGGTGGAGAAGTTATTGCTGGCAATGGTCTACTGTTGAGGGAGGGGTCTGCTGGCTGCTGGAAGGTCTATTGATGCTAACTGTGGGAAGATCTGTTGCTAAGGGGTCTATTTTTTGCTGGGGGTATTTTGTCGTGGGTGGTCCATTGTTGTTGGGGGATCTATTGTTGCTGAGGGTCTATTGTTGTTGCTGACTGCAGGGGGTCTATTTTACTACTTTTTAAATTTTTATTAACAAATTCCATACAAATTGCTTGTCACCAAAAAAACGATGCTGTATGCTCTATAAAGGACATTACTGGGAGGTGGGCAGGGGGTGGAACGGTCCTCGGAGGTGGGTACAGGTGGAGAAAAGGGGTGACTCAGAAAGGGAGAGTCCTTGCACCTATTCTCTGAGAAAAAAAAACCCCGATTTCTATAATGGTGTGCATCTGTATGCTTATGATTAATAGTATATACTGGTTGCAGTAGCTCCTCTGTTCCCAATTACTGGTTAGATTATTGGTTAATTTACCAGGAAGGGAATCCCGTCTGTTCGCAGAGGATCTGTCTTGGGTGGAGGGTCTGCCAACTTTATTATCAATCCCAGTCTTCCACATAGCGAAAGTTCTGTTTCTCTTATTTACCTACAGGTTTAGCACAATATCCTGTTTGGGGTGGGCCACTTCTCATAGCCCCCCGAAATGAGGTTGCACACTTTAAATACAAAAATACTGTACATGGATAAAAGGGTCCTCCTTTTAATGCAACTTTGAGGAGGATATGGGAAAAACACCAATCCTTGAAATGACGTGCCTGGGAGAAGCTGTATGCGGTTTTACAGAACAGTACGACTGTCACAGACAGCGTCAGCAACTCCGTATTCTGGCATCACAAATTTTGCACTCGTAATGGAAAGTTTTCATTTACATCATTGCTTGGCTTGAATACAGCAGCAGCACCCCAAGTTGATACAGTGCAACCTAAAAAAAGGTCTTTTTCAGGTAGTTTTGGCTGTGCCGCCTGATTTTTCAGCATTGGGCCTGAATCAACTGGTGAAGGTAACAGCCACAACGGATCTAAAATGTATAGGAAAGTGTATTATTTTATAAAAAATGTAGAGCTAAGGTCCTTCCTATTAATTGATCATAGGCAAAACAGTTTTTTTCACAGTACTAGACAGCATTATAGTAAAAGTTTAACAATAAATGTTAACAAAATATGCACGTTGGGCGACTAACCCAATCTGTTATATTGTGTGCATTTGTGACAGTGATGTATGTTCTTGGATTTACCTGTATCCATTGATATAAATAAAAATATTTGTGCGCAACCTCACATCACAAAGACAAGGCAGATTTTATCCTGAATTAGTGACAGTAGCTACAAATATTGTCCATTTGCTGTACTTTATGTAAGCAGTGATATTGGGCCATAATGTAAGGGGGAGAGACAAGACAGGTTATAGCATGAAATAAAAATGAGAGTGTATTATTTTTTGAAAAAATTACCAGTTACACTTACCGGTAACAGTGCTTCTGGGAATTCCTCCAGGACGGCACAGCTGAGAGATGACTGGTCTCACCTGGACAGGAAACACAATCAAGAACAGAGTTTAACCGCTTGCCGACCGCTGATCGGCATTTGACGGCTACAGAGTGGCTCTGTAAGGCAAAACGCCGTCATATGACAGTGGCTGCCAGATCGCGCACAGTGAGCGTGCGCCCGCGCGCTCACTGTGTCCGGGGAGGGCCAGGTAGCGAGTGCGGCAGATTGATCTCCGCCGGCTACCCGCGATGCCCCCCCCCCGGAGTGAAAGAATGGAGGTCCGTGTAAGTAAACACGGACCTCCGTTCTGTGAGGGGGGAAGGACTGTGATCACAGCCTTCCTTTACATGGAAGCTGTGATCACTTCCCTTCCGCTGTTAGGGCAGCCCCCACACAGTAAGAACACGCCCAGGGAACACAGTTAACCCTTAGAGCGCCCCCTGCAGGTTAACCCCTTCACTGCCAATGGCATTTACACAGTAATCAGTGCATTTTTATAGCACTGATCGCTGTATAAATGCCAATGGTCCCAAAAAAGTGTCAAAATGTTCCGACATGTCCGCCCCAATATCGCAGTACCGCTAAAAATCGCAGATCGCCGCCATTACTAGTAAAAAAAAAATAAATAAATAAAAACCCCAGAAATTAATTCTCATCATCCGTAAACGTGACCACTTTTGCGCAATCCAATCAATAAACGCCGATTGCGATTTTTTTAATCACAAATATGAGGAAGAATATAAATCGGCCAAAAACGGTGAAAAAAAATGTTTTTTTATATTTTTTTTTTTTATTTGTATTTTAGCAAAAAATAAGAAATTTGGGTTTTTTTGCAAAATTGTCGCTCTTCTTTTGTTTATAGCGGCGATCAGAAATGACGCAGCGGTGATCAAATACCTCCAAAAGAAAGCTATATTTGTGGGAAAAAAGGACGCAAATTTTGTTTGGGTACAACGTCACACGACCGCGCAATTTTCAGTTAAAGCGACGCAGTGCCGAATCGTAAAAAGGGCACACTGGTGCAAGAGTGTATCCTCCTGTGCCAACAGACAACACCAACACATAAATGGGTGGGAAGTAGGCCTGCCGTCCTGGAGGAATTCCCAGAAACACCGTTACCGGTAAGTGTAACTGGTCATTTTCTCCAGTCATTCTTCCAGGATGGCACAGCTGAGATGATGAGCAAGGAGCTCAGGCCTACCTTTAGGGCAGGACCACTGTCTGCAGGACTTTCCTACCAAACGCCAGATCCTGAGGTGACAACAGCTCCACCCTGTAGTGCCTCAAGAAGGTGTTCTGGCTTGTCCACGTGGCCGCTTTACAAATCTGGTCAATTGAGGTGCCTGCCTTTTCAGCCCAGGAGGTCACCAGGGATCTAGTGGAATGAGTTTTCTATTGAGCCGGGGCTGGTTTACCCACCTGCTCGTATGCTACCGACATTGCCTAAATCTTATCCATCTTGCCACGGTCGACCTAGATGCCTGGAGACCTTTCTTCTGACCCCAGAAGTTAATTAGCAAATGGCTAGACCTCCTAAACCCTTTGACTCGGTCTAAGTAAATTAATAGACAACGTCTAACATCTAATGTATGAAAACTTGCTTCCCTCTCATTCTTGGGACTTGCAACAAAAAAGGCTCTTTAATTGTCAGAGCCTGCAAGTCACTTATCCTCCTGGCTGACGTAATCGCCAAAAGCAAAGCCATTTTAAAAGAAAGTAACTTAAAAGACGTCTGAGCTACCGGTTCAAACGGTTCCCTAGTCAGGGCATTAAGCACCAAGGATAAATCCCATGGTGGAAAACTCCTTGAGCTCACCGGGGTTCCCCTTTCTCTGGCCAACAAAAATCTTTTTATGAGTGGGTCCAGGGCTAGCCTCCTATCTAAAAATACCGATAGGGCCGCCACCTGTACCCTAAGGGTCTTGACTGCCAGACCCAGATCTACCTCATCCTGGAGAAAATCCAGAATGGAAGGGATAGCCTGTACTGAGACTTCTCTTGTCGAACACCAGCAAGGGAAGACCACCCAGACTTTGGCATATATGCGCCTGGTGACCAGCTTCCTGCTCAGCAGGAGGGTTTCAATTACCTTCTCTGAACACCCTTTTCTTTTAAGGAGCTCCCTCTCAAACACCAGGCCATCAGGGACAGGAACCCTGGATCGGGATGAAGAACCGGTCCCTGGCAGAGGAGGTCCTGTCTGAGAGGTAGATGGAAAGGAGGGGCAACCGACCACTTCTTCAGAGTGGGAAACCATTCTCTCCCTGGCCACCAAGGAGCGATCAAAATGAGACAGACACCTGTCCAGTCTAGCTTCTGCAGTACTCTGAGGATGAGAGCAAGGGGAGGAAATGAGTATGCCAGGCCGAAGTTCCACTTGTGGGCAAGGGTGTCTACCCCCTGGGACTCTAACTCCCTGGTGAGAGAGAAGCACCTTGTAATCTTCTCTTTTTTTTTTCTCTGGAGGCAAACACGTCCACCTCTGGAGAGCCAAACTGCTGTTTTACCAGAGAAAAGACCTTGTCGCAGAGTTCCCATTCCCCTTGTAGAATGGCCCGTCTGCTCAGATAGTCTGCTTCCACATTGTGCTGTCCCCTTATCTGGACTGCAGAAATTGAAGGAATCCTTTCTGCCCACTCGAGGATATCCTGCGCCAGCCTGGCTAGCTTTTTGGACTTGGTTTCCCCTTGGTGGTTCAGGTAGGCCACTGAAACTATGTTGTCCGAGAATACCTGAACCTCCCTGTCCTGGATCCGATCTTTGAACACCTTCAGTGCCTCTCCTATCGCTAAGAGCTCCCTGAAGTTGGGGGATGTCCTGCTCTGGGCCTGATCCCAGGACCCCTGGGCTCGAAGGTCTTCCAGGTGGGCCCCCCACCCCCAAGCACTTGCGTCGGTAGTAACGCTTAGAGGCTTTTGTTGGGTCCAGGGACGACCGTTTGACCCCCATCCTGGACTGAGCCACCATCTCAGTGTTTCTCTCAGGTTCCCCAGGAGGGACACCTTCCCTTCCAATGATTCCTTCTGTCCCAAATGGACAGAAGGAACCTCTGGAGGTCTCGAGAGTGAAGCTGGGCCCAAGGCACCGCCGGGATACAAGATGCCATGAGGCCCAAAACTCTCATGAGGACCCTCAGTGACACCTCCTTGGAGCCACACAGGGCCGACACCGCTCCCTGAACTTTCTCTACCTTTTCTGGGGGGAGAAAAATTCTCTGCACTACCGAATCCACCCGGTAACCCAGAAATGCTTTGTCTGAGGTGGCTCTAGGGAGGACTTCTCCCGGCTGATGATCCATTGTAGGCTTTCCAGGGTGGAAATCACTCTGTCCCGATCTGCCAACAGCTGGTCTTGGGATGAGTTCTAGATCAGCATTTTGTCCAGGTATGGAATCAGGGCAATTCCTTGGAGGTGGAGAAATGAGACCACCTCGGCGAAGGACCTTTGTAAAGATCCTTGGGCTGGAAGCCAGCCCAAATGGAAGCATCCTGAATTGCCAGTGTTGAACGCCTCGTTTCGTCTTGACTGCAAAGCGTAGGAATCTCTGGTGCTCCAGGGCAATGGGAACATGGAGGTAGGCGTCTTTCAGATCCAGCATGATCATAAGAACTCCCTCCAAGAGGTGCCTCCTGACCGTGTAAATACTTTCCATACGGAACCTTTTGTAACTTAGGTGTTTGTTCAACTTCCGTAAATTTATAATCAGTCGGAACTTTCCCGAGGGCTTCAATACCACAAAAATGTGGGAGTAAAACCCCAGCCACAACTGTCTTGCTGGCACTGGGACGACGACCTCCTGATCCACCAAATCATTGGCACTTTCCAAGAGCCCTTCCGCTTTCTGCGGATCCCGGGACAGGTGCGTCAGCACAAAATTTTGAGGCAGGTTGGATTGGAACTCCAACCTGTATCCCTCCTCTATCAGGTGGAGAATGTACAGGCTCTGGGTAATTTTCTTCCACTGGGGGAGAAACCACCTGAGCCTTCCATCAACCCGTGGGTTAGCGTCACTTTGATTCCTTAGTGGAAGGAGCGGGACCGGAAAAAAGAATTCCTCCCTTCGGTTTTCCCTACCCGAACCCCCACCTTTTGCCTGCCTCCCTCTTACCCTTGGGCCTGTCCTTGGCAGGGGGGCCTCGAAAAAATGGTCTTTCCTTGACGTTTTTGGGCTTCGCAGGAAACGTCTTTCCTTTTTCCGCTGAACGGGACAGAACCTGCTCTAAGCTCGTCCCAAATAGCAGGGAACCCTCGAAGGGTATCCCACAATGTCGGGACTTAGACGTGAAGTCTCCATCCCACGTCTTTACCCAAAGAGCCCTCCTCGCTGAATTTATGAGGGCTGCTGATTTTGCAGTTGTCCTTACTGTTTCAACTGCTGAGTCAGCCAGAAAGGCTACCGCCTTCCCAATCACATCCAAGTAATCCAAAACCTCCTTGGAACTTGTTCCTCTGGATACATGCTCCGCCAACCTGCCTAACCAGGCATCCGTGTTCTTGGCAAAGCAAGCTGAATGCCGGTCCCATCGCCGCTGCACTGGCCTCCCAAGCTCTACGCAGTAATGTCTCTGACTTTCTGTCCATCTAATCAGGGATGTTGCCTGCATCCTCGAAGGAGAGGTCAGAGCGTTTGGATACCTGGGCCAAGGAGGCATCCAGCCTGGGAACTTTGAGGAATTTTTCCTCATCTTCCTCGCTAAAGGGGCACCTGCGTTTCCAGGTTTTCAGCCTCAAAACCTTCCTCTCTGGTTCCTTCCACTCCCTCAGAATTATATCCCTGAGGGACTGGTGGACCGGGAGAGATTTTCCCTGTGGCTTAGACAGCCCCCTGTACATTCTTGGGCTGAAACCTATTGCAATGGCTGCTGGATCCCCTCAGAGGAATAGATCACCTTCAAAAGGCCTTCCATATCCTCCGTCAAAAACAGTTGTCTGCCAGGCCTAGACTCCTCACTATCCTGGCTATCCTGATCGGGATTCTCCCCCTCCTCTGGGGAGCTTAGCTCCGAAGGGTCAGCCTCCTCTTCCTTAGAGACATGCCCCGTTGGAGTTCTAAAGGACCCCCCATACTATTCCTGGAGGTTCCTTCCTGGGAAGATGAACCCTCCCCACAAGATAAGGACTCAGCCTATTTTCCGCCACCTGAGCCCGCCGGAGGCAGCTTTAAAGGCCTGAAGAGTAGAAAGCATCTCAGACTGTAAAACAAGGCAATCCTTCATGACTTGTGCTGTCCCTTTGCCTGCTCGTTTATGGATGCATTTAAAGCAGAATGGCTTTTTGTGCCCCTGGGGGAGTTTTTCGTTGCAATAGCTGCAACGTTTAGCGCGGGACGGGGCCGTAGATCTAGTGGCTGACCCCTGGGCTGGATGCTCCGTTCCTGAAAGAAAAAAACAGACCCAGAAATACCACATTAGATCCTAAGCTACATAGGACGTTTCTTGACCCGCTTCTGGATACTCAGGGAAGCCCTAGTCAAGAACTGCCAAACCAGCATGCTACCAGTGAGGGGGGTGAGGAATATGGCCCCCACCTGTCCGGTCTAGCCTTCCCCACGCCCCGTTCCTTCCGCCGGGTAGACTCACCCCCTGTGTTCTCCTCGAGCGCTGAGGCCTCCTCAAGCCTGCTTTCCCTCTCCATCTGCTGGCGCCGGACTCTTAGAGAGCTGTTCTAGCCACTCTATTGTGGAGAGGAAAAAGTCTGAACCCCCTCTCCTGCTGTCTTCACGTGCTTTGCATGCCGATGACCGCCGCCATTTTGCCGGAGTCCACCCGGAAATTACCTATAGTGGCGGAAATGATGACAGATGCACGCGCATGTGCCATCGTCACTTGGAAGTCCTGGTGCCGCGTCCCAGGCACTGAAGGGATACCCCGACTACCAGGGAGGCTGAGACACCCAGCCTTCAGATCCAGCATGATGGTCACAAGGAGCCGACGCTAGGATAACATCCAATGTCTTTCAGGAAGTCTCCCATGGCTACACTGGCCTTCAGAGTACTTATCCTGCAAGTGGTGGCCCCTTCTCTGGTGAAGGCCAACATGGGGATACAAACCCATGTCGTTCAGGAAGTCTCCCATGGATCGCACTGACCTTTAGAGTACTTAACCTGTAGGCTATTTCACATTTTGAATGCATATAGACAGCCTCCTCTGCCCATCCACCACTGTCAGGTAGGAGGAGGGAGTGGGAATATGGTCCCTGGGGTACTGGGTGGCACCACTGTCCCTCCCTCCCATAATTTAATGGGGAAACCCTCCAGGACTGAGCCTTTTTTGCTCCCGGCCGACATCCACCACTGGTCTGCCTCAGGCAGGTCCGTGAGGGGGACCTCAGCCCCAGGCCTTGATCCAAAGGGGAAAAAAATAACAAACTGTTTCGCTGCACCCTGCGGGAAACACAATCAAAAACTGAGGGCCAGAGGGAGGGTGGGGCCTTTTAAACTCTGTTCTTGATTGTGTTTCCTGTCCAGGTGAGACCAATCATCTCTCCCTACATATTGTACTGTCCCTGCACAGTATATAATCTCCTTGATTAGGCCGCAGTGTAAGAAGGAATGACGAGGCAGGTTTTATCATTAATTGTAGTATATTGAGTATATTGTTAAGGCAGGTTTTATCATTAATTGTAGTATATTGAGTATATTGTTTCAGAGACAATAGTCACAATCTTGGGCAGTCACTGGTGAATGATTAGGCTGTAATGTAAGATGATGTAACAAGGCAGGTTTTAGCATGAAATAAAAATGAGTGTACTATTTCAGCAACAATAGCCACAAATGTAAACAGCTTGATCAGGCCATAATCAAACAAGGAGAGATGAGGCAGGTTTTATTATAAAGTAAAAATGAGTTGAAGGAATTCAATAACAATGTTATGAAACTTTTTTGGACATACAGTATGGCCCCTTAAAACAACCTGCATCTAATTCAGGAAAGACTTGTGACAGTTTTGCAAAGCTTTCTGGTTCATGCACTAAATTTAGGCAGTTATTACTGCAACAGATCCTAAAATGATTACTGCCAGTTCAGAAGTAGGAAAGCTGGATGTAATTAGGACCAGCTTTGAGTTGGCATACAGAGAGATGCCAGTGTTGAGAGTGTGGCATTTTTTGCTACAGAGCTGTCATGCTTTCTGCACAATACTCCATGGTTGCTATCAAGGCATCATAATGACCAATGACTCTTCTCCCCTGCCCCATTCAACTGCCGGCCAGGAGATTCCCCAACCAATGGCTGAAAGTAAACAAATGGACAGAGGTGCCGGTGCTATCATTTTCCAAATATGGTGCTGTGCTAATAATTGACCCTCTTGTAGCCTTCCTCCTCCTGTTGCTATCTAGTCACGGCCTCCTCTCTATACATATATTATTCCAAGGTTGAAATGTACCAAATGACACTGAACTCAGTGGCTTGAGAGGGGTGAACCATTCACCTTTTCCTCCTTACCCAAGCACCCCAACCTTCTCCTCGCACTCTCCCTCTTGTTACCTCTCACAAAGATGAAGGCAGTAGCCAAAGTATTTTACTGACACAACAGAAAGTCCTCCTCTATCTCCTGTGGCTGTGCCTCTATTGCCCGGTCTATTACATGCAGCGTATGCTCCAGCAAGAATACCAGAAGGATTGTGATGACAATCCCCACCATGACTCGGTTCACCATTCTGGTCACCTCTTCGGACAGTGACAAGGTGCTGCATGCATCCTGAATCATAAGCCTATTGGTAGCCCCTGTTCCCCAGACAGGGTAAAATGGAGGGGTGGTGGTGTCTGTCTCTATGTGAGAAGTGTTCTCAAAGGGATTGTGATTATGGGTAGATCTGCATATGGGTGTGCACACTACAAAGGTTATCATTGGAGTTTTTTATAGACCTCCCAGTGTTGATGAGGGAGGTGAAGACTCTGCTCCTTGCACAGATGGAAAGGGCTGCAAGGGCAGGGACAGAGATAATAATGGGGGATTTTAACTACCTGGAAATTGACTGGAGTAATGGCTGAGACAGTTAAAGGGCAAATATTTCTAAACCTATTACAGGACAATTTTATGGTCCAATTTATTGAGGTCCCAACTAGGAATGACGCGTTGCTGGTCCTGGTAATCTCAAACCATGCAGAGCTTATTACTAACGTTCATATAAAAGAACATCTGGGTAGGTTACCTGCCACTGTGGGAAGGCACAAGCCATAAAATCACGAAAGGGGGGTGACTTCAGCAGCTATAATAGGAGCAACTGAAAAGCCAGCAGTTTTGTAAGCTGGCATTGAGATGCTGGACATACCGGTGATAAGGGATTTCTTTTCTTCTGTTCAGCATCTACAGAAGAGACACCTGCCTGGTTAAGAATGCTGTTGGAGGTGGTAGGGAGGGGTTAGGAGACTTTTGGCAAGTTTCGACCCTAGGCTTGGCCTAACTCAACTTGGCCCCAAGCTGGCCCTCTTCCCAGCTTGAGTGCCATGAGGTAAGCCTCTCAAACCCCTTGTTGGACTATACTCCCTACGTCTTGATGCCGCAGTGGATGCAAATGGAGAATCTTGTGGAGTGGGGGGGGTCGGTGGAAAGGGAAGAATGTGGAGGAAGAGGAGAGCAGGCCTTTTGCTGCCTGTCAGGAAACAACTGTTGCCCATGGAAACCGGGTCTGGAAGCCTGTGCGCGGGTGCACATAGCGTGTGCGCGTATGGGCCGGCATTGGCGCCAAAACGGCCCCATATAAAGCGGAGTTCCACTCAAAAGTGGAACTTCCACTGGTTGGATTCCTCCCCCCCTCATGTGTCACATTTGGCACCTTTCGGAGGGGGAGGGGGAAGAGGACACCTGTCTTTAGACCGGTGTCCTTTCCACAAATCCGGGAGCTTGGGCTGGCAGCCGCGGCCGCTGACGTCAGCAGCCTGGTTCCCTCCTCCCTACTGGCCACCTGGCCAATAGCAGAGCGCAGCGGAGCCTCGCGCATGTGCAGTAAGGTGCCCGGCGTGAAGCTGTAATGCTACACGTCCGGGTTCCCTTACCCGCAATGGATGATCGGCGGCGGGTGCCGACATTGCTGGACTCCAGGACAGGTAAGTGTCCTATTATTAAAAGTCAGCAGCTACTGTATGTGTAGCTGCTGACTTTTATTTATTTTTTTTTCCAGCCGGACCTCCGCTTTAAGCAGACAGCACCCTGCAGCCGGTGCTGTCCATTCTACAGCGCTTGTGTCTTCCTGAGCGACCTGAAACCTGATTATCTGTTCCTGCGACCCGGCTTGTCTTTGACCTTGTTTGGTCTCTGCCTGCACCGACCCCCAGCTTGCCCATGACCACTCTTCTGCCTGATCCTTGTGTACCTTTGTTGCCCGCCTGTTGACGACCCTGCCTGTACCTGACGACTCTTCTGCCTGCACCTTTTGTACCGCATTGCCAGCCAGTTGCAGACCCAGCCTGAATCACTATTCTACTACTTGCACGAGCCTCTACCGGACCACTCACACCACCAGTGAACCAGTCCAGGCCTCGTGCCCCCCTGTGCTCCCGAACTCCCTGTCTGTCCTATCAGGGGTTCCCGAAACAGGGCCGTAAGAGTGGTTGCTTCCTGCATAAGACAGTCTCCACCATCAGATGCGTAACACAACCAGTATGGTTGAGGTGCTGCCCCTATCAAGCTTTTGTAGTGAAAAATCATTTACTTTATCTCTTCATAGGTGTGATACGCAAATGAGTGACAGTTATATCATGAATAATACACTGCAGGCAGAGCCTGCAAACCTTTACAGTGCTGTCTTTAGTAAGTAAAAAAAAATTCCCAGACTGTTAAGCTCTGGAGATACCAGTGGTCTGCAGTGCCATCCAGTGGATAAGGGTAACTATTCCCTCTACGTCTCTGCAAGTTGCCCCTGAATGAAATCCTGGCTTGCTGATGTTGTGCCTCTTCCTCTCCGGTACCCAGATACTGTCGGCCGTTTTGTCATCGCTACCTTCCTCATAGATTGAGCCGACTTGGCGGTAACCTGCAGAAACCTCACTATCTATTGCTGACTGAAATTATAAATTATATTATTATAATGTATGCCTTCCAGTGGTGGCTGGTGCTCCATCGGTCGCGGGGGGAAGCGGACAGACCTGCTAACGGACCCCCCCCATCACCCCAGCCTGCCACCACCCCAAACCCCTTCCCCCCCCCGCCCGTCGCTGGCTCTCTTACTGTGTGCTGCTATCTCCGGATGGACCATGCCCAGGGATGCCAGCTTGATGAAGTCGGTGGCGGGGGGATCTATGGCGGAGAGGTGTGTGGGATGTGCGCTGACACAGGGGCGATCCATGGAGAATGGTGTGCATTAGGCATGGCGGTGTCGCTGCCGCTCTTTGTTACCTACCCCTTCACCGTCTATAGGTGTGTGCTCCCCTCTTCTGCAGCCAGCAACCCATCTCTGACAGCCGCAGGAGGAACTAAAAGCACTCAGCATGGAGGGGCAGAGGATCGGACTTGATGGCTGGTATTTCAATACTCGGCATCCCGGCGGCTGTGCGTCTCCTCCCTCCTCCTCCTCCTAGGCCAATAGAATCACTTCTTCTTTCGGCCAATCGGGAAACGGTCCCAGGACCTGCTTCCTGGTTGACCAGGACGAGAATCAGTGTGACAATAGAGAATATTAATTCCCTATTGTCACACAACTGGGTGGGCTCTAGGCGCAGTGCTCCTCGCCCTGAGCCCACCCTTTTTGGGAGCCTATTAGAGCCTCTGGCTCTAATCACGTGTTTCAAGAAAAAAAAAAACCCTATTGGAATCCATGCGTGCGACTCCCCACGTGTAGATTAGGGGGCTGGACCCATGGATAGGGGGGCGGCGGCGCCCCCACGCCCTTGATGGATGGGCTGCCACCGATACCTTCCCAGAAAAATAAAACCCAAACCACTTTACCGCAAACTTAGAATGCTAAACTCCAACCCTATTTTTTTTATATATATATATATAGGTAAAATTTGAACTTAAAGAAAAAAAAAAAAACCCATTGAAAAGTGCAGTGGGGCAGTATCCTAATAACAGCTTAAGTTGGTACTAACAAACACTAAAAATGAAGTGGATAAAAGGGCCGTTTGGGTCTTTTCACTGTGAACACTAATCTGCAGCCCACCACACTGCAATTTGGCACAATACACCGTAGAGTACTGTATAGAGCAGGGATATGCAATTAGCGGACCTCCAGCTGTTGCAGAACTACAAGTCCCATGAGGCATAGCAAGACTCTGACAGCCACAAGCATGGCACACACGGCTAATGTGTAAGGTAAAGTCTACAGGCTTGGAAAGACCAGTTTGTAAATGGATAGAAAACTGGCTAAAAGACCGAATTCAGAGAGTAGTGGGTACTTACATTTATTGGTAAAGTTGATCCAGGGAAAATCCGATTGCATCTCGGGGGATCAGGAAGGAATTTTTTCCCCCGTTATAGCAAATTGGATCATTGGCTTTGCTGGGGTTCTTTGCCTTCCTCTGGATCAACTGTGGGTGAAGGATTGTATATGGGATTATTTGGTTGTATGTGTATATGTATATAAATACATGTCTTTTTTTGGTTGAACTGGATGGACGTGTGTCTTTTTTCAACCTGACTAACTTTTTTCAACCTGACTAACTATGTAACTATGTAACCCAGAGGCAGAGACATGATGGGACTTGTAGTTTTACAACAGCTGGAGGTCTGCTAATTGCATATCCCTGGTATAGAGCATTATATACAGTCAGGTCCATAAATATTGGGACACAATTCTAATGTTTTTGGCTCTATACACCACCACAATGGATTTGAAATGAAAGGAACAAGATGTGATTTAACTGCAGACTTTCAGCTTTAATTTGAGGGTATTTACATCCAAATCAGGTGAACGGTGTAGGAATTACAACAGTTTGTATATGTGCCTCCCACTTTTTAAGGGACCAAAAGTAATGGGACAATTGGCTGCTCAGCTGTTCCATGGCCAGGTGTGTGTTATTCCCTATAAGGTCCAGTGTTCATTTCAAGTGTGCTATTTACATTTGGAATCTGTTGCTGTCAACTATCAATATGAGATCCAAAGAGCTGTCACTATCAGTGAAGCCATCATAACACACACCTGGCCATGGAACAGCTGAGCAGCCAATTGTCCCATTACTTTTGGTCCCTTAAAAAGTGGGAGGCACATATATAAACTGTTGTAATTCCTACACCGTTCACCTGATTTGGATGTAAATCCCCTCAAATTAAAGCTGAAAGTCTGCAGGTAAAGCACGTCTTGTTTGTTTAATTTCAAATCCATTGTGGTGGTGTATAGAGCCAAAAAGATTAGAATTGTGTCAATGTCCCAATATTTATGGACCTGACTGTAGCACAACTATCTCTTCCTGCAAACACTGTCAGCTACCCCTATCTACTCCAGGCTGCTGGGAGCCCCATTTTTTATAGGTAGAGGGTCTGTCACATAAAAATATTATTAGCCATTATACCACTGCAAACTTATTATCAAATAATATTCTTTTATCACAAACTGTGCTCCAGGTATTGGTAGTGTTTGGTGGTCTATCTATACCTCACCTGTCACCGACAGACGTGTCCCCTTCCCGCTATATGTAATGAGGTTCTTGTCCGGCACTGTCACTGTGCAGATGTAAAGTCCGGAGTCATTAGGGGTGACAGAGGAGATGGTGAGAGAGTTGGGGGTGACCGTCACCCGGGGGGAGTTTTCCAGATGTTTCCAAGATCCATTCATATGCCAGTAATTGAGCACAATCTCTTCCTCTTTGGCATCGCTGACATCACAGGATATCCGGGCCGTGTCACCGGCAAACAGGTCAAGGAATGGAGGATCCTGGATCACCATAATGCCGGGGCTAACAGAAAACACTGAAGCAAAAGAGAAACACCATCAGGACTCTGATATATAACCTATATTACCAAAAGTATTGGGACACCTGCCTTTGCACACACACATGAACTTTAATGGCATCCCAGCCTTAGTCCGTAGGGTTCAATATTGGGTTGGCCCACCCTTTGCAGCTATAACAGCTTCATCTCTTCTGGGAAGGCTGTCCACAAGGTTTAGGAGTGTCTATGGGAATGTTTGACCATTCTTCCAGAAGAGCATTTGTGAGGTCAGGCACTGATGTTGGATGAGAAGGCCTGGCTCGCAGTCTCCGCTCTAATTCAACCCAAAGGTGTTCTATCGGGTTGAGGCCAGGACTCTGTGCAGGCCAGTCAAGTTCCTCCACTCCAAACTCACTCATCCATGTCTTTATGGACTTTGCTTTGTGCACTGGTCCGAATCATTTGGTGGAGGGGGGATTATGGTGTGGGGTTGTTTTTCAAGGGTTGGGTTTGGCCCCTCAGTTCCAGTGAAGGGAACTCTTAAGGCGTCCGCAATTTCATGCTCCCAACTTTGTGGGAACAGTTTGGGGATGGCCCCCTCCTGTTCCAACACCAGTGCACAAAGCAAGGTCCATAAAGACATGGATGAGCAAGTTTGGGGTGGAGGAACTTGACTGGCCTGCACAGAGTCCTGACCTCATGATGACAGAACACCTTTGGGATGACTTAGAGCAGAGATTGTGAGCCAGACCTTCTCGTCCAACATCAGTGCCTGACCTCACAAATGTGCTTCTGGAAGAATGGTCAAACATTCCCATAGACACACTCCTAAACCTTGTGGACAGCCTTAATAGAAGAATTGAAGCTGTTATAGCTGCAAAGGATGGGGCAACTTAATATTGAACCCTATGGACTGGGATGCCATTAAAGTTCATGTGCGTGTAAAGGCAGGCGTCCCAATACTTTTGGTAATATAGTGTTACTATGTACATGAAGTGTCTGACAGAAGTCTGCATCTTTTCTACATGTCCTAGCTTTCTCAACAACTTAATGGGCAATTTACAGGGTCATTGGGTTCTTGTCCAATTTAATTTTAAGGTCTGGATGGATTGGGCAGAGGTTAGAACCTGTCTGGGTCCCCATATAGGAAATTTCCTGCACTTCCCACCTATTCAATGTGTGTCTGACGGACCAGAAATGTCTCTACTATTTTTCTGTAGACATCTAAGACAAAGATAAAATGTACATTTTCAGGGTATTGCTTAGGCACAATTAACCAGGGGCGGTCTGTCCATTGTGGGCGTGCGGGCGCGTCCTCCCTATCCATGCCACTGCCCTCCCTATCCACGCGTGAATTTATGACGAGGGGGGGCAGGGGGACAAGGGACAAGGACCACCATCCCCCCTGGGGACAAGGACCACCATCCCTTGTGGGGACAAGGACCACCATCCCTACTGGGGACAAGGACAACCATCCCTCCTGGGGACAAGGACCACCACCCCACCTGGAAACAAAGACCACCATCCTCCCTGGGGGCAAGGACCACCACCCCCCCCTGGGGACAAGGACCACCACCCCCCCTCTGGGGGCAGGGACCACCATCCCCCCAGGGAGAGAGACCACCATACTCCCTGGAGACAGGAACAGTCATATTCCCTGGAGACAGGGACCCCCATCTGCCTTCATATCCGACCATGATGGTGTCACCCCTATCTGTGACAGCACGCAGATTTGGGATGCACACCATGACCATGCACTGCCGGAAAAAAATTAGTCTGCCAAGTGTCCTGCAGGGCGTTGTGGCAGGCTAGACAGGAGATCGCCCAATGGGCTAGCCTGCCAAGTGTCTACTGCTCTGTCCTGTTGTCACTCAACAGCGGCAAGTCAGAGCACTGTGGCAGGCTAGATTGGGAGATTAATTATTAAGGTGGGGTGACACCATGTTTTACCGCACCAGGTGACATCAACCCCAGTGAAGCCACCGCAAATCACCAGAGAAGCATGGACTAGCTGTATCTGTGGTGACAAAATGACACAAACTGCATCTAGTGGCAAGTGAGCCAAGCTGCACCTGGTGGCAGGCAACGTGGCAAGTGACACGCTCGGGGCTTCCACTGATTCTGCATTATGGTGAGTTGAACTATTTCATTTTATATTACAATGTAATAATAGAAATAATGCGCTTCAATCATCCTGACACCATAACAACCATGGTGCCGGGATGATTGAAGCGCCAACACCAGGTGATTGGAGAATCTCTATCTGCTGCTTGTGGCACTTTCTGGAATACAAATATTGTATTGTGGTGAAGGACCTGGCCCTGCTGTCCCTCCATCCCGACTTCTTTCCTTCCTTCTCTCTCCTTGCCTCCCTATTTCTTTCTCCCTCCATCCATCGTTCATCTGAGATGCGAACCACACCCCTTTGAGCCACGCCCACTATTTAGCTCAAGCCACGCCCATTTTCCCCTTCATGCACCACGTTTTTTCCCATCCGGCTATGACACATCTACAAAAAAAAGCCCCGCCCCCAATTATGATAAGACTCCGTTTACTGACAAAAAAGTGCCCCTATACATTTTTTGACAATGTAAGCAGGAGCAGAGAAACACACGGGGTAGCTGATGATAATCCAGAAACTTGTGGACCAGACCGCTGACTTTAAATAGGCCACTGGGCGCCAGAATCTGTCATGCATTGAATGCAATTGCACATCAATGTTCGCAGCAACGCGCTTACACATTTGCACGGGCACACGCCTGAGTGCCCGCAAACATTGTTGCGGCCCTGTTGAGTGTTGGCAGATGTGCCAATTCTTCCATGAACCATCATCTGACAACATGTCTTACAGGAGACCAGCAGGCTGAGTGTGTAGGTGCGCACAACCGTTATAATTAAGGGGCTGTCTGTAGTTCAGGGCTCCACCAAGAAGACAGCAGGTCCCCTGCCCAGAGGCCAGGGTGTGGCCCAGGGCAGCAGGGAGCTGGGAGAGAGAGAGGAAGAGATGCTGAGTCTTGTGGTGCAGAACCAGACATTGGCCAAAGTGTGAGGCCAATGCAGTGGTGCTGCAGGTGTAAGCTGGGAGGCTGAACGAAGCGCATGCTATTGAGCAGCTTTACTATTCCACTACATTACATAACAAGTACACCAATGTCATTTCATTTAAAAATTACAGGAAATGCATTTTTTTTTTACTGTTTGTCCCAAAAAATAAGGAAGCAAAAATATACAGTGCCTTGCGAAAGTATTTGGCCCCCTTGAACTTTGCGACCTTTTGCCACATTTCAGGCTTCAAACATAAAGATATAAAACTGTAATTTTCTGTGAAGAATCAACAACAAGTGGGACACAATCATGAAGTGGAACGAAATTTATTGGATATTTCAAACTTTTTTAACAAATAAAAAACTGAAAAATTGGGCGTGCAAAATTATTCAACCCCTTTACTTTCAGTGCAGCAAACTCTCTCCAGAAGTTCAGTGAGGATCTCTGAATGATCCAATGTTGACCTCAATGACTAATGATGATAAATAGTGTTGAGCGAACCCGGACTGTAACGTTCGGGTCCGTACCGAACTTTCGGGTGTCCGTGGCACGGACCCGGACCCGGACATTTCAAAAATCGTTCGGGTTCGGTCCGGGGTTCTGCTATTTTATTCCACGTG
>BLSH010380641.1:379053-390346 GCA_018402905.1 Glandirana rugosa
TTTTACCTCCACCTACACCTGGTAGAAGTTTTTTGACTTTTCATAATTAATTGCCATCTTCGGTATATTGACAAGATTTTAGTAGAAGTTTGACACAGTTTTTTCGGCAGAGGTCGACGGGTAACCTACTCTCCTGGTGGACGTAGACGGGACGTGCCTGGCTTGCCTGCTGGCCTGCCAGCAAGCGCGGTTTCGGTTGGCCTCGGTCTCCTCCTCTGCGGCCCTTGGTGGCTGCGGCGGGGGGGGTCGGGTGGTGGCGGTCCGTCTGGTCCTAGAGTAGGGTCGTCTGTAGGGTCGTCGGGATGGCTGCTGGGATGTCTGCTGGGATGAGATCCTGGTCTGCCTGGCGGTGGTGGGCTGGGGGGGGCGGCGTCGGTGGTTCCCGGCGTCTCCTCCTCTGGCTCCGGTTGGCTTTGGCGCGAACGACCGTCCGGTCGTCCGTTCGGTCCGTGCAGGGCAGATGCAGGTGGTCCTCTCATCCAATGGGCAGCTGGAGACGGCTTTTTTGACACAGTTTGAAGATGATTTTAGAACAGTTATATGGCTTCTACCGTTAATTAATACTTTTCAGTTTTTTGAAGATGGTCCACATCCACCTCCATTTTTGTTTTTTTTAGGTTTTTATTTTTTTTTAAATGCTTTTAGTTATTTCCCTGTCCCCATTTCTTTGTAGGGCACTTGTCCCACCCTTACCCCCATTTTCCTTCCTTTTGCAGACCTCTAGGACTTTCCTGGACTATTTTACAGCAATTTTCAGAATTTTTGGTAAAATTACCAGAACCCCGGACCTGAACCCGGACTTTTTTTGAAAAGTCCAGGTTCGGGTCCGGGTCCCGGACACCCCAAAGTTCGGTACGGACCCGAACTTTACAGTCCGGGTTCGCTCAACTCTAGAGAAGATAACCTCAGTGACACTTTACCATACTGTATGTGCAGGGAGACATAACAACCCAGCATATCCTGTGTTCACTTTGTTCAGCAATGTGGTCAGAAGCAAAGTCGATATTTCTTCTTTTAGCAGAACATGACACGTGGAACGTTCCAGCTCTTAGGTTATAACTGATACTTATAGTAACCTAGGGGTGTCGCTTTGGTTTGATTTTGTAACCCCAATCCCACCATCATAATTCAGTGATTAATCCAGAAGATGAATTCTTGTATAATCCTTATTACAATTTTTTACATTGGTAATGAGTCCTGCTACTTGGTGTAATTAGTGGTTAAATGTGTCAGTGTGTAAGCTTTCCTGTGCATTGAAATAAATCTAGGAAGTCATAAGATTCAGCACATTTTATGTCATGGTCACATTCAGTGGTACGGTGGTAGAAAATGTTCAGTCCAGCATGGGCTTGAGTCGATTATTTCTTGTGGGTTTTTCTTAAATACATTTTGTTGAAGCTTTTATCACCCAACCCAATGCATGTGTGTTGGAGGGCAACATGGTTTTTCCATAATGCAAGAACTATTAAATCTAACCATATCTGGTCTGCACACTGGACGTAACCTGGAATGCCATTCAACAAGTTTTATGGAGATGACCAGTGCTTATCAATCTTCATCTGGGAGTCCTGCCCCCGGGCAAGGGAGTAACAGTTGGAATGTAAGCCACATGGTGTAATAAAGACTGAGACCTGATGAACGGGTCAAATATCAGTTATACATGAACATATACTGCCTCTAGTGGTTGCTATTCTGGCTGGGTTCCAATGGGCGAGAGAGAGACCAGCAGGAAGTGGCTTCAGACCTTTAAACTGTGCTCAGGCACCCACCCACAAACACCCACATGCCAGCCTATATAGGATTATAACTAATGGTGGAAGGTTTCCTTTCTTCAATCCATCCCCTAGGATGCATGCTGTGTTGTATGTGGTAGCAACCACTAGAGGCAGTATATGTCCATGTATAACTGATATTTGACCCGTTCATCAGGTCTCAGTCTTTATTACACCATGTGGCTTACATTCCAACTGTTACTCCCCTGCCCGGGGGCAGGACTCCCATATGAAGATTGATAAGCACTGGTCATCTCCATAAAACTTGTTGAATATTATTCCAGGTTACTTCCAGCAGTGTGCAGACCAGATATGGATAGATTTAATAGTTCTTGCATTATGGAAAAACCATGTTGCCCTCCAACAACGTGCTTTACCGGCATGTGTACACAGGTCAGCCATTTTTTTATATGGTTTTGAATTACATCTGTGCAATGTGCTGCTATACTCTTGTTTTGCTGCAATGATGCACATTTTAGGGTCTATTGAAGGCAACAGTAGCACATGAAACTTATGTTTTTGATGCAAAAATGAAAATGCACATAGAAATGTACAGTAAATGAACAGTGATATACATCATGTTACAACTGCAGTCCAAAAAAATGATTAAAGTAACTCTGAGGGAAGTTCAGAATGTAACAGTATATATTCTGGAATGAAGAATACACAGTACAACGTGCTCTCGGCTCAGTTTGGATGGTAATGAAGGCCGTCCTTGAAACTTTGCATACCAGCTTAATCAGTCGTGTTTGGGTGATTCAAAAAAAGGTGAATATGAGGTACTACATTTGGATCCTTTGTCTGTCAATCAAATGTATAGATTGCTGTCAACTGTATACCAAGAAATATCAGCGATTCTACCCCCATCCCGAACATAATATGTAGAAGCACAAGAGAAACCCCCTCTGGGACCCCTCTGGGACTTTAAATGGGGAGACCAACTCACCAAGAATAAGGTATCATATATAAAAAAAAAATTACATTTATTGATACATTTAAAAAAAAAAAAAAAACCCAAACATGGTGGTGATTCACATCAAAAACATGGACGAGAATGGAGTAAGTCTTGACATACAACAGACAATCTCAAAACACATATAAGTGAGGAGGTGACCAAAGCTTAAAGTGGTAGTAGTAAACCCTCCTATCATTTTCAGCCAAGGAAGCGGCCATCTTGGCCTCTGTTTAATCTACAACTGCCATGATGCTGCACATGTGATCAGCTATGACACCAGCCATTGGATGGTTTGACAGTTTGGTTTAGAGCACAACCAATGGGAGTGTTACATTTCCGGCACGTGCCGGAAATGTGACTGGTTTTTAACCTGTTAAATGCATGGGTTTACTACCGCTTTAAAAGAAGACCACTGTATATGCCTGTGGATGGCAGATGATGACCCAAGGCGTTTCGATGATGTTTGATCAGAGATCTTCCTCAGGGGTGAGTGGTCAAAATATTAAAAACACATCCTCATATTGTACAGGATATTGAAGGAGAGTAGCCAGGTTAGCATATAATCTTTACTGTGCTCCCCAAGTATGGAGAAAGGTGCGTAGTCAACAACACAATGATTGAAAGGATCTACAGTCAATGAAAAATGGCTAGGGAATACCTGTATTTCTGAGAGTGGGGGCTGACGGGGCTTACAGTGGGGTGTGCGTGGACCACCGATTGGACACACAGGAAGTGAAGGAGTTTATATTCAAGGAGCCAAGTGCCAGTGCACCACAAGACTTATAATATCAGAATCAATAGAATAGCCAGTTGAATGTTTCTAACCGGATCCGACCCAAAAAGAAAGAGTGGTGCGGTGGAGTTCCTACCAAAGTAGGAAAAAGGGAACAGTCTTAAATCGTCCACAAACGTGTGATGTCCAAAATGCACCTGCCGCAATGAGCCCTTTGTCTGTCAATCCTTCACTGAGAAATTCATCCGAGATCAACAAAACGCAGCCCATATCTTTGACTTCCCCTACATTCCAGCCTTCGCAAGACCCTTTGGCAGTCATCAATTCCAGGCGTATCAGGTGCCTGTGTTCCCCATCGCATGATGCGACTCCATCCTCCACCCCCACATCCCTGCTGAGTCCTGGAGTGATATAGGGGTCGAATGATAGGGCCACAATAAAACTATGTTACAGAAGGGATTTAGAAAAAAATAATAATTTTGCCTGTAAATCCCATATCTTGGAGGACAGGACAGTAATTGCACAGACTCCAGTTGCAGAGAACAGAACTTGTATTAATGTAGAATTCAGTAATTCACAACAGACCCAGCAGGAAAACACTGGCCTGGGAACATTCACGCAAAGTAACAGCAGAGCAGGTCTCAGATATGCCAACAGACTCTGTCTTGAGGGGCGGAATGCAGTCTGGGTGGTCTCCCTGCTGCTACTGACTGTCCCTGTGAGACAGGTGACATGTCCCTACGCTATCCACATACCAAGCTCAGGAGCCAGGGCCTTAAATAGGCTCTGCCTGACCCATGATGGCCACCAGAGTCACATTGGGTTACAGCATTCAACCAGCTAGCTTCCCCAGTGACTCAGGAAACCATAGAGGAGCCATGTTCCTCTTGACTTCCTCTCCTCCTGCAATGTCGCCACGGTTGAGCGTCACCTGCAGTGAAGAAAATAAACTGCACCTGCCCACACATAGGCTGGATATTCATATATCTGGGTTATAGGCTGATACATGCAGGTGATTGGATACTGGCAAAGCTTTGTTGGACATGCCCCTTAGGAATACCCCAATCTATAAATCCTCTATTTTTTAGCAAGTAATGCAATACAAGGAAAACAGCAGTAACACGTACGTAATACAGGAACAGAAGGGAGAATGGCCTGTGTCCTGTACTGTACTTCAAGAAATGGAATCAAAATACCTTTTACCTTCATTGTACAGCACAGGACATGTAACTGAAACTGTGCCAACAGTTCAAACAATTTAACAATGATCAACTGACCCAACTCATAGGGCTGTTGTAAGAATCTTGTTGGCTGAGGCTGCATTCGCAGAGGCTTGGACATCCATCAGGTAGAACTTGGAAAAAGTATGAACTGAAGATCTGGCTGCAGTCTTCCAGGCTTGATGCCAGAGTGCCCAGGAAACCCTCATCAATGTGGTGGAGTTGGCACACAATAGTGCTGGAGGTGTTTTATCCTTTAAAATGTAGATGACTTGTCTTATCCACCTAGCAATGGTGGATCTTGAAGAAGGTGGCCTCTTCCGAGTCCCTGACCTAAAAACAAGGGGCTAGGTGCTTTGGCTTTGAGATCAAATCTGATTGCAGATAGTGAAGAGGAATCTCCTTTGGTTGATTAGTTGCAGGACAAAAGGAAGGAAGGACAATATCTTTGTTGAGGTGGAAGGCTGGCACCACCATAGGAAAAAAAGAATTTCCCTGTGAGAAATAAATAAACAGCTCCTTACAAGAAAGTGTCGCCAACTTAGAAATACCCCTGGCACATGTGATAGCACCTAAGATTGCTGCTTTGCAGGAAAGATCATCCAAGGGCAGAGAGAACAGGGGAGGGCTGGGCCAGGGGGCAGGATGGCAATTGCCCCCCAGGCCACTCTAACTTACATTCAAAATGGCTGACGGCCACTGCCTGCTCACAATTTTTTCTTCTTGTGGAGGAAGGAAGGGGCCAGGGGCGCAGCTGCCAACTAACTGCAGGCAAAGGGGGGGGCGCCCACCATGGATCCCGCTTGACCCATTGGGCTGCCTTGGGGGGGGGGGGTGCAGCCGGATTACACAGAGCGGGGATCTCCCACTTACAAAGTCCTACCTCCTGAACCAACTTCTATAATAGACAGCTCATTGGTGATGTCTATCATAAGAGCCAGTCCAGGAGGCGGGACTTCATATGACAGTGGCCGTGCCAGGTAAGCAGGAGATCCCCGATCTGTGTAATCCAGCGTCTGACCTCTCTCTGCATTGCAGGCTGCATTGGATGGGCACTGGTGAGGCTGCATTGATGGGCACCGATCAGTCTGCATTGATGGGCACTGATCAGGCTGTGCTGATGAGCACTGGCGAGGCTGCATTGATGGACACTGATGAGGCTGCATTGATGGGCACTGATGAGGCTGCATGCAATGATGCATTATTTTTGTTAAACCTCCTTTGTTGTTATTAACATTAAATTATGTCATCACATTGTATCATGTCTTGCTTCATCAATAGCCATTCTAAAACCAGATGGGCATGAATAATGAGCTGATTTAGTGGTTCAATGGGCCACTTGACTGGACTTGCCCCCCTGGCCAAAGGCTGCCAGCCCTCCCCTGAGAGAGAACCAAATCAAGATGCCAAGGAAGCTCTGTGTGCTCTGTTCCAAGAAACACTCTAAACCAGTGGTTCTCAGCTCCGGTCCTCGGGACCCTCTAACAGGCCAGGTTTGCAGGATAACTAAAATACATCACAGGTGATATCATTTGCTGCTCAGTGATTGCAGTATTCTAGTCTGCATCTCCCCAAGGTAATACTTAAAACCTGGCCTGTTGGTGGGTCCTGGGTACCGGAGTTGAGAACCACTGCTCTAAACAAAGGTTTTGGAAAGGAAAGCCAGAAGTTTTTTGGAACAGGATGGACAAGGCTGAAATCTGTCCCTTAGGGGTAATTAAAATGTTGCTTTAACCCTTTCCTCCCCCACTTTTTATTTTAACCCTTACCTTAATGGTGGAGAGATCAGCACATTTTGGATACTCACTCACCCAGCGCTGTCTAGCGGACAGCCTCCTCTCTTCTGGCAGCGGTTGGTCCTGCACCGCCATGTTTTGCCGTGATGTCATCGAGGGGTCTGTTCAAAGTTATTATTATTATACAGGATTTATATAGCACCAACAGTTTGTGCAGCGCTTAACAAAATGAAGGCAGACAGTACAGTTACATCACAAGATTGGTACAAGAGGAATTAGAGGGCCTTGCTCGTTAGAGCTCACAATCTAAGAGGGAGGGTCAATCGATACAAAAGGTAATAGCTGTGGGGGAGGAGCTGATGGAGAAAGTAAGACAGTGTATTAGTTAGAAGCAGGATAGGCTTCTTTAAAGAGAAAGGTTTTCAGGGATCGTCTAAAGATGGATAGATTAGGGGACAGTCGGACAGATTGGGGTAGGGAGTTCCAAAGGATGGGAGAAGCTTTGGAGAAATCCTGTAGGCGAGCATGGGAGGAGGTGACAAGGGAGCTATAGAGCTGGAGGTCTTGAGAGGATCGAAGAGAGTGGCTTGGTTGGTATTTTGAGACCAGGTTAGTGATGTAGCTGGGGGCAGAGTTGTGGATGGCTGTGTAAATTAATGTTAGTACTTTGAATTTTACTCGTTGGGTGGGTGGAAGCCAGTGGAGGGATTGGCAGAGAGGGGTGGAGGACACTGATTGGTTGGTAAGGTGGATGAGTTTTGCAGCAGTAAATATTTTTACTACTACACTATGTGGGGCGTGTTCCTCAATTCACATGTTCCCCTCTGACTAATTACATCAAGTCTTGCTTGATCTCGAATACGGTGGAGTGGTTGTCCATTGGAAGAGGAGTCTACCATCACTGTCATGGAGGGTCCCACCATCATTGACTGTGGAAGTATCCACCCAAGCCTGATTGGTCCACTGGCCGTATGGCCATGTGTACCCACCTTATCTGGTAAGAATCCACCTTACTCTGTGTTTAATGGAGGAATTGACCTTGGATTTGCATTAAACCCCTTATCCATTGGGACTGGAGATTCTGGTGTTCACTGCTACTGCAATTATGTTTTGCACTTGATTTCTTTTTATGTGCACTGTTCTATTTGATTGGAACAATAACTACTTGGACCATTTTGGACTATATATGAGTGTTTCACAGCACTATGCTAAATCACCACTAGTTCAGTGCTGCTATATTATATATTATATTTGTTTGAGTATATACTCTAGCACTTTAGCACATTAACTTTTTCGTCTCACACATATCACTTTAGCGCAACACTTCTTTCTTTATATCCAGGCTGATATGTCTGTTAGTAAATCAGTGATGTGAGAGGAGACTGATGGGGTGAGCTGAGGGGTAGAAAGATAGATTTGGGTGTCATCGGCATATTAATGATAGCGGAAGCCATGGGTGCTATCAGCTGACTCAGGGAGGATGTGTAGATCGAGAATAGTAGGGGTCCAAGGGCAGAAACTTGGGTAACAACGGTGAGAGGAGTTGGAGAGGAAGAAGTGGAGTTGTGACACTGAAGGTGCGGTGAGATTGGTAAGATCTGAAACAACAGAGAGCACAGCCATGAAGACCAAGCAAATTGATTTTTTTTTTGAGGAGGGGGTGATCAACCCTATCAAAGGCAGTGGAGAGGTCCAAGAGTAAGAGTACGGAATAATGACCGTTGGTTTTAGCGGTTAGTAAGTCGTCTGTGAGTTTTAGGAGGGCAGTTTCTGTGGAGTGCTGTGGACAAAATCCAGACTGAAGGGGATCAAGAAGGTTTTTCTCAATGAGATGGTCGCTCAGTTGGTTGCAGACTAAACATTCAAGGAGTTTGGAGGCAAAAGGGAGTAAGGAGATGGGTCTTAGGTTGTTAATATTAGTGGGGTCCAGTGAGGCCTTTTTTGGTATGGGAGTGACTAGAGCATGTTTCAGAGGGTTGGGGAAGATTCCAGTAGAGAGGGAGAGGTTGAAGATATGAGTTAAAGAGCATAGGATAGAGTCGGAGGGTGACCTTAGTATTTGAGAAGGATCAGGGTCCAGAGGGCAGGAGGTTAGGTGGGCATTAGGAAAACGTTTAGTGACTTCCTCTATAGTAGTTGGGTTAAACGAGAGTATTGATTGTGCAGGAGGACAAAGAGTGTAAAGTGAGGGAGATATCTGTAGAGTGGAGATCTTGAGACAAATTGTATGAATCTTATTTTTAAAGTGATTAGCAATCTCCTGGGCAGTGAGTAAGTTGGTGGGTGGAGGTAATAGAGGATGAAGTAGAGCATTAAAGTTAGAAAAGAGTTGTTGGGGACTGCGTGAGAGGTTGTTAATGAGAGTGATAAAGTAGGTCTGTTTGGCAGTGTGGAGGCAGGAATGGTATTTTTGGAGGGCAGATTAATATTGGCTGAAATCTTGCTGTGACTTAGTCCTATGCCACAGATGCTTGGCTTCTGGTATTGTCTGTCTACCAGGGTTGTAGCGGTCGAGGCCTGTTTCTGTGTGTAGTGAGGGGGGCCAAGGTATCCAGGGTGGATGACATTGAACTGTTGTAGATAGAAGTCGCCAAGTTGGTGCAGAACAAGGATGAGATTTTGTTGTAGAGCAGGGATTACCCCTTCGAGTTGAACATCGGGGGTTCATGCGTTCGCGCCATTGCGAACATTATGGGGCGTTCGTGGGAACTTTGCATGCCCCACAATGCATTCCAATGGCGGCGAAATGCCGCCCGCTGATTGGCCAAAGCATACACATGACCTGCATGCTTTGGCCAATCAGCAGGCGGCCTGCTGTGAGAGCTTTGATTGACTAAAGGCAGGGTGTCTGTGCTGGAGTGATAGAGAGAGAGTTTGGGTTGCAGATTGCAGATTGCAGGCAGTTTAGCTAGATAGCTTATGCAAATTGTGAAAAAAAAAATAGCTAGGTTGATATAAAGATAGATTGTATATAGAACGCCCTATCTATCTATCTGCCAGTTAGTGCAGGCAGGTTAGTGTAGGGAAATATATACTAGATAGATATGGCCATTTGTATACAGTCAGGCAGTGCAAGAATATATACCTTCCTAGTGTGTGTGTGTATATATATATATATATATATATATACACACACAGCGTATTGAGTGTACACTATATATCAGTGCATTCGGGGGTGTACGGTATATAGCACACTACTCGATGTGGTGTCTTGAAATATATACAGTCTGGTGTATACATATAAATTATATAAAAAGTTACGCTCCTCTAGTGGAAAGACATGAACAAGCTGCTGGCATCACAATCTCAACAAGAATTGTATTTAGTATTTTACAGAAAAAAATGTCGCGCTAAACCATAAACTTTGCAAAGTGATCAGTGAAATTGTGTAAATCATTGGGTCAATAAACATAATAATTAAGCATGACAATTAAATCCAGTGCTCGAAAAAGTCTACATGTGTAGATAACAGTCCGTGTATGAAGACAGATAGCTGTCTTTCCCAGAGGAATGGACTGTGATAAAGAATAGATATCCAAGTGAGGTATCCCCACCACCACACATGAGATGGGTACTCTTACTAGATAGAACGGATAAAAGGACTCAATAAAAACGTAGGCAAACCAAACACCTCATGCTTCCACCACACAGTGAAGAGTATAGTTGGGTACTCTTACCATAAATTAACATCAAGCCCATATGTTGCTCAATCAAAATCCTTTTCCTTTACGGGATCCAAGGTGGAGTGACCACTTGAGCTCAAATGTAGGGGGAAGCCATCAGAGGTAAGATAAAAAATATAGAAAACTCCACATAGTGTAAATCCGTTTGCAAACAAAAGCTAATTTATTAAAATATTGCACTTACATTTGATGTCAAAATTATAAGCAAAACATGAAAGCGATGTGAACACAAGCTGGGCGCAGTAGTATGGAGCAGACACTCACTCACCCGATGCGTTTCGTCTCTAGGGGACTTCAACTGGGGTGTGGGTCTGCTCTCCAGTACTGCACTATTTATAATGGTCCATAAATGACTGTAATTGATGGTCATCAAACACTTAGCAACGGCGTGAGTTGCAAGCCTCACTTCCACTCACCAAGAGCCTATCCCTATTGGTTTCCAGGACATGTGACCCCTAATGTCCGGTCTACAGCTCAGGCTCAAAAAGTATATGCAGAGTATGTCCAATTAGAACATAACTAACCCATCCGTGTCTATTAATCAATAGACCGTAAGTATATGTAAATAATCATAACTATACATGTATTGCCCAATACATTTTAAAAACTCAAATTGGTGTAAAATAATATATATAAAATAAAGATCAATGCAGATGTATTGTGACCAAAAGCAGGATATCCGGCCAGGGAAGATTAATTCCGGGAACATCAGCAGTCCAATCAGACTCCACGAATGAATCGCCCAGCTAACTGGCCGTTCAAGCCACACCGAACGCATGGGGACGCGATCCACCAATCACGTCCACCTATGCTCAGATCAGCAACACCCCATCGAGAGGAACAGAAGGAAGCTGGACAACAAGAGCGTCATACAGGACGCCGCCACTTACGATCGTGATGACGTCCGGTCGACGCACGACAGCCGGAAATGAAGATGCAAACAAATTCCCATAACAACAGACCGGAAACACTGCCAGTGTCAGCAACATGTGTTATAGTATAGCATTATCCAACAGTTACATAACACATAATGTGTACGAACCTTATTATAATTAAATTAAAAAACAAATATTATAACATGCAAGCATGGGCATCCGCAGAACTTTTTTCAGGGGGGGGGCATCATTTTAAGGTCACCCATGCTCTGCCCCTTTTCGACAATGCCATTATCACATTATCACAGTCAGAGACTGC
>BLSH010380641.1:417783-439313 GCA_018402905.1 Glandirana rugosa
GTAGGACACATGTGTATATGGTGTCAGGAACATTGGGTTTTTATACGAAATTGGTGAAGTCTAGGCGCGATAACGGCTTCATGCCGAGGTCGCGCCTAGACTTTACGTGCCTGCTACAGGTACCTGCAACAGGTGACACGCGCGAGGACCGCGCGGGGGACCTCCGTCGCCGCCGCGCGCGGCGTGCGACGCGCTCGTACGGGCACACAGCCCGTCTGAGCTACAGGCGGGCTCAGGGCCGCTAGAGAAAACCCTCGGAGTCTTGCCCCTTGGCGGCAACATTTGCGCCGCCAAGAGGCAAGACACTGTCCCCTGTATTGCCTAGATGACTAGGGACAGTGACGCTAGTCAATCTAGACAGGACAGGGCCGGTCGGGACGGGGGGGTGTCAATCTTGTGTCGGTCCCTTGTATAAATTGGGGAAGTGACGGGGGACGACCAATTGGGGAAGTGACGGTTACTGTAAATATGTCATTAGTCACCTATAAATTTAAAGACTAGTGACATATTTACAGTAACCAGGGTTTTTACACATTTTTTACAGGCTGTACAGACGGGGTTATAGCGTCAGGGCTATTTTTAGCGTCTAGCGGCGGTAATGATCATTTTTTTTTTTATTATTTTTGCGGTATTTAGTTAAGGGTCAAACATCTGCGCTGTATAAATGTCATTGGCAGTGAAGGGGTTAACCAGCAGGGGGCAGTGAAGGGGTTAAATATGTTCCCTGGCTGTGTTCTAACTGTGGGGGGGCAGGGCTGGCCGGGACAGGACAGATCTAACTGATCGCAGTGACAGGGATCAGTAGATCCGTTATGTCCCCTGTCACAGAACGGAGAACCGCCGCGTTTACAACGGCGGTTCCCCGTTCTGAGGCTCCCAAAAGAGATCGCCGGGACTCGGGCGGACATCGAGTCTGCCCGACACACGGGCATGCTCGCGCAGCGTGCGGCGCGCGCCGCCGCTGCCTCCAGGGGGCGCGCCAGGAGCGCGCACAGTGGACAACGTCCATGGACATCGTCCGTGCATTTCAGATCCGCGCTGGAGCCGTACTTCGGCAATAGCGCGGATCTGAAGTGGTTAAAGCATATTTTTGGGTTACAAGGACTGTGGTATATGTGTACACAGGATGTCGGTTCAAGTTTTAAGCCCCTCCCACTGTTAGCACAATTTCGCCACACCCACAGTTTTTCACAGCGTGGCCTGCATGCTGCCTAATTATTGTCCTCTGGGTGCTCAAGGCAAGGTCACCCACAGGAAAAAAATGCCTACAGTCCTGCTAAAAGCCATAGAAAGGTTGTAAGCAGGTACCTGGTAGTTACTTGATATTCGTTAGAGGGCCGACTATATACCGTACTCACATGTGGATATCCTCTTGGAAAAACTACATGCACATTAGTAGGAATAACAATATGTCAACCCAAGCTGAACTCCTGGAAGCAACATTTTAAACTGTGTGCTATTTCTCCTTGTCTGTTACCTGGTGCAGGAAGAGATGACAAAAGATATGCAAGTAGCACTGCAGTCACAAAAAGTGGGTCAGTCTTCTTCCTTGACCCTCTCCTGGAGGCCTATAGCCATTGGGAGCGTGAATGGAGGTCATATAATCAGCATTAGGAGAGCTCCCCGTGGCGCCCGAACCATCTGACTCCCTTCTTTCTGACCAGAGAGCAGCTATAGGATAAGGGGGTCTCTGGTTAAAGTGGAGACTCAACAGTTGTGCTGTTCCTGTTGTCTAGGGTTTGGTACATGATCTCCTTACTTAAAAATGTGGTTTTGCTCTCAACGGACTGACATCTGCTCTAGTGGTGGCTTCCTACCTCAAGTGGTGGAGTAAAAACCTCCTCAGCTTGGTCAAGCAGTGCTCTGAAAACTTTTTCACCTTTTCCGCTGCAGGAGTTTGCTTAGACCCTTCAGAGGAAGACAACTTGAGGGCCTCTAGACAGTCTGTTAAGTTCTCTATGCCAGGTTCCTTCAATTTAAGCCACTTCTCCTGACAGAACTGGGTTTATGTCATTGGCATCTTCCTAGAAAAAGCCATCTTGTCAAGTCATTCCACCTTCTTGTGCCCCATTACAAATAAAATGGACTCATACACCCTGCAATACGCCTGATGAGAGGTCTTTGCCATTATTTGGTCACAGGAGGGACATAGCGGTATCAATGTGTCACAAATGCCATGGTGGCACAGTGTGAGGGCCTTCTTGGGCATGAATCCAGAATCCAGGGACCCTTTCGTATTCTGGTACAAGCAGTTCATTCCATTAAGATACTTCAGCCATGCTGATCATATGCAGTGTCGTCTCACTCCTCCATGCTGCTCTTTCCACTTGTGAGCATCAATCACCAGCTCCACACCATCTTATACACAATAAAGGCTTTTCAGCTGAATTTCAGCCCAGGGCAGGTGACCTGAGGTTACCAATAGGGCTGCACTGATACCGTTTTTTACCAGCAAGTAACTATACTTTTGCGGTGCGATTTGAGCCCATAGAATATGAATGGGCTCAAATCGTACTGCAAAGAATGGCATGCGATTTGAATAGGATTGTGGATCGGAGGATCGGAGCATTTGTACGAGTACTCGGGCAAATGCTCAGTATCTGCACCCATACCAGTGCAACTCTAATTACCAACAAGTGATATTCCACTAGTGGGACTGCTATGTTATCTCCTCTGCCCACAACCACTTTCTACATGCGGGGTGCCAGAAGCATGGATTTCAATGGGCTTTTTATTTTTTTTGGAAGCACATGATTAGAGCCCTAGGCTCTAATTGGCTTCACTGTGCCCTGAGCCCACCCAGTTGTGTGACAATAGCAAATGAATATGCACTATTGTCTTCCTGATTCTCCTCCCGGCCAACCAGGAAGTGGGTCCTGAGACCTGATTGGCCAGGGAGTCTTAGGACTCCCTGGCCAATCGGATCTCAGGACACACTTCCTGTTCGGCTGGGAGAAGCAACGGCCCGGCTCTTCCTTCCCCTTGCCTCCTGAGCCTTCCAGTCTTCCTGTCAGTCTCCCGCGGGGGGAAGGGGGGGTTGATTGCTGCATTCCTGTCTGTTTCCCGTGCGGGGGGGTTGTGTCAATTGCCGCATTCCCGTCCATCTGGAGGGTGGTTTTAGTTTGCCGCCCCCCCCCCCAAAATATTGAGCACTGGCTGCCACTGCTTTACAGCCATGCAGGCCACACCCTCTGCCACTTTGTGTACAGATAGTGGATTATAAACCCTACGCTATGCCATTCCCCTGGTCCAGGGCGGCAACAACCCAGGAATGGTTAACATAACAAAACCATAGCTCCCAACTGCCCCTGATTACGAGCGACTGTCCCTGATTTGCAATAAAGTCCCTCTGTCCCTCATTTTTGTCTGATCTGATTTTGTCTGCGTATTCAAGAGGAAACTGGCTTTTCAGTTGCCTCAGTGTTTGCTAAAGTCTGTTTCGGGATCTGGAGCCCGGGGATTTCTAAGAGATCTGGGTGGGCCCAGTTCTGGGTCCAGGATTTGTGACCTACCAGGACTCCAATTGTCCAGCTGGGTGGAGACCTGTTAAGAGGAGTTAGGACCAGGGTTCTGTGGTCACACATTGGGAGATGGCTTCAGAGAGAGTGAGACAGGCGGTCTCCAGTGGTCTAATGATTGCAGGAGGCAGTCTGGGGATCAACATCTGCAAGGAGGCATAGCGGATTGCTTAATAGCCAGGAGATCTATTGATCCTTATAGCCAGGAGAGCAACTGAACCATATAGCTAGGAGAGCTATTGATCCTAATAGCCAGGAGAGCTATTGATCCTAATAGCCAGGAGAGCTATTGATCCTTATAGCCAGGAGAGCTATTGATCCTAATAGCCAGGAGAGCTATTGATCCTTATAGCCAGGAGAGCTACTGAATCATATAGCCAGGAGAGCTATTGATCCTTATAGCCAGGAGAGCTACTGAACCATATAGCCAGGAGAGCTATTGATCCTTATAGCCAGGAGAGCAACTGAACCATATAGCCAGGAGAGCTATTGATCCTTATAACCAGGAGAGCTACTGAACCATATAGCCATGAGACCTATTGATCCTTATAGCTATGAGAGCTACTGAACCATATAGCCAGGAGAGCTATTGATCCTTATAGCCAGGAGAGCAACTAAACCATATAGCCAGGAGAGCTATTGATCCCTATAACCAGGAGAGCTACTGAACCATATAGCCAGGAGAGCTATTGATCCTTATAACCAGGAGAGCTACTTAACCATATAGCTAGGAGAGCTATTGATCCTTATAACCAGGAGAGCTACTTAACCATATAGCCAGGAGAGCTATTGATCCTTATAACCAGGAGAGCTACTTAACCATATAGCCAGGAGAGCTATTGATCCTTATTGCCAAGAGAGCAACTGAACCATATAGCCAGGAGAGCTATTGATCCTTTTAGCCAGGAGAGCTACTGAACCATATAGCCAGGAGAGCTATTGGTCCTTATAGCCAGGAGAGCAACTGAACCATATAGCCAGGAGAGCTATTGATCCTTATAACCAGGAGAGACACTTAACCATATAGCCAGGAGAGCTATTGGTCCTTATAGCCAGGAGAGCTACTTAACCATATAGCCAGGAAAGCTATTGATCCTTATAGTTAGGAGAGCTACTTAAAAATATAGCCAGGAGAGCTATTGATCCTTATAGCCAGGAGAGCTACTTAAAAATATAGCCAGGAGAGCTATTGATCCTTATAGCCAGGAGAGCTACTGAACCATATAGCCAGGAGAGCTATTGGTCCTTATAGCCAGGAGAGCTATTGATCGCTTATAAGCCAGGAGAGCTAGGATGTCGTTATAGCCAGGAGAGCTACTGGATAAATGAAATACAACCACTAAGCTGCTGCCCCCCAATAAACACCTGCCAGGGCAGATGTCAAAGAATTAATGGAATAGTAAAAATGGGTGTAATGCTGCTGGTAAAGAGCAAGAAATTAGGTGTGTGTATGTGCAAAAGCAATAAAGAAAAAATTTAAATTGTGCAAATAAGCGTATATACTCGAGTATAAGCCGTCCCGAATATAAGCCGAGGCACCTACTTTTACCACAAAAAAACTGGGAAAAGCTATTGACCAGAGTATAAGCCTGGGGTGGGAAATGCAGCAGCCAGAACACAGGGACAGGGAGCCATAAGACAGGGATTTTAGCCAGGACACAGGGACAGGGAGCCATAAGACAGGGATTGTAGCCAGGACACAGGGATTGCAACCAGGACACAGGGACTCAGCCATTACACAGGCATTGGAGCCAGGAGAGCGACTTAACCATATAGCTAGGAGAGCTACTTAACCATATAGCTAGGAGAGCTATTGATCGCTTATAAGCCAGGAGGGCTAGGATGTCATTATAGCCAGGAGAGCTACTGAACATTAATGAGCCAGGAGGCCAAAGGTTTACGTTTGTACAGTGATGGTGGAACCCCCTGTGATTTCTGTTTACTTTGAACTTTTCTTTTAATAAACATGGGCTACCATGCCCTCAAACAGGGATCCTGGCTGTCGTGAACTCATTCCAAACCACAAGAGCTAAAGACCCCCATGTCACACCTTCAAACAGTGTTTCCCACTGCTAAACCTTTCATCCAACTTCTAAATTGTTGCATTTGTAAATTTCACAAGTCAGCATAAAGGAATAGTAGTGGCCAAAAAAAAGTCACTAATCTTTTTTTTGGAGTATAGTTCTCCTTTAAGGGGGCGTGGCAGGGGGTGTGTCCTATGCCTATATCCTATTGATAATAGGTGTCCCTCATTCCCATCTCGAAAAGTTAGGAGGTTTGCAAAACTTATTGCAGCAGTCTGTGCCCAACGCCAGTGGCATAACAGAAATCTCTTCTCCCACAGTCAGGGGGGTACTTCACTCATAAGTGCAACTCCAGGGGTTTCCCTCTGCAGGGAAGGCCTACTATGGGGGAAACAGAAACACAGACCTTACTTATTGCTACTTCTCTTTATATACAACTAAGCTCCACCCACTATTTAAATGGGGTCTTGCCAGAGGGGGCAGAGTTGTGACTTCACTTTCTGGGGGGAAGTGCATGGCACCACGAGCGGCCTAACTAAACAGGGAACCCATCAACCTCTGCCTACAAGATGCCTTTATAAAACAATTGAACTAAAGCCCTCAACGTTTTAAGAAATGGCCAGAGGCTCAACCATTTGTTTGTAAAGTTTTTGAGGTTATTTCTTCTCATTGTAAGGCTCTGCATTGGAAAAATACTTCATACCACCACCCATCATTCCCCGCACCCCCCCCCCCCCCCCACACACACTCATTCTTATATTCCTAATTGTTCCAGCAATATTCTAAAGATAAAAAAAACTCAATAAAATAAATTAATCAAAATACACTCACTTACCAACCACTTTATTAGGTACACCCGTTCAATTGCTTGGTAACACAAAATGCTAATCAGCCAATCACATGGCAGAAACACAATGCATTTAGGCATCTAGACGTAGTGAAGACGATTTGCTGAAGTTCAAACCGAGCATCAGAATGGGGAAGAAAGGGGGCATAAGTGACTTTGAACGTGGCATAGTTGTTGGTGGCAGATGGGCCGGTCTGAGTATTTCAGGGATTTTCACACACAACCATCTCTCGGGTTTACAGAGAATGGTGGGGAAAAGAGAAAATATCCAGTGAGCGGCAGTTGAGTGGAGGAGAATGCCTTGTTGATGTCAGAGGTCAGAGGAGAATGGGCAGACTGGTCCCAGATGATAGAAAGGCAACAGTAACTCCAATATCCTCTCATTACACCCAAGGTATGCAGAATACCATCACTGAACACACAACACATCCAACCTTGAAGCAGATGGGCTACAGCAGCAGAAGCCCACACAAAGATACAAAGATACGTGATGATGCCACCACCAATTCTGGTTTATTCCCGTACTTGATGCACTCAAATAAGAACATTTACATTATTACTGGTAAAAACACACAGAAATGAAAACTTTATCATTTTTTTATCTGTTTTAGTTTTCAGCCTGAGACTGAATTTTCAGCACAAGTGAGGAAAACGGCAATTATTACGCTCTAACAATGCGATGAGCGTCTCCTCTCCGGTCTATGAAGCCATCATACCATCTGACCGATACTTCTGAACACCGCCTTTCAACTTTCCCATCTAAAGACCAGCAATTGCTTTGCTATATCTTATCTCTGATCAAACATATTTGTTTTAGGATATAATACTTACTAAGTTCCCGGAATGTCCAGTTGTATGTATTTGGTATGCAGGTTTTTTTTTATCTTGTATTCATTGCTTTTTTTTTTCCTTCTAAAAAATATGTTAGAACGCTTACTTACCAGAATAGCGAAAGGAAAGCAACAACCTCTGATTATGATGAAAGTTTTGAAAGTTTATAGAGAAGAAAAGTTAGAAGTAAAAGTTTAGAAGGTAAAGCAAACAGCACTTGAGGAGACCTTAGACCAGCCATTCTCAGCCAGGGTTCCATGGAACACTAGGGCCCCTCCTGAGATTCCTAGGGGTTCCTTCAGCCGTAGCCGATAGACCTTCAAATTGATGATGCCTGCACAAGTTTATTGAGAAGAACAGTCACATTAAAGTGGTAGTAAACCCTCCTATCATTTTCAGCCAAGGAAGCTGCCATCTTTGCCTCTGTTTAATCTACAACTGCCATGATGCTGCACATGTGATCAGCTATGACATCAGCCATTGGATGGTTTGACAGTTTGGTTTAGAGCACAACCAATGGGAGCGTTACATTTCTGGCACGTGCCGGAAATGTGACTGGTTTTTAACCTGATAAATGCATGGGTTTACTACTGCTTTAATGAAAGGAAAGCAACAACCTCTGATTATGTAAAAAGTAAAAGGAGGGTTGAAACTGCGCTATGGACTGGATAAATGAAATACAACCTCTTAAGCTGCTGCCCCCCAATAAACACCTGCCAGAGCAGATGTCAAAGAATTAATGGAATAGTAAAAATGGGTGTAATGCTGCTGGTAAAGTGCAAGAAATTAGGTGTGTGTATGTGCAAAAGGAATAAAGAAAAAATGTAAATTGTGCAAATAAGGGTATATACCGTATATACTCGAGTATAAGCCGTCCCGAATATAAGCCGGGGCACCTACTTTTACCACAAAAAACTGGGAAAAGTTATTGACTCGAGTATAAGCCTAGGGTGGGAAATGCAGCAGCCAGAACACAGGGACAGGGAGCCATAAGACAGGGATTGTAGCCAGGACACAGGGATTGCAACCAAGACACAGGGACTCAGCCATTACACAGGGATTGGAGCCAGGAGAGCTACTTAACCATATAGCTAGGAGAGCTATACACAGGCCTTGTAGCCAGGACACAGGGATTGTAGCCAGGACACAGGGATTGTAGCCAGAACACAGAAGAGATGAGTACGGTATATTCACAATCTACAGAGCACGCTACTTCTAAGAGACGCTCTGTGCATGAAACTGTGACCTAATTACAGTGGAATGCAGAGAATGCAGAGAGAGAGCTGCAAATCTTCACTGAGATCGGAGGTGGGCGGGACTGAACAGCGAACACCCGCATGTCCTGCCCACCTAACACCCGCGTGTCCTGCCCACCTCCCCGGCATCAAGTTGAGAATCTGACAGCTCTCTCTGCATTCCAATGTAATTAGCTCAGTTTCATGCACAGAGCGGCTCTTAGAAGCAGTGCGTTCTGTGTAATGTGAATCTACTCATCACCCACAGACACTGACTCGAGTATAACCCGAGGGGGGGTCTTTTTCAGCACAAAAAAATGTGCTGAAAAACTTGGCTTATACTCGAGTATATACGGTATGTGCAAATGAATAAATGCTGTGCAAATGAGCATGAATCAATATCACAACATAATTAAATCAACATTAAATTCATATTAAACTCATGAATCTAAAAATGTCTTTAAAAAAGCAATACACTTAAAAAAAATAAAGTCCAATAGTAATGTACACTAGATCAGTGAATATCCTTTACCGAGCCAATTTAAGTTTAACACACAGTTTCCAGATGATTGTAGAACAGTGATATGGGTTCTCCCGGTTTTAGTTTAAGTTTAACACACAGTTTCCAGATGATTTTAGAACAGTGATATGGGTTCTCCCGGTTTTAGTTTAAGTTTAACACACAGTTTCCAGATGATTGTAGTACAGTGATATGGGTTCTCCCGGCTAATTTATACTTTTTTTACACAGTTTGAAGATGATTTTAGAACAGGGATATGGCTTCTACCGTTAATTAATACTTTTCACACACAGTTTGAAGATGGTCCACATCCACCTCCATTTTTGATTTTTTTATGTGATTTTTTTTTTAAAAATGCTTTTAGTTATTTCCCTGTCCCCATTTCTTTGTAGGGCACTTGTCCCACCCTTACCCCCATTTTCCTTCCTTTTGCAGACCTCTAGGACTGTCCAGGACTTTTTTACAGCCATTTTTGTGCCTAAAAGTTTGGGTCCCCATTGATTTCAATGGGGTTCGGGGTCCGGGGCAAAGTTCGGGTTCTGTCCAGACCCGAACCCGGACTTTGTCCCGAAGTTCGGCCGAACCAGCAGAACCCGAACTTCTAGAAGTTCGCTCAACTCTACTCATGAGTCTAAAAATGTCTTTAAAAAAGCAATACACTTAAAAAAATAAAGTCCAATAGTAATGTACACTAGATCAGTGAACATCCTTTACTGAACCAATTTGATACCCTTAAAAATAAACAATCCAGTGATGCAAAACGTGAATGGAATTAATTTGTGACAAATGGAAAAAAAATCTAAATATCTTGGTGCTGCAATCCTCACAGAAGGTGGACAGTGTCCGTGCGTCACTCGTGCTCCCCCTTTAGGCTGGATTCACACCTATGCATCTTTAGTGCTTTTTGCATACAGGCGGTCCCCGGGTTACAAACAAGATAGGGACTGTAGGGTTGTTCATAAGTTGAATTTGTTTGTAAGTCGGAACAGGTACATTTTTTAAGTGTAGCTTCAGCCAAAACAAATATTTTTAAGCTTTTTGGATAGCATAGGGAAGGGTTAACACCCCTGTAATGTTTGTTTTGCTGTCTAGGTTTCTGTTCAGAAGATTTCACCTCACTTCCTGTCCCAATGATAATTGGATTTTGAAAATTTTGGGTTGTTGTGGAAACAAACCTTGGTGATAAAGCATCAGTGGAGACCCCTTTTTCCCATAATAACTCTTACAGGAGTGAATTTCCCTTCCTAGGGGGAGATATCCTCTCACTTCCTGTTGTCTCCCTCCGTTTGTAAGTAGGAGTCGTTCATAAGTCAGATGTTCATAACTAGGGGACTGCCTGTATTTGCACCGCAGTCCATCTAACATGGTTTTCCTATGGAACGCGTTCTGCAGTGCAAACCTGCAAAAAGCACCAAAAATGCATCGGTGTGAATCCAGCCTTAATGATTGCACTCAGCAGCTACAAATCCCCAATGGAGGGGTAATGCGCTTTCACGGTGGTGGTAACAGGTCTTATCCACGGATATCGCATTCCACTCGGCAGTAGGATTATATGGATGTCGACTGACAGATTCTTGGAAACGCCTGACACCCCATGGTGCGCTTGAGTCAGCTGATCGGTGCGGGTGGTAAGTCAGCTGTATTTATGGGAGCTATGCTGGTGGAGGAGACATCATAAAGAGGAGAGCCCGGACAGATCGTACAGTCTACACCAGGGATAAGCAATTAGCGGACCTCCAGCTGTTGCAAAACTACAAGTCCCATCATGCCTCTGCCTCTGGGTGTCATGCTTGTGGCTGTCAGAGTCTTGCTATGCCTCATGGGACTTGTAGTTCTGCAACAGCTGGAGGTCCGCTAATTGCATATCCCTGGTCTACACTACAGGGTGGGCCATTTATATGGACACACCTTAATAAAATGGGAATGGTTGGTGATATTAACTTCCTGTTTGTGGAACATTAGTATATGTGAGGGGGGAAACTTTTCAAGATGGGTGGTGACAATGGCTGCCATTTTGAAGTCAGCCATTTTGAATCCAACTTTTGTTTTTTCAAAAGGAAGAGGGTCATGTGACACATCAAACTCATTGGGAATTTCACAAGAAAAACAATGGTGTTCTTGGTTTTAACGTAACTTTATTCTTTCATGAGTTATTTACAAGTTTCTGACCACTTATAAAATGTGTTCAATGTGCTGCCCATTGTGTTGGATTGTCAATGCAACCCTCTTCTCCCACTCTTCACACACTGATAGCAACAGGAGAAATGCTAGCACGTTTTGCATCACTGGACTATTTATTTTTAAGGGCATTAAATTAGCTTGATAAAGGATATTCACTGATCTAGTGTACATCACTATTAGACTTTATTTTTTTAAAGTGTATTGCTTTTTTAACCTCCCTGGCGGGATGATTATTTCAGATTTTTGGTGCTGAAAGCGGTACCATTATTTTGCATGGAAATTTGGCGTTTTATATTGTAGGCCTGTAATTCTTAGGAATAACTCACTTAAATCTGTCCAAACCAGAGTCTAGTAGACATCCCGGGTATGATAAAGTTGGAAACATGAAATCATAAATTATAATATAATAAATAATTAAAAATAATTATCAAAAATAATAACGTAATAGTAATAAATTTTATTCAATAATGTAATCAAACCAAAAACACAGAAATTTGCTGAGTTGCAGAATTGTTGCGGTCGTCACTTTCAGTTTCTGATGATAAATTTCCCCAAAAATCAGTATCACTCAATTCTGCAAATGATTCTTATTTACTATCGGTGTTTTCTAGCTGATCAAAAACCACTTTTGATGTAAAGGGACACTTTTTGGTTGCTATGGATGCTCTCATGTTTCCAGGCAGAAAGAATGGCATCTATAATATAAAAGTGCATGCAGGGCACTGGGCAAAGCACTAGGGACAAAGGGGATGTGAAATGATTTCATACAGTAATGCAATCTTACAGATCACAGTGTACTGTATGTACAGAGGTTTCGGGCGGAGGACACAGCCGGCAGACACAGCAGGGGGACATCGCTGGATCCAGGGGACAAGGTGAGTAACACTGCCTGGATCAGTGTTGCCAACCGTCCGTAAATTTACGGGCAGCCAGTAAAAACAGGGCAGTTTTTGGGGTGTCCATAAAAGTCCGTAGTAGCAGAAATGTGCCAGTAAAAACGGCGGCCATTGGCGCCGGTCAGAGCTGCGCATGTGCAATTACGGAAATCCCAGAGCGGCGAGTGAGAAGATCCGATCCTGACCCTGAGACGAGTTGGACGACCACTCCTCCTGCTGCCAGCTAGTGCCTCTGCCCAGCCCATCCGCCCTCAAATGAAGTTACTGCATTTTCCCGCCACACCACCGCCAGCCAGTACCTGACCGGAGCAGACGCTTCGGATGGATGGATCCTCCTGATTCCTGCCTGCCTCCCTGCTCTGGTTGACCCTGCAGACCTCCTGGTGACAGTGGTGAGTGCAGTGCGCTTCCTCTTCAAGCCGGCTAAAAAGATTTGGGACAGTGAATGTGTGACTGCTTGACACCCACACTGTCTCTGCTCACTCTGACAGACAGCCGCGAGCCAGGCTGCAGGAGTCTCTCTCTCTCAGTGAGTGTGCACTGGATAAGTGGCAGGGGGTAATGGAAGGATGGTGTAATGGAAACAGGAGGAGATGGGGATGGTGTGATGGAGATGGAGGGATGGTGACAGGAAGTGATGGGGGGATTGTGTGATGGAGACAAGAGGTGATGGAGGGATGGAGATGGGGGGGGTGGTGTGATGGAGATGAGGGGTGATGGAGGGATAAAAACAGGAGGTGATGGAGACAGGAAGTCTTTAGAAGTGGGGACATGAATTCTGGTGATCCTAGTGGCTACAAGGAATTTCACCTCAAGTTCTGTGGTGGTTATGGAACAGAAATTAAGGGGAAATCTCTACAATTTGACATAGGTGGCAAAACTGATGGACTAAATAATCTGCCCTTATTATACTGAAAATAACAGAAATATGTTTTTTTACCTTGCTATCTACCTTAAATCACATTGCTATTTGCACAGTGTACTTGCTTGTAGAATAGATGCTGAAATTTGCACTGAAAACTGTAATTTTGTAAAGTGTCAGTAAAAACGTGGCTGTGCCAGTAAATTTTGTCTGTTGTGCCAGTAAATTTCAATCTGGTAGGTTGGCAACACTGGCCTGGATCCAGCGATGCAATCCCGAGTGTGGCTCGGGGTTACCACTAATGGTCCTGCAATTTCACTTTACCGCCAGTGAGGTTAAAAACATTTTATAATCATGAATTTAATGTTAATGTAATTAATAGGAATTTAATGTTGATCGAATTATGTTGTGATATTGATTCATGCTCATTTGCACAGAATGTATTCATTTGCACATATATATGCTTATTTTGCACAATTTTGATTTTTGCTTTATTTTATTTTTATTGCTTTTGCACATACACACACCTAATTTCTTGCACTTTACCAGCAGCGCCACACCCATTTTTGCTATTCAATGAAACCTCTGATTATGGTGAAAGTTTTGAAAGTTTATTGAGAAGAAAAGTTACAAGTAGAAGTTTAGAAGGTAAATTAAATAGCATTTGAGGAGACCTTAGACCAGCCATTCTCAACCAGGGTTCCATGGAACACTAGGGTCCCTCCAGAGATTTCTAGGGGTTCCTTAAACTGTAGCTGATTGACCTTCCATCTGATGAAGCCTGCACAGTTTCGGCACCAATATCACTTGGCAGAGATAGACACACCTAGGATCTTTTCAGCTGTCTGGTAATGTTACCACTAATGTCTAGAGAGGCATTCTTCCTACTCGCCAACCTCTGCCTACGGTGAAAGTTTATTGAAAATAAGAGTTACAACAAGCAACAGTTTAGAAGGTAAAGTAAATAGCAATTGAGGAGACCCTAGACCAGTCATTCTTAACCAAGGTTCCATGAAAACCCAGGGTTCCTCCAGGGGTTGCTAGGAGTTCCTTGAACCGTAGCTGATTTATCTTCCATCTGATGATGCCTGCACAGTTCCAGCACCAACGTCATTTGTCAGAGACAGATACATGACACCTAGGATCTTCTTCGCTGTCTGGTAATATCACCTCTAATGTAAGGGGGGTCTTCTTTCCACTGGCCAACCTCTGTTTATGGTGATAGGTTACTGAGAAGAAAAAAGTTACAGTCAATAGAAGTTTAGAAGGTAAAGTAAATAGCACTTGAGGAGACCTTAGACCAGCCATTCTCAATCAGGGTTCCTCTAGGGCAGGGGTGTCAAATTGGCGGCCCTCCAGCTGTTGCAGAACTACAAGTCCCATCATGCCTCTGTCTGTGGGAGTCATACTTGTAATTGTCAGCCTTGCAAAGCTCCATGGGATTTGTAGTTCCGCAACAGCTGGAGGGCCGCCAGTTTGACACCTGTGCTCTAGGGGTTTTGGGGTTCCTTGAATTGGAGCTGATTGATCTTCCAATTGATGATGCCTGCACAGTTCTTGAGTCAACATCACTTGACTGAACATGACACATAGGATAGGTGGGGACGCCCCTTCATATTCGGTGGACTTCCCTAAGGTTAGACCATTCTGGGGACATGTCAAGTTTTGATATATTCCGTTACGTTGGTCAATATTGCCAGAGATGCTCGGATTGCGCTGTTGAACGAACATGCCAGCAGATAACATCCCAAGACATACACAGATCCTAATTTACTTTATATATTTATAGCAGCTAAGATAGCCATTGCAACAGCTCGGAGGAGCCAAGTAGTTGACTTGCCTCTGTTGAAGCGCAAGTTGACCTGGATTATGCTTCATGAAAAAATTGTGAGTTTCTTATGGGATAAACAAGCCCTTTTTGATAAGGTATGGAAGCCCTGCCTTTCTTATTTACAAGTACCGAATGCTTAATTGCAATTGGATATGTGGTCAGTGGGGGCCTCTGGATGGACAGGATCCTTTCCTTTTCTCTTTCACTTCCCTTTCATTCTCTCCCCTTTTTCTTTCTTTTTTCTTCCCCTCTTCTCTTTTTCCCTTTTATTTCTCTTTGTTTTTATTTTTTCTCCAAAAATGCTGCAAATTGTGTAGTCCTATTGATACACCTTTTTGATGATTGAATATCCTCACTTTAGGCGTATCTGTTATTGGCAGTTTGTTACGAGTGGCTGCCTTACCTGGGGCTTGGTTTCACGCTCAGCTTCTCCCGCTAGACTATTGTATTTTCTTACCAAGTTTTATGTCTGCTGTTTTCCTTTATTATGTTGAATATTGCATTAAAGATGAGTTTAAACTCATTGGAGACTGTTGTATACCTTCAACCTATTATTTGATCCTGGGCGTAGACTTTGCGAAGCTTACCCGTAGCAACGCTATGGTGCTTTCCTTCTAAAGCTCTCTTAACAATATTTCCAGAATGTGATGGATGTATACAATAATATTATAGTTGATTTTTCTATTTTGAAACTCTGACTTTTTTCTTTGAAAATTCAATAGAAACATTTGAAACAGAACATGACACCTCTGATCTTTTTAGCTGTCTGTAAAGGTGGTAATGTAACTAGCACTGTAAGGGAGGCATTCATCCCAATGGCCACCAACATGAGCGGGCTTCCCTGCTGACAGCTGAATGTAAAAACAAGAATTGCTGACAATGAGAAGATTGGGAAAAAATGTTTGCATGGAGTGCCCCCCCCCCCCCCACACACACACACACACTAGACTCTTAGGGGTTGATTTACTAAAGGCAAAAAAACTGTGCAGTGGCATTCTGCAAGTGCAGTTGCTCCAGACCTTAGTAAATGAGGTAAGACTTCACTGTGCAAAGAATACCCAATCATGTGCAAGGAAAATGAAAAAAAAAACAGCATTTTTTGCTTTCACATGATTGGATGATGGAAGTCAGCAGAGTTTTTGTACATTTACTAAGCTCTGGAGCAACCACACTTGCAGAGGGCAACTGCACTTTGCAAAGTGCACAGTCTTTTTCTCTTTACTAAATCAACCCCTTAGAGTCTGGTATGGATGTTGAGGGGAGCCCCATGCCAAGATTAAAAAAAAAAAGAAAAGTGGCATGCGACCCCCCCAAAATCCATACCAGACCGACCCTTAACCAAGCATGCAGACGAGCAAGTGTCCCCCCCTCCTAAACCATGCCAGGCCACATGCCCCTTAACTATGTACCCCATACTCATTCACATGGGGGGGGGGTCCAGATCTGGGAGCTTCCAGAGTCTGATAAGCCCCCTGCCCACAAACCCCCACAACCACCAGCCAGGGCTATAGGGAAGAGGCCCTTGTACCCATTAACATGGAGACAAAGTACTTAGGGAGGGATGCCCCCTGCCCCAAAGCACCACCCATATTGAGGGTATGTGGCCTGGTATGGTTTAGGAGGGTGGGGGCACTTGCTCGTCCCCTCCCTTTTCTAACCTGCCAGTCTGCATGCTCAGATAAGGGTCTGGTATGGATTTGTGGGGAGGGGGGCCATGCTTTTTTTTTAAATTTTGGCGTGGTGTTCCTCTCAAAATTCATTCCAGACCTGAAGGTCCTGGTATGGATTGGGGGAGGACCCCATGCCATTTTTTTCCTGTTTTTTTTATTGTCAGCAATACTTGTTTTTACGTTCAGCTGTCAGCAGGGAACCCCACTGACAGCTGATGACTCATTGGTGGTTAAGGATGAGGCAGCCGGCTTCCCAGCCCACTCCTTCACGACCAACTATTGTAAGGGAAATTATAATACCTTGTATGCATTATAATTTGCCTGCGCTAATAAGCGCACTTTTCAGCTCTTTTGCATAATGCATTTGATTGACCTGTGTTGAAGCAGACACAGACGCAGATTGCTTCATCTCACATGGCCGCTCTCAGGGATCTTGTCCTGCCTGAACTCTGCTTTTCGGCCTTTATTTATACTGGTCAAACAGGGATAACAAAACAAAAGGGACTTGATGGCTTCACAATCAGCCAATCAGCCTCCAAGGCACAGTCACATGACATGAGCGCAAATACAAAACCACCAACCAATGACACACTTGTTTATATTCAAACTATACAATAGGAAAGGCATGCATGTATGGGGTGGGGGGTTGGCTGGCCTGTATGAGAGACAGCTGACAATGAAAGCCATGTGCTATCTTCACAGAGACCACACAACAAATCACCCCACACATGTACAAACCTGCCAATTACAACGAATCACTATCAAATACAGCTCTATAAACTATATTCCATAGCAATTATGCTACTGTTCCATTAAAGGGTAAATTACAACACAAAGAAATATAGCTGCAGATTTCTGCCACATTGATCAGATGCCACAGAAAGCTTACAGATCATTATCCTTACATAAAAGGCAATACTAATTCCATAAGGCAAGTGAACCGCTGCCAAGCAGATCGATCTGTACAGAAGACAGGGGCCCCCTGATTGACGGTAATACACCCGCGCCACAGAACGTGCATTGCACCTCAAAGATCCGGACCGGCGTTTGCTCCAGCGATAACCGCTCAGAGCGCCTGCCGGCCGGGATGATCGGGCGGGTAGCGTGTAATTATCAAATGATGGAAGATTTCCATTGTAAAATGGCCTTTCCTCAATATCGGTTAAAGCCATATTCGCTGTACACAGCGAATACCGGTAAACCGACACTGGGAGACACTGTGACAATACATAATAAACATCCTAAATTTCTACAACACTATTCACAATTTGTTATGGAGAAAAAAAATGCATTTAAAAAGCAAGAAAAATGCAACACTTGCGGTTTTAGTGCGGGTCCATTGCAGTCTTTTACACGCAAAACGTAATCTGCTGCGGGCGAAAAAGTTCCTGACCCTTTCCAAAAACACACAGACTGAAGAATGTATAGATGTGGATGTGTACCATAGGAAACCATGTTAAAAGGATTGTAATGCATTTCTGCAAACTGCACAATGCACTAAAACATGCATAGGTAGTCTTGACCCTCAATGGATTGGTTTTATCAGGGGTTCCCTGAGATCTGAAAATTATTACAAGGGTTCCCCTGGGGTAAGAAGGTTGAGAAAGGCTGACCTGGACTGACAGCAGTTTTATGGATCTGATCTTCTGGTCTAAACAGAGACTTCCATGCTTCATTTGTGGACAGGTGCCAAGTATGACACTCCCAAAAAGAAACATTTGACATATGAAATTATTCACTAAGGGCTCATTTACACATGCTGCCACCATTGCTGCCCATATGAAAAGTAATCTGCAGTGGATCGCCTATCAGAGTCATTTGTCATACAGCTCAAAAGATATTTCACCTACTCAACGCTTGTGTTAACCATCAAAAGGCTGCTCCACTGCTTTGCAACCATGTGCTTTACATGAAGTTGTGGCACAGCCCCATTCACTCAAATGGGTCATGCTTGGTGGTGGTAGTACCTGCCAAAATGACCCATGGTATACATTTTGTACCATGGCAGTGTGTACTAACATGTGGCTGGGTGGTCAGGGGGTGACAACCCCCCCCCCCTTGTCTGCCCGTGTAAACAAGGCTTTAAGAATTTGTACAGGCGGCACATTAATAATTGCAAGGGACTTTAACTTCTGCTGTCTTGGAACACCTTTTCAAATGAGACCTCTAGACTTCAAAATACCCCACTGCAGAACGAGGACATTACCTGTCTTAAAGTTCTACAACAAGGCACTTTATAAGACCCCTAGAAGAGAACAACTTGTATCAAGAACATTTTTCTGTAAAATAATTCTGGCAAGCAAACTTGTTATCGCATAAAAGACCCATATCTTTGGGACAAAAAAAATTCTCATCCAATGGAATTGCCCTCGAAAAATTAAATCCACAAGATTGCCTGGCACATAAGTGTTTATATGTGGTCTGTGAACTACACTAGTCATTGAACACATGAGGGTGTATTTATAAAAAATTGCATGGCAATTTTTTTTTTGTGACCCATGGAACCGTAATCCTGCCCGACCAGAAATTGCCGAAGAGAACTAATCTTGCCCCTACCAGAGAAGCCCGGAAGCACTAGGTTGAAGCCTTGGCAGACTGAGAACCTTTGCTTACGGTGGTCACCTGAGAAAAATCACCCCCTTGCGGCTTCAATGTGAACCCCTCCGCCAATAAGGAAGGGTCATTAACAATATGCAGTACAAGATATACAGTTGTCCATGTACTCCCTCAAGAGTGGCTGATAGCTGTGGTCCACCTGCCCGCTGCCCTCAATCACACGATTCCACACACCAAGAGTCACTGAACAAGCCCGTACTTTGTTTTGTTGTTTTTTTAGGGGTTTGAACTTGGATAGGGATTAGGGATGATTGTGGGATGCTCAGTAATTGAACACGAGACCTACTATATACGCCTCTGGTATATACACTTCTCCTCCAGAACACTACTTGCTCACCGTTACTCTTCTCCTTCCCTCTATCCAGCACACTACTTGCTGATCATTACACTTGTTTCCCTGGTCCGAAAGGAAATTCATCAGACCCCCATGACACCTCCTCTTCACCACAGCTAGCACATGGTGAGGCCTGCTGCAGCCACGGCAAGGCCTCAGAACCACCCTTTGTGGGTAAGAATCGCAGGTTTCCTTCCCTGAAAACTGTGGATCCTCTGTTGTGTAGCTAAGTACGTTGGTGCTAGCTGGGCCTTGAATGAACTACTACTCCCAGCCCATCTATCTTCCAGACCCATCCAGCCTGTCCTATGGTCTAATGGCTCTCCTTCCCCTTGGCTGGCTCCTCTCGAATTCTACAGACTGCTCTCTCTCCTCTCAGACTGTCTCAGCCTTCTCATTCAACTCCCAGGGGCTGCCACTCACCGACTATATGGTGGATTCTTTAAAGAGTCACCTTCCATGTAGAACTCCGCTGCTCTCCTGTGCCACTCCAGGAGCCGACTCCCGCTCCTGGCTGCACCCAAGCCCCAGGTTCACTCCCCCCCCCTTCCAGACTTGGTGATCCCCTCCCAGACGAGGCCTGATCCGCAGCTCCAGCTACATCCTCATCTCTTCCACCCAATACTCTCCTGACACCTGCTGGTAGATTGCTGTATTTAAGGAGACCTCCCCCCTGCCAACCCAGCCTGAGGATTGGTCAGCGCTCCTTGTCATACATCAGGAAGTGACACCTCCTCATCCATCCCCCTTCCAGAGCTTTCCCAGCTCAAGGGGAGGAATCTCCAAGGGGTGACCCTTCCCTCCATCTCAAGCCTCACCCCTGAGCCACTCCCAGCCCAGATCAAAACATTCAGGACTGCACTTACAGTCAGGCCTGACTAGATTTTTCCTCTCCTAACAAAAATCTACAAAAGTAAAAGAAGCTACACTATGGGGGGGGAGGGCGCTACATCCATACAGGAGTCCACTACCTTTCAGCAGTTTTCAGTGCCTCATCCATTGGGACTAGCGAGCTCATCCTGGGCTAGAAATACAGGCAGGACCTAAGGAGTGAAGATATAAGCAAGCCAGAAGAAAGACAACCCTACAGGAACAGCAGTCCCATTATCTAAACCGAACAGGATGTCTGCTAACACCGCTGGCCCTCCTATGGTTTCTTCCCCACCGCCTGTCATTGCCGATTGCTGTTCCCTACTCCCTCCACCAATCCGTCACTGAAAATCATTGCTCAGCCGCCACCACTGCTCAGTACCCCAGTGCCACCCATTGTCACCTTGGACTGCATTCCCTCCATGCTCTGCTGGTGTTCCCCCTTTCCCTCCCTCCTTGCATTCCTCTCCCCATCCTGCTCTGCTCTCCGCTCCTTTCCTGCACCACCGAAGGAGTCCTAAGGAGCTAGAGGGCATAAATGACAGCTCTCTTTCAATCCAGCTGTCAACACAACCTGCTTTCAAATACAGCCTGTCCCCTTTCCCCCCGCAGATTCCACTACCACCCCCCCTCCGGAACAAGCCCATATATTCTCACTGGCTCTACCACCTCCCACGCCTTCCCTTTATTACCCCCAAGTTATCCAAACCCACATCGCTCCGATAGTGCTCCCATCCATTCACCTTCCACCTCTCCATTCAAACAGGTCGTCACCACTCTCACCCACCCCAGTTCCATCTGTCTCCACTCCCTATCCCACTTAACCCCAACAAATCATAGGTTCTTCCCAGCCAACCTCTCTCTTCCATCTCACTCTCTTACACCCCATCTCTCCCCCTCCCCCACCCCCCTCTCTCTCGCCCTCCCTTACCCCCACTTTTTCTCACCCTCCCTCCTTACCACCTCTCTCTCATGCTCTCACATGCACACCCATCTCTCTCTCATCCTCCCTCACCCCCCTTTCTCTCACCATCCCCTCTCTCTCCCACCCTACTCTCTCTTACCATCCCTCACCCCCTCTCTCTCTTTTCCATACTCTCTTACCCACACTCTCTCTCCCCCCTCTCTCCTACACCCCCTCTCTATTACCCTCCCTCGCCCCCTCTCTCTCCCACCCGCCCTTACACCCCTCTCTCTCTCCCATCCCCTCTCTCTCCCCCTCTCTCTAACTCCCATCTTTTTCTCATCCCCCTTTCACCCTTCCATACTCCACTCTCTCCCACCCACCTCTTACC
>BLSH010380641.1:457007-477986 GCA_018402905.1 Glandirana rugosa
ATTGGTCAATTGTTGGCGGGGTATCTGTTTACTGCAGATGTCCCGCCAACGAATTAAGACCCTCCTGCAGATAACTGCAGGAGGGTCTTAGCGCGAGGGGCGAGGGGACCCCGCGCGTGTGCCCTTGTAGGCACTGGCAGCCCAGGCCCCCTGGGCTGACTAGTGCCTAGCACTACTTACCGGCGACACTCGGTTTACTGCCGCACTAGTGTAGTGCGGCCGAACAGAGAGGAGAGGCTGGCTGGGTGGGTGGTGGGTGGCTGATGGTGGCTGGGGGGTGGTGGGTGGGTGGTAAATAGATGGTGGGGGGGTTGTATTCTGTCACTAGGCAGCGCTGTGGGCATTACACATCGCCCACAGCGCTGCAGCACCACCTCTCTCCCCCCTCTCTCCTCTCACACTGCACTGATTGGTGCGGAGAGGAGAGACAAGCCGGCGTGATGTGATCACGCCGTCATTTGGCTCACAGCGGCCATTCATCACGATCCGTGATCAGTCGGGTCCCCCGGACCCGACGGTCACGGATGTTCCCGTGTGCGCGCCCCAGGGGAGCGGGGAGCGCGATTCTGGGAGGACGTCAATAGACGTCCTCCCAGAATTAAGCAACCGCCCTGTAGACGTCATTTGTCTATGGGGCGGTTGTTAACTGGTTAAGTGGGTTATTTCTAAGAATTACAGGCCTACAATATAAAACGCCAAATTTCTATGCGAAAAAATGTACGCTTTGAGGCGCAAAAATCTGACAATCATACCGCCAGGGTGGTTAAGAAACCATTTACTGGGGAATGTTATGGGCAGCAATATGTGCAACCGACATTTTGAACAGAAAGGAATCCATATGAAGTGCTTTACAAACAGAGCAACATTATAAATAGAAAACTGATTTTTACTGTGAATCTGCCTAGGTGAACCCGTTTATAGGTCTGCCCATTCATAGGTGTGCCCATTCATAGGTATGCTTGTTCATAATTGTGCCCATTCATAGGTGTGCTTGTTCATAATTGTGCCCATTCATAGGTGTGCTTGTTCATAGGTGTGCCCATTCATAGGTGTGCTTGTTCATAGGTGTGCCCATTCATAGGTGGGCTTGTTCATAGGTGTGCCCATTCATAGGTGTGCCCATTCATAGGTGTGCCCATTCATAGGTGTGCTTGTTCATAGGTGCGCCCATTCTTAGTTTTGCTTGTTCATAGGTGTGCCCATTCATTGGATGTGCTTGTTCATAGGTGTGCCCATTCATAGGTGTGCCTGTTCATAGGTGTGCCCATTCATAGGTGTGCTTGTTCATAGGTGTGCTCATTCATAGGTGTGCTTGTTCATAGGTGTGCCCATTCATAGGTGTGCTTGTTCATAGGTGTGCCCATTCATAGGTGTGCTTGTTCATAGGTGTGCCCATTCATAGATGTGCCCATTCATAGATGTGCTTGTTCATAGGTGTGCTTGTTCATAGGTGTGCCCAGTCATAGATGTGCTTGTTCATCGGTGTGCCCATTCATAGGTGTGGCCCATTCATAGGATGTGCTTGTTCATAGGTGTGCCAATTTAAAGGCATGCCCTTTCATAGGTGTGCCCATTCATAGGTGTGGCTGTTCAGAGGTGTGCCTGTTTATATGTGTGTCCGATTATGGTTGTGTCCGTTTATAGTTTGGGTCCGTTTATAGGTGTGCCCATTCATAGGTGTGCCCATTCATTGGTTTGCCCATTCATAGGTGTGCCCATTTATAGGTGAACCCATTTATAGGTGTGCCCATTGATTGGTGTGTCCTTTCATAGGTGTGCCCATTCATTGGTGCGCCCTCTCATTGGTGTTGCAAATGAGTAATTTTTCTACAAGCTATGGTGCCAATCACTGAATGTTGATCACACCTGATGTACTGAAGGCCGATCTCATTTCTTGAGACCCTAACAAGCCAGGAAAGTACAAATACCCCTCAAATTACCCCTTTTTGGAAAGTAGACATTCCAATGTATTTAGTAAGAGGCATGGTGAATTTTTTGAAGTTGTCATTTTTTCCCACAATTCTTTGCAAAATGAAGATTTTTTTTCACAAAATTGTCATATTAACAGGTTATTTCTGACACCCAGCATATGCATATCACAAATTACACCCCAAAATACATTTTACTACTCCTCCTGAGTATGGCAATACCACATGTGTGAGACTTTTACACAGCCTGGCCACATACAGAGGCCCAACATGCAGGGTGCACCATCAGCCGTTCTAGGAGCATAAATTACACACACAATTTCTTGACTACCTCTTGCACATTTGAAGGTCCTGGAGCACCAGAACAATGGAAACGCCCAAAATATGACCCCATTTTGGAAAGCAGACACCCCGACGTATATTCTAGGAGGTATGATGAGTCTTTTGAACATTTCTCTTTCTATCATTGACGGACGCAGCCTCTTATTCTTGACATGTGGGGTTTGTGCACCTTTCACTAGGAGTGGACTAGGCAGAACGTAGTTCAGCTAAAAGCAGACACAGCCCCTCCAAGGGTGCCATCCTCACTCAGCATAACCCCTCCAGCCCTGCTCAGCAAGCCAGTTTTTTCTGCCTAGTGCAAGGAGCAGGACCTGGGTCCCTGCTGGGATCTGCGGTTCCCCATTCTTTTTTTCAAGATTTCTGATGAAGAATGCAATCAAGTAGCCGGCTGGGTGACAGGCTGGATATCCTAGATCCAGGTAGTCTCCCCAGAGCGGCCAACGGACACAAGCCGGCCTTTAGCTGCACGTGGGGTTGGCCGTGTCGGGCCTCATTCCGTGCGGGGCGGCTGTCGGGTTAAACGTCCCGCCAGCGCACTTAGGACCGGGTCCTCGGCCTCGGGTCACGGGTGTCGCATGGCCGGCAGCTCCCCCCGAATCGGCGGGGTGGCAGGTCTGTCTCAGGTGGCAACCCGCTACGCCCGTCTGGATGGGTAAGTACACCCCCCCACTCCCATGGGGTGTGGGGAGGGCAGGCGGGATCCCCCCTCTGGGGTGTTAGGCTGGTGGACTGGTTCCCCCTTTTCGCCACCCCCCGTGCTGCACACTGCTCTTTCCCCCCCCCCCCCCACCCCCTCCTGGGGTCCCCAGGGACATGGGGGCCCTTAGTGGCACCCCTTACCTTCGGCAGGGCCGGCTGCATGGTCGGTAGCCACGGCGCCGCCATTTTGCCGTGGTCCGGCCGCCATTTTCTTGTAGCCGGCCTCATGTTCGGCCTCTATTGCTGATCCACAACAAAATGGCGGCCGCGTGTTTTGGCCTCCAGTGTGCATGGCGGCCATCTTGTGGTGGCCCATGCATTTCAGTACAGCCTGTATGTGTGTGGGGGGCGGTTCCTTGGCCTTCTGGCGCTGGTTTACCCCCCGCACAGTGGTTGATACTGGTCACTGCCCTGTCCCTGCTTGACATGTGGGGAAGGTTTGGTGTGCACAGGCCTGCCTCGACAGCAGCACATGCAGGAAAAGGCAGCATATGCAGCGGCAGAGCGGCAGGTGATAAGTCCCCCTGGGGTTACCTTCCTGTGGGAGTCCTGCGCAGTCTTGGTGGGGGGTGCCTGGTCTCAGGGTACTACAGGTCCCAGTTTGCAGGCCATGTTACCAGGATGGGTTACATTGGCAGCCGATGCAGGTGCCACCCCACTTGACCTCTCCGTGGTGCTTAGGGACTGCGAGGCGGTCCTGGCTTTCCCGGGCAGGGACTTGGGCGTATGGTGGGCTGTACCCCCCTCCTGCTTCTGGGATGAGTCTGACCCTGACGGGGGCCCTCCTGGGTCGGGGGCCCCCCTTGGGATATCGATGGTGTGTCCCGGTGTTCCCCGAATAATGTTGATCGTCAGCGGATGACCGGTGGCAGTTGTCCTATGCTGGCGTTTCCTGCGCCTTGACGGTATTGGAGCTTCACTACACGGTTATGGCTCCCTGTTTTACCTGGTTTCTGCTCCTTGGGCCCTTGCCGCATTGGTGGCCCCGGTTCTGGCTCGGTGAGGCTGAGGGGCATCACGGTGGATCTGGCCGATCTGCCTTAGCGGGCGGAGTCGGCTCCAGCCCTGAGGGCCGAGGTGACAATCGCCAGGCGCATGCCGTGGGAGTCTGGCTGAGTGCTGATTCTCCTGAAATCGGTGTCGCCTCAGTTACACAGTTTGGAGACTCTGGGTCTGATCCAAGATTCAGTCCGGATGGAGGTGTACAGCATCACATGCCTGACGAAGGGGCCCTGCGCGGCTCCGAAACGTTGCATTTCTCTGTGATGTGATCTTTTCAATAAAGAAAATTTTGAACAAGGATCCACGGTGTGCTGACGAATATGTACACTTGCATGACAAATAATCTCCAGGACCCAGCTGGATTTCGTTGCAGCACCCAACTACTTAAGAGCCTTTTTTGCCAGGAAGGAGTGCGATAGGAAAATTGATAAAGTCAATTTTCCTTCCTATGACCAAGCACAGACGCTTGAGTGGCGGATCGGTTCCCGCTGTCCCTAAGGTGGTTCCCCCGGCCCCTTGCAGGTGGCTTCTGGGGCTCTGGCTTTCCTCCCTGGCGGCGGTCCCGTTTGCGCGATGTCACACTTCTGCTCGGCAGCAAGAGGTGTTCTTGCGCAGTGGGACAAGTCCCCCTCATCCCTGGTTCGGTTGATCAGGTTGGACCACCAGGCCAGATCCTCACTACTTGGGGGCTCCGGCCCTGCATTTGGGGAAGTTGTTTTCTTCCCTGTTTTTGGACGGTGGTCGCTACGGATGCCAGTCTGCCTGGCTGAAGTCTTGGGGGTGTTGGAGACCTAGGGTCGCTGGTCCCAGGAGGAGTCTCGTGTCCAGATGCATTTCCCAGTCTCGGGCCATCTGGCTTTGCCTCTCCCGCTTGGCGGGGAGGCTGTAGTTTTGTCCTGTCTGAGCTCAGTCGGATATTGCCACAGCCGTGGCATATGTGGAGCAGTGGGACGGGACAAGACGCTTAGCTGCTGCTTCGACGGTGGCTTTTGTTCTGCCGTGGGCAGAACTTCACGTGCTGGGTGATCTCCGCCACTTACATTTCAGGCGTCGAGAGTTGGCTAGTGAGTGCCCTGGTCGTGTGAGGTTGGTTCAGGGGGGATGGTCCCTGAATCCAGCTGTGTTCCAGCAGATCTGTTTGCAGTAGGGTACGCCAGTCGTGGTTCGTCTGCACCCCGGCGGACTCGGAGGGTACAGACCTTCGTGAGCTGAGTGGGGGCCCGTTGGCTGATGCGACGGGTGCCCTTACGGCTCTGTGGACCCGTCTTCAGTTCACCTATGCTTTTTTCCTTCTCGTCCTGCTCCGGCGCCTATGCGCAGGATAGAAGCATGGGAAATACCGGCCTTTCTCGTGGCGCCGGATTGGCCCCGGAGGCCCGGGTACGCCGACATGGTGTGGTGGGGGTGAATGCTCCCTGGCGTCTCGTGCTTCGCGGGGATCTACTTCCCAGGGCCCCATCTTGCACCCTGCTTTACCCTCGCTGTCTTAACGACCTGGCTATTGATTCCCAGGATAGGGGACTCTCTATGATGCATAGTAGCCCATTATGCTTTTACTTTGCAGGGGAATATAGAGGAAGTAAACCTCATCAGGGTTTACTTCCTCTTTAATGTCTAAACCGCTGGCTTTCACCCCTAAGTGAAAATATCCAAATGTGGCCCAAAGTGTCAATATTTTGTGTGGCCACCATTATTTTCCAGCACTGCCTTAACCCTCTTGGGCATGGAGTTCACCAGAGCTTCCCCGGTTTGCCACTGGAGTCCTCTTCCCCTCCTCCATGACAACATCACGGACCTGATGAATGTTAGAGACCTTGTGCTCCTCCACCTTCTGTTTGAGGAGCCCCACAGATGCTCAATAGGGTTTAGGTCTGGAGATGCTTAGCCAGTCCATCACCTTTACCCTCAGCTTCCTCAGCAAGGCAGTGGTTGTCTTGGAGGTGTTTGGGGTCGTTATCTTGGAATACTGCCCTGCGGCCCAGTCTCCGAAGGGAGGGGATCATGCTCTGCTTCAGTATGTCACAGTACATGTTGGCATTCATGGTTCCCTCAATGAACTGTAGCTCCCCAGTGCCGGCACCACTCATGCAGCCCATGACACTCCCACCATCATGCTTGACGGTAGGCAAGACACACTTGCATACTTGCCAACAGTCCCTAATTTCCCAGGACATTCCCGGGAATAAGACCTTTGTACCGGTCTTACTGTTTCCCGGGAAATCATCATTTCACTGATTTTTCACCTGACTCCGCGGCGGCCATTTTAGAGAAGAACAGCTCGTGGAGCAGGGGAGAACCAACAGGCGGAGCCTGGGTGGCAAAGAAAGTGATTATCCCATTGGCAGCAGCCGCCCAGGCTCCGTCTCTTGGTTCTTCCCTGCTGCACGAACAGTTCTTCTGTCACGGAGATCAAATCAGTGGCATCACTACAGGGCTGCAGAGGAGTGACTGTGTCTTCCCTGCACCTTGGTCACAGCGAGTCAGACACCATCTCCCCTGCGGATAGGGACCACCACCCCCCCCCAGGGGACAGGGACGACCATCCCCACTGGGGGAGAGACACCACCATATTCCCTGGAAACAGGAACCACTATTCTCTTGGGACAGGGACCCCCATTTCCCCTAGGGACAGGGGCCCCATCTCCCCTAGGGAAAGTGTCCGCATCTGTCCTTATATCCCACTACGATGGTGTCACCCCTATCTGTTACAGCACGCAACTTTGGGGTGCACACCTTGACCATGCACTGCCGGCCTGAAACTAGCCTGCCCAGCGCATTGCAGGGCATTGTGGCAGGCTAGACAGGAGAGAGCCCGATGCTCTAGCCAGCCTGCTCTGTCATGTTGTCACTCCACAGTGGCAGGCTAGATTGGGAGACTAATTATTAAGGGGGGTTGACACCATGTTTTACCACACCAGGTGACACCAACCCTAGTGACGCCACTGCAAATTTCCAATACAGAGAAGCATGGACTAGCTGTATATGTGGTGACACAAACTGCATCTAGTGACAAGTGAGACACTCGGGGCTCCCACTGATTGTGCATTATGATGAGTTGAATGATTTCATTTTATATTACATATGTAATATAAGAAATAATGTGCTTCAATCATCCTGACACCATGCCAACCACGGTGCCGGGGTGATTGAAGCGCTAACACCAGGTGATTGGAGAATCTTTATCTGCTGATTGTTAAACTTTCAGGAATACACATATTGTATTGTGGTTAAGGACCTGGCCCTGCTGTCCCTCCATCCCAACTTCTTTCCTTCCTTCTCTCTCCTTTCTCCCTCTATTCGTTGTTCATCTCAGACTCGACCCGCTTCCCTTTGAACCACGCCCACTATTTAGCTTAAGCCATGCCTGTTTTCTGCCATATATTCCCCTCTGGCTATGACACACCTACAAATGAATGCCCCACCCCCTAATTATAATAAGACTTTGCCTACTGGCAAAAAAGTGTCCCTATACATTTTTTGACAATGTTGGCAACTATGCACTTGTCTTTGTACTCCTCACCTGGTTGCCGCCACACACGCTTGACACCATCTGAACCAAATAAGTTTATCTTGGTCTCATCAGACCACAGCACATGGTTCCAGTAATCCATGTCCTTAGTCTGCTTGTCTTCAGCAAACTGTTAGCAGGCTTTCTTGTTCATCATCTTTAGAAGAGGCTTCCTTCTGGGGTTACAGCCATGCAGACCAATTTGATGCAGTGTGCGGCGTATGGTCTGAGCACTGACAGGCTGACCCCCACCCCTTCAACCTCTGCAGCAATGCTGGCAGCACTCATACGTCTATTTCCCAAAGACAACCTCTGGCTATGACGCTGAGCACGGCACTCAACTTCTTTGGTCAACCATGGTGAGGCGCTGTTCTGAGTGGACCCAGTCCTGTTAAACCGCTGTATGGTCTTGGCCACCGTGCTGCAGCTCAGTTTCAGGGTCTTGGCAATCTTCCTATAACCTAGGCCATCTTTTTGTAGAGCAATTTTTTTTTTCAGATCCTCATAGTTCTTTGCCATGAGGTGCCATGTTGAACTTCCAGTGACCAGTATGAGAGAGTGAGAGCGATAACACCAAATTTAACACACCTGCTCCCCATTCACACCTGAGAGCTTGTAACACTAACGAGTCACATGACACTGGGGAGGAAAAATGGCTAATTGGGCCCAATTTGGTTTTTGACGGGCTCCACTGCTCAGCGGGGATCCATCCGTTGATCCCCGCTGAGCCAGCGAATGACAGGACCATCTCTATGGGGGATCGGATGAGAGATTTCTCTTGGTGGTATTTAATCACCACTGTTTTTTTTTGTTCTTTGCTAAATAAACAAATAAAAGTTTGAAAAAAAAACAAAAACTTTTTCATAGTTTGCAGACAGATAATTTTTATCCTTCAGTGATGTGCGCTGATGAGGCGGCATTGATGGCCACTGATGAGGCAGCACTGATAGACAGCACTGATTGTCAGCATTGATGGGCACTGATGGGTGGCACTGATGAGGTGGCACTGATAGGCCGCACTGATGGGCATTGATGGGCACTAATAGGCGGCAATGATGGAGACTGATAGGCAACATTGATAGGCACTGATTGGCAGGAGTGCCAATAACCGATTTTTGTTTATATCCATGATCAGGCTAATTGGATCTTTACCTCAATCTGTGATCAGCTGTTTCCTCCAGACACTGCGATCACAGACAGCGCCACGCAGGACAGTGTCCCAGAACTAGCTAGCCATGCTGTAGCCGTCATTTGGCTATATCGCGGTCAGCAAATGGTTAAAAAACAGGCAGGTAATAAAGTTATGGCCCTAAATAAACAAAATGCTCTATCGCTCATATACTGGTAATTCAATTGTGGTAATGCATCATTTATACATTTCCTGGTGATGGTTTACGATAGGCCATTTAGGACTTCAGGTCTGGAACGCTTTATCCCCTTCATGACCTTAGCATTTTTTGCTATTCAGCACTGCGCTACTTTAACTGGTAAGTGCACGGTCATGCAACACCGTACACAAATTACATTTACATTTATATTATTTTTTCACACAAGTAGAGCTTTTGTTCGGTGGTATTTGATTACTACTGGATTTTTATTTTTTGCGCTATAAATGAAAAAAAGACCAAACATTTTGAACAAACCCCAATATTTTTTACTTTCTGCTATAAAATACATGAAATAAATAAAATAAAAATTTCTTCATAAATTTTGACCAAAATGTATTCTGCTATGTGTCTATGATGAAAATAATCCCAATAAGTGTATATAGATTGGTTTTGGGGAAAGCCTACAAACTATAGGATATATACTGGAATTTTTTTTTTTTTTCACTACCAATGGCAGTGATCAACGACTTATAATGGGACTGAGATGCAGCAGAAAATCTGACACTAACTGACACTGAGTGGGAACTAACTAACTAACTACCACTGACATCACCAGAGACACTAATACAACGATCAGTGATAATGCTATACACTATCACTGTACTAATGACACTGGCTGGGAAGGGGGTTAACATCTAGGGGTGATCAAATGGTTAAATGCGCGTGTAGCTATGTGTAATGTGTGTGCTGTTTTTACTACTAGATCTGTTTCTCAGTCCTGAATTGCTGGGATGAGAAACTGACAGATCTCTCCCTCTGTACAGAGCTCTGTGTTGTTTACCAACACAGAGCTCTAGGTTGTGATTGCACACAGACAATCAGCAGGTCCCTGTTTGGTGGGGCGGCAAAAGCCCATAGTTCATTGTGGCCGAGGACTGGTTAGCAAATCACTTAAAGTGATACCTCGTCTTTGCTTGGGTTTTTCACAGAGTGGCCCCGATCCTCCTCTTCTGGGGTCCCCCAGCGATGCTCCTGGCTCCTCCTCTTCTCCGACTGTCCCCTCAGAGAAGCGCTTTCCCTAGGGGCAGCCACGTGGGCACGCTCCCAAGCCCTGTTGTTGCGTCCATTGACACAGACAGCAAGACTCAGCCCCGCCCTCTGGCTCCAGTATCACTGGACTTGATTGACAGCAGCGGGAGTCAATGACTCCTGCAGCTATAAATCTAGCCAATAAGGAAGCAAGCCAGCGGCTGGAGCTGCTTGGCTCGTTCCCAGCACGGGAATGATTGGGGTCAGGTAAGTAAAATGGGGGGGGGGGGGGGGGGAGGGGGGCTGCTCTAGTGGAAAAGGTTTTTCACCTTAATGAATAAAATGCATTAAGGTGAAAAACAGCGTTTAAAACCCCTTTAAGTGGCCCTCGCACTTCAAAAGGTTGAACACCCATGTCTTAAACTGCTAAATTACAGAAAGTTATTCTGTGGAGGATAACTCATTTCCTGTTATTGTTAACCACACAGCATATCTTCACCAACAGAGGTTTTCTTTGCACTTGCTTGTGAAGTTGTACCTCACCTTATAAATGAATAATCTTAAAATGTTACTAAACCCGTAACAGTAAATCAGTCTGTATATGCAGTAAAGAATGCTTGTTATACTCACTGTGGAACCTGAGGGGTTAATCCTCTGAATTGTGTAAAAAGGCTGTTTAAGCCTGTCCTCTCTGTTCCTCCCCTTCTTCGGCTGTCTCCAAACCATCTGCTGATAGTACAGAACCTTGGGGGCACTCGGCACATGCTCAGTTTGGTGCGTATTGCTAGAGTGTTTTATTTCTTCTTGGAAGAGTGCATGTGATCAGCAAAGGGTCAATCAGCACTGTCCAGACAGAGGATCAGGGAGAATGAGAACGCCTCCTATAGGCTTTAACGAGGCACTGATACAAGACTGCTATATACTGCTGATGAGAAAAGGTATTTATCAGTTTATATTTACTAAAATAATTGCATTTCCATATTTGGTGTACTGTGGGAGACCAGATATAGTGACTGCAGGCTCCTGGTAGGGTGACCACATTTCCAAACTGCCATTCGGGGACACCCCCCCAGCAGCGTGATGTCACAGGGGAGGCGGTGCCACCATGTGATGTCACCGGGTGACCCCACCCCTTACCTATTTAAGAAATGTCACTCGCCTTACAATGCAGTCGGCAGACTTACTGCATGAGAAGGGCAGAGACTGCAGACATAGTACAGGAGATGGTCAGAGACAGCAGACATAGTACAGGAGATGGTCAGAGACTGCAGACATAGCACAGGAGATGGTCAGAGACTGCAGACATAGTACAGGAGATGGTCAGAGACTACAGACATAGTAGAGGAGATAGTCAGAGACTGCAGACATAGTACAGGAGATGGTCAGAGACTGCAGACATGGTACAGAAGATGGTCAGAGACTGCAGACATAGTACAGGAGATGGTCAGAGACTACAGACATAGTAGAGGAGATAGTCAGAGACTGCAGACATAGTACAGGAGATGGTCAGAGACTGCAGACATAGTACAGGAGATGGTCAGAGATTTCAGACATACTACAGGAGATGGTCAGAGACTGCAGACATACTACAAGAGATGGTCAGAGACTGCAGACATAGTACAGGAGACAGTCAGAGACTGCAGACCTACTGCAGGAGATGGTCAGAGACTGAAGACATACTACAGGAGATGGTCAGAGACTGTAGGCATAGCACATGAGACATCAGAGACTGCAGACCTACTGCCGGAGATGGTCAGAGACTGCAGACATACTACAGGAGATGGTCAGAGACTACAGACATAGTAGAGGAGATAGTCAGAGACTGCAGACATAGTACAGGAGATGGTCAGAGACTGCAGACATGGCACAGAAGATGGTCAGAGAGTGCAGACATAGTACAGGAGATGGTCAGAGACTACAGACATAGTAGAGGAGATAGTCAGAGACTGCAGACATAGTACAGGAGATGGTCAGAGACTGCAGACATAGTACAGGAGACGGTCAGAGATTTCAGACATACTACAGGAGATGGTCAGAGACTGCAGACATACTACAAGAGATGGTCAGAGACTGCAGACATAGCACAGGAGACAGTCAGAGACTGCAGACATAGTACAGGAGATGGTCAGAGACTGCAGACATAGCACAGGAGACATCAGAGACTGCAGACCTACTGCAGGAGATGGTCAGAGACTGAAGACATACTACATGAGATGGTCAGAGACTGCAGACATAGCACAGGAGACATCAGAGACTGCAGACCTACTGCAGGAGATGGTCAGAGACTGCAGACATAGTACAGGAAATGATCAGAGACTGCAGACATACTACAGGAGATGGTCAGAGACTGCAGACATAGAACAGGAGACGGTCAGAGACTGCAGACATGGTACAGGAGATGGTCAGAGACTGCAGACATAGTACAGGAGATGGTCAGAGACTGCAGACATAGTACAGGAGATGTCAGAGACTGCAGACATAGTACAGGAGATGGTCAGAGACTGCAGACATAGTACAGAAGACAGTCAGAGACCGCAGACATAGTACAGGAGATGGTCAGAGACTGCAGACAGGATACAGGAGATCATGGTGTTCTCTACATGGTTAATGTGATGGCATCACGCGTGAGACCCACGCGAAGTAATGATACCAGGCCCGAAGTGACACTGACTCCATCTTGGAAGAGAAGCTACGTAAAGGGTTACGTTCTGTTTCTCTCCTTCTGACATGCCAGTTTGAACAAGCTTGTCCTTTACACCCCTCTGCTTCTGACCAGGCCAATTTCAAAAGGGGCCTCTGATTACGGTTTATGGCTGGCCAGGAGGAGGTCTGTCTGCTTATCTTGAACAAACATACCACAAATTGATGCTACAGGCTCCCGACTTCACCCGCCGTTTCCTAGTGCAGACTGATGCCTCTGCCTATGGGTTTGGTGCAGTTCTGAGCCAAGTGGATGACACTGGAGAGGAACACCCCATCCTCTACCTGAGCCGGAAACTTCGAAACGATCGTGTGGGCTCTCCAGAAGCTGCAGACATACCTCTATGAGAGGCACTTCACAGTGATCACCGATCACAATCCCTTGAGCTGGCTAAATCGTGTTGCTGGGGAGAATGGTAAGCTCCTTCGTTGGAGCTTAATCCTTCAGCAATATGATTTTACCATCCAGCACAAGAAAGGCAGCGCCCATGGGAATGCTGATGGTCTGTCCCGCCAAGCTGAGCCCGTAGGCGTGGATTGCGTCAGGACGGGAATCGCGTTTCCCTCCCATGCAACCACCTCAGGGGGGAGATGTGATGGTATCCCGCGTGAGACCCACGTGAAGTAATGATACCAGGCCCGAAGCGACACTGACTCCATCTTGGAAGAGAAGCTACATAAAGGGTTAAGTTCTGTTTCTCTCCTTCTGACATGGCAGTTTGAAAAAGCTTGTCCTTTACACCCCCTCTGCTTCTGGCCAGGCCAATTTCAAAAGGGGCCTCTGATTATGGTTTATGGCTGGCCAGGAGAAGGCCTGTCCGCTTAACTTGAACAAACATACCACAAACTGATGTGGGCGATGTCATACCGTAAATCACCCCCAGGAATTCTGACCCTTTCAATAACTTTGGAACAAAATGAGAAGTTAGAAAAACTTACATACAGTCATAACTTCTGCTATACGTATGCCATAGTGATAAAACATACATATTTGCATGTAGAATTTCGGCCCAGATAATTCAAGTATAAACATTCACCCCTTGTTACCCAAGGAGGGATAGAATTAGTCCATTCCCTCCCCAGGGTCCCAGAATGTTGCCACAATCTCATGTTTGGAGTCATTTGAAAGCTTTAGGCAAGCTGAAATTAAATTTCTTGCTGGGAGATTTGCCGGACGGGCCAATCACAAGTTATGATCCATGCATGATTATGAGGCATGTATCTCCACGGTCCACCCTGGACATTGTCTAAGGAAACTCCCTCTCTTATACGAATGGCCAGAGAGGTATGGCCTCGCCCCTGGTGATTCAGAGAAAAGGGACTGTCAAGATCAATTGGGGAGTTCTCACTTACCATCAATAAAACATCAGAGAACCAGGAAATCATCTTCGAAACACTGATTAAGCACAGATATTTCAAATGCAGGTATTTTCAATCTGCTCTCTTTTGCTGTAATTCTGCCTCACTTTGTACTTTTATTTTTCTGTAAATATTTTACTGCACCTAAACCTTGACCTTTTCATTATTAAACCTTATTTTGAAAAGTGTTCATTTTGTCCCTAAAGCTCTTAATGCAACTATTACGAATCTGTTCCTTTTGAAGAGCGCTAGTGTTTTAAAAATAACGCATCTGAATATACCTGTCTGCAGTTGACAGTGTGTGTACAGGCGCTGTTCTAAAATACTGGTATTGCTTAACATAAGGGTCTTCTGGCCGGCATCCAGAAGTGATGGCAGAGAAAGGGTTAATTGTTTGAATTAGCCCGGTAACAATCAATCTCGGGTGGCTGGCATTTAGACGGTGGTCCCGCGAAATGGGAAATCTTTGTGCTGAAAGCAGCTGAGAGTGGCATTGTTACGTTCGTGACAAGTGTGCTATTGGATCAGGAGGTCCTCGGTCGCCGGTCGGTGAGGAGGACAGCGATCTGATACCCGCGTCCGTCACATACTGGTTGTTAGGAACTGCTATGATAATCCTCGGCTATCATCTCTCTGTCAGTCTGTCTTAAGCTTGGGCGTCCAAGGAGAGACCGTTTTCACCTGAGCCTTAATGATAATGAACACATGCAAACACAAAGCATGGTGAAAGCAATCTCTCATTTTACTGGCATGATGGGCGGTTTTATACACTTTTAGACAAAGGAATACATAATTCATACAAGGGAGGGGATATGTAATTACGTGTCTTATATGAAAAAAAGAATAGTTGTCTTGTATAGCAGTTATTAATATTTTCTCATACACTTTCTCATGTAAAGACATCATTAGCAACTTTTTATCTGGACACTAAGTTCTCTCTTCAAGGTCTGTTCCTTCACACACCAGCCGGATAGCACATTCTTTCAAAGAGAAAAGAATGTGGCATGTAGAGGAACAAAACCCCGTCAAGAGGAACAAAAAACTTTGTCAGCATAAACTTCTTAAAGCAACATTTACACAAACAAGATGGAGTAACTAAGGATAATAGGTTCCTTACCATCTACAGTTCCCCTCTTAAAACCAACACTATTGGTTTTCTCCATACTTCCAGGACCATACTAGACATTGTCAGAAACATATAGTTTCCTAGGGAAATTAGTGGACATAGAACTCTTGGCAAAGAGAGGACCATGTCCATCCTTCTTTAAATAATAAGATTCGTTTTCTTTTGTCTATGCCTTTTAATGTACTCAGTGTATTGGCCGGAATCTGAGAGGGTTATCTGGTTAGGAAGTAGGGAGAAATACACAGAGAGATTGTCAACTCCTTTACTAAGCATTTTCCTAAAACATGGAATAACACAGCATACAACTATACCCATAACTATGAGTATGATGAATATGATAAGACCTAGCTGAATAAGGGCCTGCTTCCAGCTAGTGAACCACCCGAAGTATTGATCTCAAGGACTATCTATGCCCGAATTCTTCTTGAGTTCTATTGACAGGTCTTCTAGTTTCTGTATAGCTAGTGTGACTTTCCCATTTGGTCCAGTGTTATCTGGAATGTATGTGCAACAACCTTCTACCATGTGAATAAATTTACATGTTCCCCCTTTCTCAGCAAGGATCATGTCTAGGGCCATTCTATCTTGAAATGTCATCTGGGAGGTGGCTTCTAACTGTTCTGCTATTCCCTTTAAAGCATCCCTAGTGTAATTAACAAACCTCTGTTGATTATAATAGATTAAGTTAATTCAGTCTACATTCTTGTTTATGGTCACAAGAGGGAACAGAGATTCAAAGCCTGCTGCAACTTGGTCTCTGGCTTTGAACTCATCTGGGACCCCTCTTGGTACCCCAATATATGTGGGTCAAAGCTACCTGCAGGGGCTCCTCTTTTCCTCCTAGAGAGGGGGCCTGGACTGAATTCTGACTCCTCTTCAGAAAGGATGTGCAAAGGCACAATAACTTTGGCCAGTGCACATTCACCCTTCCAGGGAGTGTCTATCTTAGTTCTGATTTTCATATCACCACATATCCAGTAAATATCCCCCAATGATTGTAAAATCCACCCGGGGAGCCACCCAAAATACTGATCCCATGGGTTCTCTATACTTGAGTTATTATGGGGATAAGGAGTTCAAATCCAGCTGTTACTTGATCTCTGGCTTTGAGTTCACCTTGAACCCCTCTTTTAACATCTATATATATGTACCCCTATGAGTATAAAAATTTACACTGACAAAATACTATAGGACAGTGAACTATATGGCAGTAATCAAAAGTAAAGGTGGCTAAATATATATATATGGTGTGTTATACCAGAGTGTTGTGAGACTGGGAGTTTTACCCTTTTTGGGTAATGACCACCTCTGTACTAATACACATGAGAAAAGTCAATAAAATCACTAGAAATGGGGGTAGGATCAGGGGGATTAAGGGCCATTGTCCAAAGTTCAGGTAGCAATTCATTTTCAGGGTCAAGGTTGTCCACCTCCGTTAATACCCCCTTGTCTTGACTCTCTTTTCCGAGGTCAGGGCTATCTGCCCCCGTTAATACCTCCTTTCTTGCTTCTGGGACCTCTGGGCCAGGTCTCTTCTTTACCAATTTTACTCCGGTGGCATGAATCCAGGCAGGGTTGTGTTCTGTCAGGACTACAGTTCTGGTTATAGCTATCACTGTAGTCTTGGGGCTATATATGAAGTCCGAAACACAGTACAACAGGTCTGCCTATGTGTAATCCTACTGAAAGTGAGGGCTTAAAATGTTTTATAGTGAAAAATATGTATAGAACATAAATGTATTCTGAGTTGTAACCTAGGGATGATCATATAATCATCCTAATCAATGTCTGTATCTTCTATTAACAATCAAGCAGCTAAACGGGTGGTTTTCCCACGTGACCAATAGAAAGAAGTAGTGCTGTAAGAAATCCATCTTGGAGCTGGGATCATCGCATATCCAAGGATTTTGTTTTCTCAAAAGCAGCAACATCTCCTTCTGTCACTGGATGTTCTCTTGTATCAAATAAACACATTCATTAGTACATTATGAAGATACAAAGGGAACATCAACTTCATAAAACATAAATACAATGTATATTATGTGATTAGCTAAATTCAGCTTTTCCATGAGAACTGAGCATAAGACATTCTCTCAAGATAAGGCCAGGAACAAGCCAGACTAACAGATATTTAAAGTGGAACCCTAACATACAAAATGGATACCGTCAAATCCTTTCAAAATCAACATTTTATAGGTTCACATAAAGCATTACTCTAGCTACATTTTAATAAAAGACTCCTGACCTAACCCAACATTCCCCCCTGCTCCCAACTCAGAAGCCTGTCTCAGTGGGGATAAAAACAGCATCACGCTCTCATACAAGCAGTGGGGCTAATCCTGGTTTGTCATATAAGTCAGGGCCTTGTGTGGACAGCGCTGCATACATTACATCACCCGCAGCTCCATCTGCTACCCTTGAGATGAGTCCCTTCATGCATGGTACCAGACAGCAGCCTGCGCATAATAATACTGACAGTACCACCGCAACCACGGTGGCCAAGGTGGTCAAAGACTTGCCCCACTTGCCAAACAAACGTTCCATCCATCCGGTGAAGGGGTCCTCAATCCCGCTATTTTCTGCCAACACCTGAGACAGCATCTCCAAGTCCTTCAATGCTCAGGAAACACTGCCACCTGGGGCAGCATTACTAGGGATAAATGTGCAACACGTGGTGCCAAACATTATACAGACCCCTCCCCTCTTGGCCAGGAGCATCTCCAAGGAGATTCTGTTCTGCCAGGTTGTCAGTGAGGTGGCATCAAGTTGCTCGGCAAGGCCCTTGACTGCATCTCGTGTGTAGCTAACAAAGCGCTGTTGATTGCAATATATAGTCTATCCAATCAATATTTCATTTACAGATATAAATGGAAAAATTGATTAAATGCTGTGCCTTGGTCTGAGCTAATTTGCAGGGGTATTCCCCACCTGGGAATGATCTCCCTGTCAGGATTCCCACCACCGTTTTGGCGTCTTCCCTTTTGGTTGGAAACATTTCCGGCCTTCGGGAGAACATGTCAACAATCACACACGCTGGTTGAGTGAAGTCAATTTGGAGGTGTGTGAACGGGGTTGCGGGATGAGGTAGATGTTGATGTGAGGTAGATGTTGATGTGTTACATGGTGTGGGTTATTAGGATTGTTTCTGTAGTTGTGCAATGTATATTGATGCACTGCATCGTGGGATACATGGCCTTCCCTCTTGCACTGCATCGTGGGATACATGGCCTTCCCTCTTTGCAGATCAATCCAAATTTTGGATTACTCTGCAAAACAGGGTAACACCAGTCTTCCAGCTCTGCTTGGAGATGTGGAGTGTTGGAGGTCTGCAAATAACTGTGCTTTTTCAGGAAGGATGGGAACCAGGCTGGGCATCTGTTCCCCTCTTCCTGATCAGCTAAAGCATGTCCTTTGCTAACATAATCTATCCCATGGATATGTGACTAACAGTGTCATCAATAAAATACATGTCATATTGAAAACTGGGGGGACTGGAACAGTCGCTAGACTTGGTCTTCCACTGGCACACACAGTACACAGTCAGAGGCATTAGTAGAATAGGCTGTAAACTTCATCCATTCCAACCATTCATTCTTGTCAGAATAACCAGTCTCTATGCTCAGTCTATCTTCTGGCTGTATTACTACCCCAATTACCTTGTTATCCTGCCGCACCCCAACCTCAGGGGGTAAGTTGCCCATGGCACCGGCAGGGGCACTTTGGGGAGAGTTCACCTGAAGGTTGACTTCAGCCCAAGGATCCGTCCCTGACATAGTTATTCCTAGCCTATATACTCCACTGTCTTTAACCTCTGGGTTCTGTACTGTGAGTATAATATTCCCTTGGCTTCCCTTCACTAAGGGGACCCTCTGATAGGTGCTCATGTCATTCGGGGGAATCCTAGCCAAACTAGTCTCCCACCTGTAGGGGTTTATTGTCCACCATACATTCTCCCAATAACCACATTTCCACACATATATATATTATAGGCCTCAAGGTCATAAATAACTTTTGTTGGGTTAAATACCCGGCTCTTTGTTAAGGTAAACACTATGGTCTGCTTTGAAGCTTCCATATTCAACACTGGCGTTTCTAATACACCCCACCCTTAACTTCTCCTGTATTCAGCCTTCTCATCCTCCTCCTAGAGAGATCTGACATTTTCTTTCTTTCAACTTCAAAGTCTCCCAGAGCCAATAGGTGTCAAGAAACACGGCAAATAAAGGTACAAGCAATAATCAGAAACCTTCCTTGAGGGTTTTTTTTTTTTATGGTAACCCGGGGAAAGCAGAAAAAGCATGGTCACCTCCTATCTACCTATCCCTATGTGTTGAGTTCACAGTGTTACTTTCACCTCTTGTAGGAGGGAGGTGGTCTCTCCTTCCAGGATGTGAATCCCTTTATTTAAAAGAAAAGATGTTCCTCCATTCACAACACTCACCCACATAGATTTGTTTTCTAGTCTAATGATTGTTTTGGGGACACACTGTTACCCTCAAGGATATTGAGGTCTGGATGTTTGCTTACTGACTTTGACAGCGGTAGGTGCAGTTAAGAGTGCCTGGTAAGGTCCTTCAGTTTTTCCTTTTCTTTGTGCACCTTTATCCAGATCCAATCCCCTGATTCCACAAGAATGAGTCTTTCACCTTCTGATGTGAAACCTGGGGATGAACAAAACTGCTAGACAGAAGTGGATTAGAATCTGAGCCTAACCACAGGGTACCTTCCCTTGTACCACCTTGCATTTGCACTTTTTGTTCCCCTTTTTTTTTCAGGGGAAATTGTCTTTTGTGTGGGCGGAAGGAATATTTAGAGTTATGATTGCTGCATCCGCAGTTTTCATCAACCCAATATCACTTTTGCTGGCTGATCAGAGTGCCAGGGGTAGAGTGGCCAATTCTTCCCCTGCTACCTCTCGTCAGCAATATGTCCAATCATTTATCCTCCTTCCACACAAAACGTTCAGAAATGTTCTACACCTCTTATTATACATCTATAACCTGTATTCCCATCCTCTGCAATTCTCCAGGCATCATTCCCATCACACCATGACCAAGGCTTCCCCGTAGGGCGCCTGAGTGAGGTGTGGGGACAACAAAACTTGCTGCCTGTAAAATCTCTTAAGGGTGGGACCACTCATATTACACTCATATTGATGTTACTATTTCAATGACTGATTCAATTCTATACAGATCTAGTTTCTTCTATATTAACAAACAACTCATAAAACAGTCATTAATCCTGTATTTTAAAATATCACACTTCATTATATTTATTACTTAAACCAATTTATAACATCTATAGACATCTATCTCCTATGATCATTCAATATTGTCCCATCACATACTTATTAGTAAAGGTGTTCTAGTCTGGTCAACTATCTTGTACAAAATGCCCTTCACCAAAGGGTAAATTTGATTTTGTTAGGTGGGTGGACCTTTTTTTCCTTTCCACGCCCAATGGGCTGGACTGAAAACTAAACATTTAAATATTTATATAAAAAAAAAAATCATGGCTACCGTTTAGGAATTTACAGGGCGTTGGTCGCAATCGGCCATCTTTGCTTTGTTCCAAATAATGCTAGAATCACATAGCAAAACAGATTCTTTCAACTAAAATTTCACTTCTATACAAAAGTTAAAAAAGAATTTTCCTATATTTCACAGAAGCAAACATTGTAATAGTTGATTTTCTATAAAATCAGAGAAGGGTTTTTTTTTTTTTTTAAGGCGAGCACATACTGTCATGCTCCAATGAACACATTCCTTAGGAGGGGGTCACAACTTAGGATAGACGGACTACAAACTCCAGCGGTATCTCTGTACACGATTACCTTCTGAATCACTTCCATTTTCCCATCTGTATACAACACATACTATCACTTTCTTACAATTAAACTTTCCCAAAAAACTTTCTGACAAAGAGAGAAAAAAAACTTCTATTTTTCTCACATCAGCT
>BLSH010380692.1:349-11237 GCA_018402905.1 Glandirana rugosa
AGACTTTTTTTTTTTTTTTTTTTGCAAAATTGTCACTCTTCTTTTGTTTATAGCGGCGATCAGAAATGATGCAGAGGTGATCAAATACCACCAAAAGAAAGCTCTGTTTGTGGGAAAAAAAGGACACAAATTTTGTTTGGGTACAATGTCGCACGACCACGCAATTGTCAGTTAAAGCGACGCAGTGCCGAATCGCAAAAAGTGCTCCGGTCCTAAAGGGGGAAATCCTTCTGGGGCTGAAGTGGTTAAAGTTCATGTAAAGACAGGTGTCCCAATACTTTTGGTAATATAGTGTATATCGGTGAAGAAATACCAGATACTGAACTGCTTTCCCAGTAATTGGAAATACTTGTTTCACCCTGTTTGTTTCATAACCGATTGAAACCAGGAGTTGCCTTTATTAACAGAATGAAAGGAAATATACTACCAGTGTTGCGCAGGACATTGTATGAGATCCAAATACCAAACCATTTGTCTTTCATTAATGCGTACTCCTATTTCCCAACAATGGCTATGAAGTCATATATTATTTACCTTTGGTGCGGTTTGCTTGTGATGATTATATGTATTCTTTTTGTAAGAACTGATAACTGTATTTGCAAATGTTACAGTTAAAAATTCTTACATATCTATTAATACTTCTTTTCATTGTAGTGTGTAAATAAACAACTGTAAATTATTGTGGAGGATTAAAGAACTGGATTCCTATGGTGTTGTCCGTACCCCATAGGATTGCAAACTGGGTCCATATGCTACAAAACATTATAAGCAAAAACATAAATACAAACTCCCAGCTAAATTCTGAACTTATTGGCTAACCAGAAAATATATACACATTACAAATCAAACAGATTATAAACACTGCAGTATGTAAAATCAACTACATTTGCCTAGTCATAAAGAACTCTAAAGAAACATTTTTCTACCAGATCACATACCCCCTTCCTGTGGGTCACAAAACATTTTACGGAGATGAGAAAAGGGGGGAGTCTTCACACACTTCCCATCTTAGGGTTACAACAATACAGAACAGTTGTCACCCTTGGACAGAAAGTGTGTTACTGATAAAATCACCATGTGAAAATAAGCCTGAATAAAAAAAACTAATCCGCCAACCACATCTAAGGACTTATAAATTGCACTATGATAAATTCTTTTTCAAGGGTTAGATATGTATTAACATGTAGTGAACATTTTTTGTGGGATAATTCCTGTAAGTTCTTGTAATGCTGTATATACAGTATCTCACAAAAGTGAGTACACCCCTCACATTTTTGTAAATATTCTATTATATCTTTTCATGTGACAACACTGAAGAAATGACACTTTGCTACAATGTAAAGTAGTGAGTGTACAGCTTGTATAACAGTGTAAATTTGCTGTCCCCTCAAAATAACTCGACTCACAGCCATTAATGTCTAAACTGCTGGTAACAAAAGTGAGTACACCCATAAGTGAAAATGTCCAAATTGGCCCCAAAGTGTCAATATTTTGTGTGGCCACTATTATTTTCCAGCACTGCCTTAACCCTTTTGGGCATGGAGTTCACCAAAGCTTCACAGGTTGCCACTGGAGTCCTCTTCCACTCCTCCATGATGACATCACGGAGCTGGTGGATGTTAGAGACCTCGCGCTCCTCTACCTTCCATTTGAGGATGCTCTGGGTTTAGGTCTGGAGACATGCTCTGCCAGTCCATCACATTTACCTCAGCTTCTTTAACAAGGCAGTGGTCATCTTCGACGTGTGTGTTGGGGTCGTTATCATGTTAGAATATTCCCTGCTGCCTAGTCTCCGAAGGGAGGGGATCATGCTTTGCTTTAGTATGTCATAGTACATGTTGGCATTCATGGTTCCCTCAATGAACTGTAGCTCCCCAGTGCCGGCAGCACTCATGTAGCCCCAGACCATGACACTCCCACCACCAGGCTTGACTGTAGGCAAGACACACTTGTCTTTGTACTCCTCACTTGGTTGCCGACAACACACGCTAATCCATGTCCTTAGTCTGCTTGTCTTCAGCAAACTGTTTGCGGGCTTTCTTCTGCATCATCTTTAGAAATGGCTTCCTTCGACAGTCATACAGACCAATTTGATGCAGTGTGCGCCGTATGGTCTGAGCACTAACAGGCTGACCCCCCACCCCTTCAACCTCTGCAGCAATGCTGGCAGCACTCCTACGTCTATTTCCCAAAGACACCCTCTGGATACGATGCTGAGCACATGCACTCATCTTCTTTGGTCAACCATGGTAAGGCCTGTTCTGAGTGGAACCTGTCCTGTTAAACCGCTGTATGGCCTTGGCCACCATGCTGCAGCTCAGTTTCAGGGTCTTGGCAATCTTCCTATAGCCTAGACCAGGGGTGGCGAACACGCGGCTCTCGACCCGCACGCGGCTCCCGGCCAAAATGAATGCGGCTCTTTGCCTCTTATCATATTTTGTATATACTGTGGCTCTTTGCCAAGTTTCATGTTTCTCTTATTTTCTCAAATTCATTAGGGCCGGTTCACACTGGAGCGGCGCGGAGCGGCGCGACTTCGCAGCCCGTTCACATCTAGGCGAATTGTCAGGCGACTTGAGTCGCCTGGCAATTCGCCTCAATGCTGTGCAAATGGGACCGTTCTAATAGGAGCGAATCGCTTCGCTCCGCCTTAGAAAAATGGTCCCTGCACTATTTTCAGGGCGATCTCAGGCGGCTTGCATTGACTTCTATGATAGAAGTCTCCTCACAAGCCGCCTTGAGATCGCCTCGAGCGCCGCATCGCGCCGCTCCACGCCGCTCCAGTGTGAACCGGCCCTTTGGCAGATTGGATTTTGTTATGCTGCTTCTGACGTAAGGGACCACCCATCATCTCCGCGGGTTACGTCTATGCCGGGAAATTAAGTAAACATACGCATGCAGGATGTTCCCATCGTCGTCAAAATGGCAAAATGCAAAGCGAAACGAAAATATGAAGATGAATATAGGACATTTTTGGAAGAATGGGAAGATGCTTTCTTCTTTATTGAACAGAATGGGAAATCGCTGTGTTTATTATGAATAATATGGTTTTAATTATGTGTTTTTGTGTGAGTGTTTGTCTGTTTTGGCAGGTCACTGCGTGGTGTGGCTCTCTGACTCTCACAGTTTAAAATTTTGGCTCTTTGTGTCTAACTTGTTCGCCACCCCTGGCCTAGACCATCTACATTTATGTAGAGCTACAATTCTTTTTTTTCAGATCCTCAGAGTTCTTTGTCATGAGGTGCCATGTTGAACTTCCAGTGACCAGTATGAGAGAGTGAGAGCGATAACATCAAATTTAACACTCCTTCTCCTCATTCACACCTGAGACCTTGTAACACTAACGAGACACAGGGGAGGGAAAATGGCGAATTGGGCCCAATTTGAACATTTTCACTTAGGGATGAACTCCTTTTGTTGCCAGAGGTTTAGACATTAATGGCTGTGTGAGTTATTTTGAGGGGACAGCAAATTTACACTGTTATACAAGCTGTACACTCACTATTTTACACTGCAGCAAAGTATAATTTCTTCAGTGTTGTCACATAAAAAGATAGAATAAAATGTTTACAAAAATATGAGGGGTGTGCTCACTTTTGCGAGATATTGTATATACATATTATGCACTTGCCCCTAAAGGTACTATACATTTGGTGGTGACTGTAGCTTTATTTCTGTAGTTCTGAAGGTATTTTTCATACAAAAGGAGTAATGCCTTTGAAGATATGAGAATAATCAAATAACAAAATACAGTATTAAAGCGCCAGAATTTAGACCGTAGATCTAAATTCTCTGTCTAGATAGTGTAATTACTTAGTGTGTTTTTAACTGGTATTTAGTTGCAAGCACACCTATTGCAAGCAGACCTGTACATAAAATAAATAAAGAGAATTTACTAACCCAAAAGAATCTAGTAAATTCGTTCTACAACATCCTCTGTAGGTTTGACTTATACATCTTCCGGCAATCTATTACTCATAAAGAATTGTGGATCACATGACTTAAGCTGACAACATAGTAAAGTGCAAAAAAGTGGTCATACTGCTGACCATAAATCAGATATGAGTACCAAAGCAGGTTAAAGTGGAAATTTAATTACAGTAAAAAAATGTGAACAGGCAGGTTTTCTTTTTAAGCAAAAGAGACGTATTGTGGAAATGTATCATTCTGGTTGCATCCATTGGGTCCATAAAGCAGTCATACTATACAAATGGCATTTAAAGACACATGTTCTAGGTAAGTGTTTTTAAGATTCTTGAATTAGTGTTGCATCCTGCATATAAATATGCAGCTACTTATAGGACTGTAATATTCCGGTGCACATGAGCCTGTTCAGCAGTCCCAGCCCAGAGCCATAGCCCTGATCAGAAGCCCACAGCCCCAGCCCTGAACCCTCCCAGGTGCCAGTGCCATAATCCAGCCAGGAGACAATGCAGAAGCTTTGCCAGGAGGCATTTTGAAAATCCCCAACAGAAGAAGACACCACAGGAGCCCTGTCAGCAGACATGTACAAGCCTGGCAAAGAGCCAGTCTAGGAGCCCATCCAGGCACTTCTGTCCAGAAGTCCACCTAGAAGACACAGCAGGATTCCCACCAGAAAACTGAGTTCCTAACATCGAGCCCAGCTGTTAAAAAAACAGCACTAAGAAAATTTGCCAGTGTGACCGAATGGCATGTACATTTTAGAAGTGAGATCTTTTAAAAAGGCCCAAATACATTAATAAATGCCCCTATGTCTCTTCTGCATTAAAGTGTCTTACTTGTCTGTTTGTCCTGTTCGCTGTGCATTAATTTCTTCATCTGCCAAAATTACTGAATACCCATGCATGCGCAGGAGTGATATCATCTCAGCCTGGCCAATCAAAATGCTGAAACAGCCGAAGATATCAGTGACCAGTGCGGGAGCTCCAGGACACCACATGGCTGTAGTGGAGGTGAATATAGTTCCGCGTTAACAAAATTTATGCATAAGAAGTGCGACTACAGGCAAAACTTTTTTTTACGCTTTAGATAGACTGGAAAGGGGTTAGAACACCTATTTTTATTGCTGTTTGTGTTCACATTAAGATGATTCATCCTTTTTTATTTTTCCTGTTTACCGTTTTCAAGGAGAGTAAAAGTGAAATCAAATCCCAAATTTTGAATGACCATCAGAACAGTATTAAAAGTGAAATCTTCCAATGGGTGACTACCAGGGATTCTCTCACTTTGGAGGAATTTTCTCTCAATTCCTTTTTGGCAATGAGACTGGAAGAGGGATCTACCTAATGGGGCACAGATGGCAAAAAAAGAACCCTTATGGGGTTTACAACTCTCCATTACGCTATCCAAAATTGAAAAAAAAGTTTTGCCTTCAGTTTTACTTTAGAATATGAAAATTAATTGTCAAGGTAAAGAAATTTGTGACAAGTCATTGCATAAATTTATGTAAGCTGCAATACAATACATGTAGGCAGGTGTAGGTTTTCCTCCATCCAGTAGGTGGCAGTGTGCAACTAACAGATGGAGTGGAGTCTTTTGAGGGAATTGTCCCCTCAGGGTTTCTGTTGGTGTCTCAGAGGTAGCAGCTGTCTGACTGGATGCTGCAACCTCTGGTGACTTTCAGCAGCCATCTTGGGCGAGGAAACCGTTCAAACAAGGGTCTCCAAGTCATTTTTGTGCGCTTCTGGTGAGTGTGGTAGAGATAGGAACCCATTTGTGAGGGACATTGTTTAGCATAGGGTCAGATTCCAGATGAGGAGCAAGGCTCCTTTTCTCAGTGTTCACTACGGGAGGCGGTGCAGAGGTGAGGAGCCGGTTTAAACTGCTGATGCATCCAAAAGCCGAAGTTCACTGGTCAAACCCTAAGCCAACTGCCAAGCTCCACTCTTTCTTTGGACTGGTGGGATACTACCTCCAGTTTATCCCTCAATTTGCACAAATTGCAGCGTCACTTACACAACTACTTTGCGAACATTCTATTCTACGCCAAAGGGTAAGCTATCTCCTTCTATGCAAACTCAATGGCTTGATGTTCAAACAAAGGTTTTTGAAATGCTAAACAGGTGATTAATGACTGCTCCCTTCCTAACATATGCTGACTAGTCTTAAGCCCTTTGGAGTGTATAATGACAAAAAGTTGTCAAGGACTTGTAGCGGTAGTGTGGCGGTGCTAGCTCATGAATAGAGAGGAGTTGGGCGAGTGGTTGCCTATGCCAGCCGAAGCTTGCAGCTTACTGAGCGTAACTCGCACAATTACAGCTCTTTTAAATTGGAACTCCTGGTTCTGGTCTATTACAGAAAAAATTGCCCTCATTCCAGAAAATTTGTACCTCATTTGGGGACATGGAAATTTTCACTGATGACAACCTGCAAGCCTATTTAGAAACTGCTAAGTTGGGAGCCCTACAACAGAGGTAGGTTGGCTCAGTTTAACTACACCATCCATTACAAGTAGGCCATCTACACAGAAATGTGGATGCTTTGTCCCACTACCCTGTTGAGCAACTGCAAGGACATAGACCAAAGTTTAGAGGGAGAGGGAAATAAAACACTGCACTCCAGGGAACAGCTCAGGTGTGAAGGAGAGTAAAAGCAGCTTCAGTCCGACTCCTCCCAGGCCACACCCCCAACACATTTCACCCCCCCCACCACAGGACTTAGTCATAGGAGCCCTCTTTCCCACGTGTGTACACATAGTTAGGATGGGCTTTCTTAACACCGGCACCTACAATAAATGTAAGTACCCGGAGTATCACAGGACCACTGCTTGGAGCAGTGCCCAAAGTCTTTATGGTTTTGTGTCAAAGCTTAGATAACTTTGAAGTTTCTCCTGTTGAAATTAGGTCAGTTGCGTGAGCAATGGCTACAATAATGCAGCAAAGACAGGAGTTCCAACCAGCGGTTGAAATACACTCTCTGGATGAGTGGGCCACCCTACAGCAGCTGAATTCTGATATATCACAAACATGTAGGTTTCATTCTAGGAACCAATGGCCCACCTATCAGGAGAGAGTAGAACTTTCAGGTAAGTCAAACAGCTACTATGGCAGTGGGATTGCCTGGAGATTCGGAGTGGATTGCTGTGCCAGAGAACTTGCATTCTGACAGAGCAATTAGATATCTTCTGACTTGTGATTCCACAGTCCACCACCTTGGAATTTTCAAATTCATATTTTCATATTCCTATGTCATATATTTTTCATATTTACAAGGCATGATCTATATGCATGATCTATATTTTAGGGCAGATCTAACTGAAGCTTATGCCCACCAATACTTCCACTGTCCAGGATTGTATGATTATGTACAGAGAGTCTGCAGGGAGTGTACGCTGTACACTTCACAAAGGGCACCAGAGCATACCACTCCTTTTGAGATCTCCATATCAGAGCCATTTGAACTAGTAACTATGGACTTTTATAATAGTGTCTGTGACTTCTGCAGGGTACCGATATGTTCTAGAATCCTTGGACCATTTCCTATTGTCGTTCCTAACTGCGACCAAAGAGCAGTCACTACAGCCAAACTCTTCTGAACCTATATGGTCTAGCGCTATAGTTACCCCTAGCAGATTCTGTCTGATCAGGGTCCCAACAAATCATCTCTGATCTATGTTGGCCAAGTGGAATTGGGAAGTCACATGCCACCTTTTGCCATCCTCAAGGGAATGGGGTATTCCTGAGCTTGATCCAAACTCTAGAGCAAGGGTATTGAAATTCTTAGCCATAACATGGTGGAGATGTCAACAGTACACAGAGCTACAGGGTATGCACCCTCTTTTCTGATGTTTGGTCAATACAGCTGAGTGCCTTTGGACTTGTTGCTAAAAGTGCCCAGTCCAATACCCCAGTGCACACCAAATGAATGGGTATGGGAGCATCAAGATGGCCTACGGAAAGCTAAATGTCTAGTCTTAAACTGTCACCAGCATCTGGCACATAAGACTACAACTGGTCTTTTGCCTTTAGAGTATGAGGACTGAGTGCTGGTCAAGAACCCTAAATATGAGTGGGGCAATAGGCAGAACCTCATTGGGAACCCTGCCCATATAGGGTTGACTCTCAACCCTTTCCTGAATTCCCTGTGTATATAGCAGATGAGATTCTAGGAAGAGTCACTTGCATCAAAACACGTTAGGGCCCTGTGTTTTTGGTCCAGTTTCCCAGTCTTCTGAATTTGAGCTGGCCAGCCTACCTCCCATCCAACAGGTACCGCTGGAGTAGTATCTTCCTCTGATAAATACTCAACCCATGGATGCAGAAGTTCAGTATATGCCACCAGCATAGGTCACTAAAAGTGTTGGGGCAGTGGATGAACTGCCGATAGAGGAAGGTGCTAATTAAAGTAGTTGTAAAGGTTTAATTTTTTTACCTTCGTGCATTCTCTGTGCAGCAGCTCACCCTAATACCTACTGTATCTGAGCCCCATCTCGATACAGCGATGTGCACGAGAGCCTTGACTCTCCAGGGACTCTCCCTCCTCATTGGCTGCATCACAGCCTGTGAGCCAATGAGGAGAGAGAGGGGGCAGGGCCAAGCTTCAGCTCTGTGTGTGAGTGGACACACAGAGCCGTGGCTTGGGAATGAGCCTGCTTGGGAGCTGTTTGCTATGGGGGCTCTTGGCAGGAGGGGGGCCAAGAGCGACAGCAAGGGACCCGAGGGGAGAATCAGAGCTGCTCTGTGCTAAACCACAGCACAGAGCATGTGAGTGTGACATGTTTGTTTGTTTTTTTTGTTTAAAGAAAGCCTTTAATGTCCCTTTTAAGTTGACATGTTGTCTCCCATGTCTTTTAAGGACAGAGAGCTAACTATTGTGGACAGTCCACTGGCTGATGCAGGCAGTACTGAAGAGGTCTCGAGAGGTCTACGAGAAGACTAATGCCTGTTAAATAATCTATGTGTTATAACTTTTGTTTGATCGATTGAATTAAGAATGTTCAATTTTCCATTGTTTGTATGCGGAGGATGACATCTATTAAAGGGGGAGAGGGAGTATAGGCAGGCACAGGTTACCTCTATCCAGTAGGTGGCTCTGTGTGTCTTCTTTTGAGGAAATTGCCCCCTCAGGGATTCTGTTGGTGCCTCAAACGTAGCAGCTGTATGATTTTAAAAAAGGGTTCCCTGGTGCCCTTCAAGTGAGTGTGTGGTAGGGAAAAGAACCCACTTGTGAGGGACAGTGTTGAGCATAGGGTCAGGTTCCGGATGAGGAAGGATAACTCAGAGAAAGTTCTTTTAGGGCCACAGCTACAGGTTTCTCTACTCTCCGCCGCAGGGACGTAGATAAGGGTGGGTTAGTGGGTCTCAACCCCCCTTCCCAGAGCACCTTACCTGAATGCCCATTTAGTCCCTGTTGGTGCATGGAGCCGCTTAGCCTCAGCAATCAGATCTGTCAAAGTATATAGGCTGAGCAGCTGCGGTGGTGTGGTCCCCAGACTTTCCCCTCCTCCATTCTTGCCCTCCTCCTTCTCTGAAAGTAGAGACATGGGGCGGGGCAAGCCAGTGATTGGTTGCTAGGACATCGGCAGTTCTAGCACCCAATCACGTGCTTGCCCCGCCCCAGACCCCAACATTCAGAGAGGGAGGAGGGCAAGGACAGAACTTCCTCCATCAGATCTACCCGGCCAGAGAATGACATCACTGCAAGCAGGAAACTGTGACACAGGGCAGGTTCTGCACAGATGTTCCAGGATGACCAGCGGCACTTAGGGACTCAGGTGAGCTGAATATCCTGCTGCTGGTACCTGTACCAATGTTTTTCCACCTCACCCCCCACCACCTCACTTACCCCCCATACTGCCTCACCCACTGTCATACTGCCTCACCTACCCCTCATACTGCCACATCCACCCCTCATACTGCCTCATTCACCCCTCATACTGCCTCACCTACCCCTCATACTGTCTCATCCACCCCCTCATACTGCCTCACTCACCCCTCATACTGCCTCACGCACCACCCATACTGCCTCACCTACCCCTCATACTACCTCACCTCCCCCTCGTACTGCCTCACCCACCCCCCATACCACCTCACCTTCTGTCTTCCAGGTAAAGCACATCCCTCCATCCATCATTTCATAGTTGGTAAGGTTGAATAAAGACAACAGTCCCTCCAGTTCAAACTGTGTAGCTGTATGTGTGTCAATGTCGATAATCATTTCTCATATCCCTGTATGTTTTGTTCACTAAGACACCCAACCAAGAGTCTTTTAAAACTATCAATACTTCCCGCTGACACTACCAATTGTGGAAGAGAGTTCCACATTCTTATTGCCCTGACAGTGAAAAACCCCCTACACAGCTTAACCGCTTAACAACCGCCCCATAGACAATTGACGTCTACAGGGCGGTTGCTTAATTCTGGGAGGACGTCTATTGACGTCCTCCCAGAATCGCGGTTCCCGCGCGCCCCCTGGGGCGCGCACACGGGAACATCCGTGACCGTCAGGTCCGTGGGACCCGACTGATCACGGATCGGGGTGAATGGCCGCTGTGCGCGGCCTTTCACCACGTGATCGCGCCGTCAAATGACGGCGTGATCACATGTAAACAAGCCGGTGCAGAAGAGAGGGGGGAGAGAGGAGAGTGTGACGTGGCTAGCCACGCCTCTCCTCTCTGTTCGGCCGCGAAGGCGGCCGAACAAATGTACACTAGTGCGGCAGTAAACTGCCGCGCTAGTGCACCACTTTCCGGCGCGTGTCGCCGGTAAGTGGGGCTAGGCACTAGTCAGCCCAGGGTGCCTGGACTGCCAGTGCCTACAAGGGCACACGCGCGGGGTCCCCCGCGCGCCCTTGGCGCTAAGACCCTCCTGCAGTTATCTGCAGGAGGGTCTTAATTCGTTGGCGGGACATCTGCAGTTAACAGATACCCCGCCAACAATTCGCCAATTCGACACATCCCCCAAAAAGT
>BLSH010380692.1:31035-51042 GCA_018402905.1 Glandirana rugosa
CCCCCCCCCCCCCCCCCCCCCCCCCCCCCCCCCCCCCCCCCCCCCCCCCCCCCCCCCCCCCCCCCCCCCCCCCCCCCCCCCCCCCCCCCCCCCCCCCCCCCCCACATCATAGATAATACATTGATCACATGACAGTAAACAGTTTATCAATATAGACAAAATCATGTCGGCTCGTCAATGGGATAAAGGGTGGACCAGGCTGCCCATTTAATGCCAAATTGTGATCTTTTCAGATCGTTGACTGCGAGCATTTGTTCGAACATGTAGTTCTGCTTGGTTAAGCGTAACACTTCAGCAATTGGAGGAGAGTGTGGTGACTTCCATAGTCTGACAATAGCCGTTCTAGCTGCCAATAGTGAATGAGTGACCGTAGGCCTAAAGAGAGTTGGTATATTGTCTATGCCTAGATTCAGGATGGCTAGGCCAGCTTCAGCGGGGATAGTTAGCGAGGTGACCTTGGAGATGACCCTAAAAACTTCTATCCAGAAGTTGCTCAGTATGGGACAATCCCAAAAGATGTGTATGAGGTTTCCCACTTTGCCGCAGTTACGCCAGCACAAGGGGGAGCTATCTGGGGCAAAGGCAGATAGTCTGGCCGGTGTGTAGTACCAGCGCATGGATATTTTTCACATTAGTTCCCAATGGGCCGTGTAATGGGAGAACCTTTGGATAGAGAGGATGGCACCTTGCCAGTCTCTTGGTGAGTATGTTTTGTTTAGGTCTTTTTCCCACTTCATTGTGTGGGGTTTCTTTTGTAAAGGAGAGTTTGTCTTGAAACAAGTTGTAGAAGAGGGATATGCCAGATTGGTTAGAGTTGGCAGAGTTAAAGAATTCCCATGCTTTCTGGGGAACTTGAAGGGGAGGAATAGGATGTTTTAAGAGGAAATGCTGTATGCGCATGAGGTCGAACCTGGCGCTAGGGGGAATGTCATACTCCTTCTGAAGGGCCTCCCACGTCTTGAGTGAGGGGCCATTGAAAAATTTCTGTATATTGTCGAGGCCCTTGGATTCAAAGTGGTGTGTGTGTAGATAGGGAATGGCAGATTTGAGCACTTGCATGCCCATGGGCGGAGTTAGTATTTGGCTAGTGTCCCTTTGGGATTTAAGCAGGTGCCTCCATGCTTTGATGGAGTCTGCTATGGTATAGGGGAGTTTAGACAGGTTCCAAGGTAACCAGGCATCTCTTGTTAGGAGGGATACCAGGTCATGTGTTCGGGAAAGATCTCTTTCAATATCTACCCAGATAGGAGGGTCTTCTCTCCTGAACCATTGTTTAAGTTGGGTTAGTTTAGTTGCCCAGTAGTAGTCTTTATTGTGAATACTACCCATACCACCAACTTTTTTATGTTTAAGCAATGCCCGCATTGGGCAGCGCGGTTTCTTCTTATTCCAGATTAGGGAAGAAAGTAAGGAGGATAGTGTATCCAGGTAACGGTGAGGGATTGAGGCGGGAAGTGTTCTAAATGTATATAGGATTTGGGGGAGGATAACCATTTTGAGGATTGCAGATCTCCCAGTCCAAGAAAGGTCACAGTTTTGTAGGTGTTGGAGTTGAGGTTTTATCTTTTCTATGAGGGCTTTTAAGTTAATGTCGATTAGGGATGGGAGCGAGGGTGTTAAGGTTATGCCCAGGTATGGGATGGAAGAGTTTGTCCATTTGTAGGGTAGTTCCTTCTGCAGTTTAAGTTTTAGGAGAGGGGGTATGTGTATTTCTAAGATAAGGGATTTATCAAAGTTGACCTTGTAATAGGACGTGTGGGAGAAGTCTAGGAGTATTTGGTGTACTCTTGGGAGAGAGGACTGGGGGTTTGTGAGGAATAAAATTATATCATCCACAAATAAATTTATGGAGTGTTTTGTGGGGCCAACTGTGAGTCCAGTAACGAGGGGGTCTGAACGGATTTTAACTGCTAGTGGCTTAATGAGAAGGTCAAAGATAGTGGGTGAAAGAGGACATCCCTGACAGGTACCGTTGGATATTGGGAAATGTTTTGAGAGGAAACCTGAGGCAAACACTTGGGCGGAAGGCTTGGCGTATAGAGCCAAGACTGCTTGTAAGCTGGGTCCCTGAAGCCCATATTTCGTGAGCACCTGTATCATGTATTTCCAATGAACTCTGTCGTCTCTAGATAAGAGGAGAGAAGGCGTTCGATCAGAGCTGAGTCGGTGAATAACATTGAGGACGCGTCTGAGGGCTGCCTACCCCTTACGAATCCCATCTGGTCTCTGCTGATCATTTCGGGAAGAACGTTAGCTAGTCTGTGTGCTAGAAGCTTGGCGAAAATTTTTATATCTGTGTTGAGGAGAGAGATGGGCCTAAAATTTGCCGGGGTCGTGGGGTCTTTACCTGGTTTTGGAATGGTAACAACATAGGCCTTAAGCATCTCCTCAGGAAATTCAGACAGTGAGGTTGCCTGATTAAAGGTTTGGAGGAGATAAGGGGATAAAATTTCACTGAAGATTTTGTAATAATCATTGGTCAGTCCATCCGGGCCGGGGGACTTGGCAGTAGGAAGAGAAGCCACAACTCTATTTATCTCTTGGATGTTATAGGGGGCGTTCAGGGTTTCCAGTTGGTGTCTGGAAAGAGAAGGTAGGTCGATACCTTCCAGGAAGGAGAGAATATCCGAGGCAGTGGGTTGCGGAGTATTTTTGTCGTCTCTAAGATTATAAAGGGAACTATAGAAATCTGCAAATTGATCCGCTATTTCTTGGGGGTTTAGAATTTTTCGTTTTGAAGTGGAGTGTATGTGGTGAGAAATTTTCGTTTTGGAACGGGCAGATTTAACTCTGCGTGCAAGAATTTTTCCAGCTCTGTTAGCCGAGGAATAAAAGGACAATTTTAGGCGTCTAAGGTAGCCTTCATATTGGTGGGAGAGAAGATTTCTCAATTCCTCCCTGAGTTCTCTTATGTTTTCAGTTGTCTTGGGGTTTGTCTGTTGTTTGTTACTTTGTTCTAGGTTGTGGATATCTGTCGTTAGTTGTTTCAATCTAGAGTTGTGACTTCTCTTAACCCTAGCACCCTGTTGAATTAGGACCCCTCTAATGACAGCTTTGTGGGCTTGCCATAATGTGAAAGGGTCGGCCACCGATCCTGCATTGGAGTCAAAGAAGGAGGACAGTTGTTGGGCTATAATTGGCGATATTTGGGGGTTTTGGAGGAGAGATGTGTTGCAGCGCCAAATGGGAGTCACAAGGGGGGGGCCACCCTCTGCAACAGTTAGAGATACCGCTGCGTGGTCCGACCACAATATATCATGTATTGTAGAGTTAAGTATTTTCTGGAGTAACCACTGGTCTGTAAGGAACATATCAATCCTCGAATAAGTGTGGTGTCTGGGAGAGAAATAGGAGTAGTCCCTTTCGTTCGAGTGTTGGCATCTCCAGACGTCGTATAATTGTTCGTTGCGGAGTAGGGAGGATAATTGGGGTTTGTGAGCTAGGGCTGTAGAGGTAGTGTCCAAGTGGGGTTCAGAAGTGGCATTGAAGTCCCCACAGATGAGGAGGTTGTCGTATTTCAGAGGTGAGATTTTTTTTATAATCCGCTTCAAAAAGGGAGTCTGTTTCCTGTTCGGGCTGTAAATTGTAGCTACGGTGTAGGGGTGCGAGTTTGTATCGCACACCAGAATGATGAAGCGCCCATCCGGATCGATGAGGGAGTCTTTGAGTTGCAAGGTCACAGAGTCGCGGATGGCAATCATTACTCCTCTCTTTTTTTGGTGGGCACAGGAGAGAAAGATATGTGGGTAGTTTCTGTTGGAGAGCTTGGGAGTATGGTCAGATTTTAAAGTGAGTCTCTTGGATGCAAAGGATGTCCGCTTGGAGTGCTAGGGCCTGTTTCCACATAGAGTGTCGTTTTGCTGGGTGATTTAGTCCCTTGACATTAAGAGAGACGCACTTAAGTGGTGTATTTTGTGAATGGTATGCAGATTAGGGGTGAGGAAATACTTACTTCAGGGGTATCTGTCGGGAAGGCTGCGCAGGCCATGCAGGAGATTTGCTGGAGGTGATCCTCCGGTTTGAGAGAGATGAGCAGGAGTTGGAGGGAGCTTTCGAGACCGGTAGATGGAGATGATGTACCATAAGGGAAGGAGGGGAGAGACATAAAGGGGAGCAGCATAACGAACAAGCAAACAACTGAGCTCAAACTAGAGCAATGTAGGGCGTGGTGGTCGCATCGCATCATGCAATATTTCTGGAGGGGAGGGATAATCATGACCATGGTTGTCCGTTGCCAGGAGAAGTTGGTGAGTTATGTTGAGAGTCAGTGGGACCTTTTAGTGGGGCCTTGGTATTCTTGAGTGACTTCTTGCGGGATACCAGTTGCCAATCCTGGGAAGTGGGAACAGAGGCAGGTTGTGGTGGGTTGGTATGAGGGGTGTCAGGAAGTATACCCCATTGCCGAAGAAGTGCAAGCCCCTCTTCCAGCGTGGTAATGGTGTTGGTTGTACCGTTGTGCGAGATATCCAGATGTGCTGGGTGTTTCCACTTATGGATGATTTGGTGGTTGCGTAGGGCTTTTGTTATGGTAGCCAGGTTACGCCTCCGTTGTAGGGTATGCCTGGAGAGGTCTGGTAGTATGAGTATTTGGGCGAATTGGGGTGGAAGGTTGCCCGGTTTGCGGGAGGCAGCAAGAATTAGCTCTTTAGCTTTATAGAAGTGCAGTCTGAGAACCACATCTCTGGAAGCTTCATCAGGTATAAAGGAGGGTTTGGGGACCCTGTGGATCCTGTCAATGGTGATTTCCAGCGGGGTCAAGGAGGGAACCACGGCCGAGAAGAGGTCTTGTGCGTGCTGGAGGAGTTGGGAGGGTTGTACCATCTCTGGGATACCCCTAAGCTTCAGGTTGTTCCTCCTGGCCTTGTCCTCTAAATCTGCCAATTTATTCTTGATCCAGGCGATGTCATCAGCTTGGGCATTATAGGTGTCCACTAGTGTGTTGTGGGCCGCCGCTTGGTCTCCCATGTATGTTTCCACGTAGTCTACTCTATTTCCCAGATCATTGATGTCGGCCTGACACTTGTGCAGGGAGGATAGGATGTCCCTTTGAATGGAGGACTTGAGAGAGGTCAACATGTCTTTTAGGAGGACATCTGACACGGGCTGCCCTGAGGTGGGGTAGTTAGTGAAGGGATCTGGCGAGGTGCTGCGTGTTTCCCTTTGCTGCGGCCTAGCCGCACTCACCTCCATGTGGTAGGCCTCGGTTCGTTCCTCTGGAGAGATCGTTCGTTGCTTCGATTTCGCCGGGCTCTGGGTGGTTGGAGTAGAGGCAGCTGAAGAGCGGTTACTATTCGGGAGCGGAGCGGCTAACGCTAGTCTTCGTTGCTGTGCCTCCGACATTATTCCCGCACCGCTCGTTCGTTGCAAGTTCGTGGGCTCCGGCCGAGCGCCATCTTGAGTGAGCTGTCTGGTCTGAGGGGGAAAGGAATTTTTCAGCCTGCTCGGCTGGGACGCCGGTTCCTTACTTCTTCTACCCATTTTCTTAGTCCAGGGGTGTTTGGAAGTCTTTTCACCCTAAGAGAGCCGGAGGGCAATTCGTGGAGGTCCTTCTAATCTTGAAATCTCCTGGCTGTGCGGCGGAGCTCCGATATTAGGCAGCCATCTTGGAGTCCGCTGGCCACGCCCCCTTTGGTGTGCTTTTTAGCACATATAGTACAGTACATCCCTGTGCACATTTGCTGTAAAGTTTTGTGTGCCTTTTATCACATACTGTACTGTACCAGACATCCAGTATGGCTCCAAAGAATATTAAGAGCAAGCATGGTGGTAAGAAGAAAGTGCAGAGCAGTAATGAAGGTGACAAGACTGTTCAGGGCAAGCTTGTTGTTGAAAAGAAAGTGCAGAGTGATAATGAAGGTGACAAGAATGTGCAAAGCGGTAATGCAGGTGACAAGAATGTGCAGAACAGTAATGAAGGTGACAAGAATGGGTTCTAGTGATCACCAATGTCTTTGGTTTGATATTTAAGCAAGAACAGAAAAATCATATACAAAAACAAAAGTTTTAGATTTTAAAAGAACAAATTTTGCTGGAATGGAGAAATTTCTAAAAAAAATGAACTGAAAGTTTGGAGTAAAATGACAGGAGTAAGTAATCAGTGGGCACCATTAAAGTCTATTATCCTGGAGGCAACTAGATTATATGTCAGGCAAGTTAGTAAGAATAAATGGAAGAAAAAAGGGGAAAAAATAGCGTATAGAAGGTTCAAGGGAACAGGAGGTGTAGCTGACAGAGAGGAGTATAAAAATAGACAAAAGGAGGCCAAACACATTATCAGTGCTGCAAAAGCACAGAAAGAGAAGGAAATTGCTAAGTCTATTAAGAAAGGGGATAAAAACTTTTTTAGGTACATTAGTGATAGAAGGAAAATATACAATGGGATCTCTAAAATGTTGAGGGAGACCAGGCTGTAGCAAACCATTTAAACAATTAAAATGACTTCTGTTCAGTCTTATCAGAAATAGACTGCACTAATGATAACTAGTTAGGGAATCATATTGTTCTAGTAATGATGGTTCATTTCTAGGATTTCTGGAGACAGAGGTAGCAGAGGAACTGGCCGGTTAAAGCTTAATAAAGAAATGGGCTCTGATGGTATTCATCCCAGAGTTCTAAGAGAACTTCAAGATATAGTTGTTGGACCATTAACGGATCTTTTTAATCAATCTCCCTAACAGGAAAAGTTCCCCATGATTGGCGGATAACTAATATTGTATCAATCCACAAGAAGGACAGCAAGGTAGAAGCTGGCAATTACAGGCCAGTGAGTTTAACATCAATTGTAGTCAAGTTAATAATTTCCGAAAAGAAGGATCATTGATCACCTTGCTGAAATCAAGATACGCTATGTCCACAGCACCACCCTGGTCCAAAACACTGGTAATATAGTCAAAAAATTCAATCAAATTTGTCTGACACGATCTGCCCTCAGTAAAGCAACCTGGACCCAAAGCATCAAATGGATGTATACTACCAATAAACACAGTTTATTAATAAAAATAGTTTAAAAACAATCCAGTATCAACTCACATGGTCCGGTGCTAATGTGTCAGCACTGACATAGCCAGCGTGATCAATGATGCTAGCCCTTCATGATGCAACGTGCGCTCCACAGCTGTACATACCAAAACCAAAGGACCGGATCTGACGTTGGGTATAGGTGTGACTTCAATGCATTTCGTGTAAGGGGAACAAGTCATCAGGAAGTCCTGATGACGTGTTCCCCTAACATGAAGTGCATTGAAGCCACGCCTGTACCCAACCTCAGATTTGGTCCTTTGGTTTTGGCATGTACAGCGGTGGAGCGCACCCTGCATCGTGAAGGGCTAGTTCCATTGATCACGCTGGCTATGTCAGTGCTGACACATTAGCACCGGACCATGTGAGGTGATAATGAATTGTTTTTAAACTATTTTTATTAGTAAACGGCATTGCACTATGAAGGCTTTTATTTGCATCTCCAATATACCGGTCATATCCTCTGTGCGAGAAAAATCGGTGTAATGGCACAGGTTCCTCTGATGTCTTGGATCACCTTTTCTCCTGCTGGTATATATCCATTTGATTTATGGGCTCATGAGACATCTGTGTTCTGGTTTGTGTAAACCTCTGGCACCCATGTGGTAACGAAGCACTTATTGGAAACGTTTATTGCACTTTGTCACTTTATGAGCATGGTTTATGGATGAACATTTGAAGAATTAATCACCAATTATGTTGCTCTTGGAATGGATCAGTGTGTTCTGACAAAAACAGTGTGATTAATCAGATGAACTTTTTATAGATTTATTGTTTTTTTTTTAATCAGATATAATTTTTATTAATATTTATCAAGATACAGATCAATGTACAATGTATGAAAGGTTATTGACATAGAAATGCAGATGTGTAGATTCAGTTCAACACAAACAACTTTTTTTCGCATGACATACATCTCTATCTGTTCCACTCAGGGGGTGATCCAGCTCCATCCTCCAAGGAAACAGTATCATCTGCTTCGGGAGAAGGCTCTGTGGTATCCATGGAGGTAGGTGGAGGTGACAGATGATCTTTGGGAGCTGATCGAGCAAAGAGTTTTTGAGCAGCCTCTTTAAAATTTTTCCTTGCTGGATCTCTGTGCCCAGCCGCCATCTTGGCTGAGTTCTTCCATAAGGGCCCGGTTCTCCTTGGATATTTTATACATGTTGGATGCGGGAATCAGGTATCGACAGGTACAGCTCCAACAGCGGGTGTAGATCGCTGGTTAACTGGGGTGAGAAGAAGCGAGGTAGACAAGTAGAACAGGATATTTGCATGGAGTCTCAACAGAGCTATGGACAGATCCGACCGGCTACATTCGCTGCTCAGCCACACCTCCCATAAATGTATTGTTATTTGCACTTTATATTTAATAATTCGTTTTGGTAGTTTTTGCATATGTAATTTATCACTAGCAAAATGTGTATTCATTCATTCATTTCATGCTCAAGGGTGAGCGCCATTCACTCCATTTGTTTTTTATGTAATAAAGGTCAAGTTCCTCCCGCCCAACACAACATCTTTTCTGCAGTCCATGGACCAGCAAGTGATGTGCAACTTCATAAGCTGTACACAAAGGCGCTCTTCACTAGGTGTTTTAATGTCACTGAAGAGATACCTTTGAGTCTGAAAGAATTCTGGAAGAAACATTGCAATGTTCTCCACTGCATTAACCTCATTGACAAACCCTGGGAAGATGTCACTCACTGAACCTTAAACTCAGCCTGGAGGAAACTGAATGTGTCCCTGAACGTTACCTTGAAGGGTCTGATGCAGAGGTAGTGGAGATTGTGTCTATGAGCAAGAGTATGGGTCTGGACGTCGATGGTGCAGATGTAAAGGAGCTTGGTGAGGAACATAAGGAGGAGCTGACCACAGAAGAACTCCACAGTGAGCAGCGGAAGGCGCTTATTGAGAAGCATTCCACTGAGGAAGACAAGGAGGAGGTTAACAGTGATGCCATAAAATCCATTATGCAAAAATGTAATGAGTGCCATGATTTTTTTGAGAAGCACCACCCCAACATAACTGTAATGAACGGAGTGAGAGTGCTAAATCCGATGAACAATAACGTGTTCTCTCATTTCCGGAGGGTTATGCAGAGCAGGAAAAGACAAATGACATTGGACAGATTTTTCACCAAAACTGAGCCTGTGGCTAAGAGACAAAGATGAGAGGAAACCCCTGAAGGAGATCTCCCCAATGTCCTTAGGGAGGGGAACTCTCCCTCTGAACAAAAACCGCCTCCCACCTGCCCTCCTCCATGCCAGAAGTCGTCTCAAGCGAGTTTAGTGTTCTCTCTCTTCATATTGTACTGTACTTTGTTTCATATTTTTGTGGTTTAAAAGCAAAAAAAAAAGTTCAGAACGGATTTTTCTGGTTTACATTGAACCCTATGGGAAAATTTGTCTCGGTTCGTGACCAGAGTCATGGAACGAATTAAGTTTGTGAACCGAGGTATCATTGTATCCATATTTTGAAATGCATTGGATACCACCATCTACTGGATATCATCCATCAGTTTACCATCATGGTGGAATTTATAAGCAAGTAGTTGGGCAATACTACTTCAATGCATCTCTAATGTACCCTGTTGTTGAAAGCACTTTGTTATATGTCATGATGAATTTTGTGATTTTTTGGAAAATTACATACTGCTGTTATAGCTCATTTTTAAACTACTTAATAAAATATATATTTTATACAAAACATGTTTGAATTGCCTTAAAAATCACAAGATTAAGGATATATTTTGTGAAAACCGTTTGATGGGCAACAAACAAATGTCTAGTATACTTAAAGACACACATGCTATGTTCCTTAAAGTCTGGGAGTCATGGTTGACGTATGCCTTCCCCGAACTCCCCCTGACTAGTGTAGGTCGTGTTGACTGGTATCCTACGGTAGGTGATCCCAGGTCCCCTTCTCCTCCCTTTTCCCCTTTACTCCATCTCTACTTTCCTCTTTTTCTCACCATTTTCATCTCTTTCCGGGGCCTTTAGCCCTTAGTTTTTGACGGATGCCCAAGACTATTTCAATGCTGAGCTATTGCATCTGTCCTGGTTACTCTTGCACTCTATGGGGTAAACCCCAAATATAATATATGTATGTTACACTCAGGTTTTCTGTGATAGTTTAGAAGCTTTCCTCCATTTATGTTGTATGTTCCATGTTTTCCACGCGCCAGTCCTAGCCCCTGCGTGGGCAGTATAGGTGCCTTTGACTTTATTGTATGTTTCAATGCTATATCTACAATAAAAATTATTGAACCAGAGAGAACCTATGCCCTCAATGGTCCCAAAAAAGTGTCAAAATGGTCCGACATGTCCGCTGCAATATCACAGTACCGCTAAAAATCGCAGATCGCCGCCATTACTAGTAAAAAAAATAAATAAATAAAACCCCCAGAAATTAATTCTCATAATTCGTAAACGAGGCAACTGTTGCGCAAACCAATAAACGCCGATTGCGATTTTTTTTTTTACCAAAAATATGAGCAAAATTGTCGCTCTTTTTTTTTTGTTTATAGCGGCGATCAGAAATGACGCAGAGGAGATCAAATACCACCAAAAGAAAGCTCTATTTGTGGGAAAAAAAGGACGCAAATTTTGTTTGGATACAACGTCGCACAAGCGCGCAATTGTCAGTCAAATCGACGCAGTGCCGAATCGCAAAAAGTGCTCTGGTCCTAAAGGGGGAAATCCTTCCGGGGCTGAAGTGGTTAAAAAATGTTTGTGACTCTCACGTGATACATGCTTCCTTTTCCATATTTTTATGTATCAAAAATACAGATTTATAATTAAACATTAGGGTGGATTAGACATGATTATATAAAAACCAGTAAGATAAGATAACTACAAGGAAATTGTTTTCAAATCAAGGATTTGCATTGTGAGAGAGGCAGTAAAACAGAACTGCAAAGCAGGAAACAGATCTGAAATATGATATACGCAAACTCCATGGCCTGATGCACATGTGAATAAAATTTGTAATTTGACCATAAAAAATATAGCTTTTAAATCATTAACAGATTGGGGTATTTACAAAGTTGATTTCTTATATGCATATCTGGAAAACAAAATGACCGATAGACTATATAACACATTTAAACTGTCCAAAGGACTTGAGATAACACTCTCAGGATGAAAGGTGTTCTCCTTTCTGTTGCAGAAACACAGACAACAGCCATCAATCTTTGATGGAATTTATTAGACAGCTTTTGCTTGAGGTTATTGTAGCCGTATCTCTACAGCTAGTTCAGTTGCCATGGCCTTATACATTGATTTGTATTTGTTTGTTTTTCCCTCTTTCTCCTTTACTTAAGAGTTTTTTTTCTTCTTTTCTCTTTTTTTTTTAACATTTGGCTAAAACTGTTTTTATTCAGTACCGCTTGGACCTTGAAGAAGGGGAGATACCCCGAAAGCTTGTCCTGAAAAAATTGTATGTTAGTGCAAATAAAAAAAGGGTCACGGACAGTACCCAATTTTCTTAAGCCTCGTACACACGGGACGACGATCGCATTCAACACGTCGTACTCACGACCGTTGTATGCAAAATCGATCGTTCGTATGCGCGATTTCAACAGTCGAACATACGACGGTCGTACATGGGAGTTGTGTGTGCAGACTACAAAACTTGGTCGTACCAACAAGCTCGCATACGACCGTTGTATCGTGTGTAGAGCAGTTGGGTACAACAAGTTGTATTGTGCTAAACACGCATGCGCCAAGTCCACTTCAACTAACACGAAATTAGATGAAGGAGCCCAAAGGGTGACGCTACGATACCAGCACTTCCTCTTTATACGCTCGTTCGCGTCATCGCGTTCGGCCAGCCGCAAGTTGTATGTATGACCGTCGTGTGCACGTCAGTATGCTACATACAACAGCCAACGTACGATTCGACACGGTCGTACGTGCGATCGTCGTCCCGTGTGTACGAGGCTTTAGACAGCTTTTAAAACCTTGATTTATTGGTACTACTTTCCCACCACTGCAGGAGTGGGATGCCTGCACACTCCACCACCTTCACGTGTCTGTTGCTAAATGCTATATAATAAAGCAGACCTTCACCCCCATTAAAATGACCACTCCTCTCCTTGTCTCTTGCAGAATCAAAAAATATTTAATTTTTACAAATGTTTAGTACCTTTTGTGCTTTTCCTACCCACTTGCCAAGATGAAAATTATGTAGGGACCCCCCAATGTCACACATTTCAGAAAGCAATGTTTTTTTTGAGGGGCGCATGCGTGCAGCAAGATTCCTTGCACGTATAGACACGACAATGCTTTTAGCCAGTTATTTAAGTACTGGCAGAGATCTGCGGCATGTCTGCGCACACACGGGAGATTCCCACATGTGCCACAGGCCTCTACAAGGTACCAGTAGCATGTGGTGTTTGTATGTGTTTTAATCGCTCATGTATGTGCAGAGCTATTACAGGAGCTAACACTTTGGTGAAGACCCGTGGTGTCGTGGACAGACCAAAAGGGAACAGAAACAAACTGATGCAGGGAGGCTATGGGGGATGTGCAAGCAGGGCTGGACTGGGAATAAAAACCAGCCCTGGAAATAAATTTCATACCAGCCCCATAGCATTATTATACCAGCCCAACAGCATATCTGCATTATTTTCTTGTTCATAAAGGGAAAACCATACATTTTAAAGCACATTAGGAAGAGTGTATTATATATAGAGAAGACCAGGGGCGTTGCTAGGTGGGAAAAAGCCCAAAGAAATGCGGCGCGCTCCGCGGAGAGGAATGGGCGTTGTTTAACCCAAATGGTGGGCATGGCTTAAAGAGGGCGTGGCACAAAGGGTGTGTGGTCCAAGTCTGAGATGAACGAGGGATGGAGGAAGGAAGAAAGAATGAAATAGGGAGGGAAGGAGAGAGAAGGAAGGAAAGAAAGCGGGATGGAGGGACAGCAGGTCCAGATCCTACACCCCAATAGCAATATGTGTATTCCAGAAAGTTTAACAATCAGCAGATAAAGATACTCCAAACACCTGGTGTTAGCGCTTCAATCATCCCGGCACCATGGTTGTTATGGTGTCAGGATGACTAAAGTGCATTATTTCTATTATTACATTGTAATATAAAATGAAATCGTTCAACCCACCATAATGCAGAATCAGCGGGAGCCTCGGGCGCATCACTTGCCAGGTCACCTGTCACCAGATGTACCCAGCAGAGTCCCTCCTTACATTAGGTGTGGAGGGGGGGACAGAGGTGGAGAGAGAGAGAAGAAAGGGCACAGTGAGACTACAACTCCCAGCACATCAGACAGAGAGGGGAAAGGGGGCAGCAAGAAAGAATCTGAGAAAAACAAAAGCAGAGGAACTACAAGTACCAGCATTTCAGAGAGAGAGTAGAGGGGGAGACCCCACCCTTTGAAATACTCATGCTTATAGTTTCTCTGTTATTTCTGTTTTTTTCTCAGATTCTTTCTTGCTGCCCCCTCCCCCCTCTCTCTCTCTCAGATGTGCTAGGAGTTGTAGTCCCTCTGTGCTCTCTCTTCACCCCTCTCTCCCTTTCTGTCTCCTCGGAAGAGAGGGGGAGAGAAAGCACGGATGGACTAAAACTCCCCAGTGGCCAGCAGACATGGAAAAATGGGCAGGACAGGGTGAGAGCACGGTTGGACTACACCTCTCATTACAGCCATGCTCCCAGAGTCCCAGTCCCTGCCCTGGCTTTGAGATTGATGTGACTCTGCGAGCGGGGCTTTCCTCCATGCACTCGCTGCACACGTGCGGTGTCTCTCCCGTCCTTCTGAATGCGGCCGCGCCCTTTAATGGACGTCACATGACCTGCGCTAGTGGGATTGGACCAGAGTGATGTCCATTATAGGCGTCGCCGCGTCACTCTGAAATGGCCGCTCACTGGGGGCTATCAATAGTTTTTAACTGCCCCGAGACCCGGGGCTTTTCAGGGTCTCACTCGGGGCTCCAGCCCCCCCTCCCGACGTCCCTGGAGAAGACATATATAAAAGCAAATAGGGCTTTATATATAGAAGAGCAAATTCCAGTTAAAAGTGGTAAAAGTGTGGACGTGGTATGGGAGGACATGTCAGAGGCTGCAGACATGGTCCAGGGGCTGCAGACTTGGTCCAGGGGCTGCAGACTTGGTCCAGGGGCTGCAGACTTGGTCCAGGGGCTGCAGACTTGGTCCAGGGGCTGCAGACTTGGTCCAGGGGCTGCAGACTTGGTCCAGGGGCTGCAGACTTGTTGCATGGTGCAGGGTCTTATTTAGTCTGTTTGGGCTGACAGCAACATGGCCTAGCTGGGAGAAGGAAGGTAGGAGCTGGGCACAAGAGGTCCTGGGGGCCCTTTGCGGACTGGTCACAGCTCAGGTCCACACAGGTTGCAGCATTACAGAAGGAAATAAGGACGTTCTCTGCTATGACTGCCACCTCCCACTGCCATTACGTCACTGCCCATGCACCCACCTCCCGAAAATAGCCGGGCATTTACGGGCTTTCCCGAGCGGCGGCGCATGCGCAATTGCCATGTCGGTCCGGCCGCAGCCATGTTTGTTGCAGGCGCCGCTGTCCTTAAAGCGGGGTTATAGCAGCTGGTTTTGCTGGCCTACTGGGAAATCTCCCGATATCCCGGTAAGCCAGTCCTACCCAGTGTGCAAGTAGGCATCTACTGAGGTCAGAAAGTCCCCCCTCTGAAGGAAAGTGATGTTTGACCTAGCGGATTCCATATGGAATGTAAATCTGAAGAAACTTGTTGGAAATCTTCAGATCCAGAATGGATGAATACAGTTAAACCTTTGATTGCGAGCATAATTTTGTTCTGGAAACGTGCTTGTAATCCAAAGCACTCATACCAAAGCAAATTTCGCCATAAGAAATAATGGAAACTCAGATGATTCATTCCATAACCATTTATTCATATAAAAACGATTGCAGCAATACAAAATACAGTATAAAGTGTACTGTAAATATAAAACCAATTAACCCGCACTTCAGGAGCTACAGAGTATAAAAGAGAAGAAAGGTGGTTCACACTGCCGTGACCTGAAAGTCGGCACAACTCTGCCAGAAGACTTCAGGGAATGCCTAGATAATCTTCCTGTAATGTTGGATCCAAATCACATCAATTAAGAGAAGGATCTAACTTGCTTCAAAAAGTTAATTAGAATATAACCAAATGGAAGAGATATAGACACGACTGCATAGCATTGTATCTAGGTATTGGCTCGTGACAAGGATATATACTCATTTAAAGGCATTTGAAAGCGCTGGAGGTTATATAATATATGCTATGTTGTAATTGTCATACCATGTACATTTTAGGCCTGCGGCCTGCTGAGAGTGACTAATGTTTACATGTACACTTGTTAACTATCTCTTTCTAATAAAACCTTTTTTTTTTTCAAAAAAAAAAAAAAAAAGGGGTCTAACTTGGGAGACAACTTCCATTAGAGTCTATGGACACAAGTCGGATAGAAGTCACCTTGAAGTAGTAGAGGAACCTTTTCTAAGGTTGGAGCGACTTCAGTAGTGCTAATTAAAGCGGAGTTCCACTCAAAAGTGGAACTTCCGCTTTAAGACCTCCTCCCCAGCTCCATGGTGAAACTGAGCTTTTGGGGAGGAGGGGGGATGCATATACCCAATTTTTACAGGCACAGTAGCAATGATGGCACCGCGAAGGGGAGGGGGGAGAGATCCGAGGCTCCAGGCGGCCCCATCGCTGGACCGGGAGACAGGAAAGTGTGTGTTTATTAAAAGTCAGCAGCTACACTTTTTGTAGCTGCTGACTTTTAATAAACTTAGAAAACGGTGGAACTCCGCTTTAAGACCGCTCTCATTGACTAAAATAGGATTTCACATGTCACATGACTTGGAGTCTCACAAGTCAGACCCCAAGCTACTCGTATTGCAAAACCTCACTCTTTTATCAAGTTAAAATGTATAACAAAAAGTACTTGTCTTGTAAAACACTCGCAGACCAAGTTACTTGCAAGCCAAGGTTTTACTGTATGTCCCTTTGCCTTGGGGACAATGATCAAGCTGGAGGAAATCTCTGAAGCATCTTTTCCTAGAAACGGCATGACCCTCTGAAAAAGGAGCACTTGGAAATGAAGAGTAGAGTAAAGGTATACCTACTTTTGAGGGGAGGATGGTAAGTTTTAATAGCATGATGTGGGGTGAAGCCAAGGACTGAAATATAATGTTCTGGATCCAAACATCTGAAAGGTCCTGTGCCTTAATGGAGAAGTACAGCCAAAGCGGTTTGGCTGTACTTCTCCTATGGATCACAGGAGTGCAGTTAGTTCATCACAGTCCAGGCTCTGTAAAGATCCCGACCATATGGTCGAGGTCCAGCCAGAAGTCTAGACCAGCACCTGGCTCAGCCTCGGGTGATTGATGCTGCATCCACCAAGGTGTATATATACACAGTATCTCACAAAAGTGAGTACACCCCTCACATTTTTGTAAATATTTTATTATATCTTTTCATGTGACAACACTGAAGAAATGACACTTTGCTACAATGTAAAGTAGTGAGTGCACAGCTTGTATAACAGTGTAAAATTTGCTGTCCCCTCAAAATAACTCACAGCCATTAATGTCTAAACCACTGGCAATAAAAGTGAGTACGCCCCTAAGTGAAAATGTCCTAATTGGTCCCAAAGTGTCAATATTTTGTGTGGCCACCATTATTTTCCAGCACTGCCTTAACCCTCTTGGGCATGGAGTTCACCAGAGCTTCACCGGTTGCCACTGAAGTCCTCTTCCACTCCTCCATGACGACATTGCAGAGCTGGTGGATGTTAGAGACCTTGCGCTCCTCCGCCTTCCATTTGAGGATGCCCCACAGATGCTCAATAAGGTTTAGGTCTGGAGACATGCTTGGCCAGTCCATCACCTTTACCCTCAGCTTCTTTAGCAAGTCAGTGGTCGTCTTGGAGGTGTGTTTGCGGTCGTTATGTTGGAATACTGCCCTGCAGCCCAGTCACCGAAGGGAGGGGATCATATTCTGCTTCAGTATGTCACAGTACATGTTGGCATTCATGGTTCCCTCAATGAACTGTAGCTCCCCAGTGCCGGCAACACTCATGCAGCCCCAGAACATGACACTCCCACCACCATGCTTGACTGTAGGCAAGACACACTTGTCTTTGTACTCCTCGCTTGGTTTCTGCCACACACGTTTGACACCATCTGAACCAAATAAGTTTATCTTGGTCTCATCAGACCAAAGGACATGGTTCCAGTAATCAATGTTCCTAGTCTGCTTGTCTTCAGCAAACTGTGTTTTGGGTATTTCCTTTTGCATCATCTTTAGAAGAGGCTTCCTTCTGGGACGACAGCCACTGACCAATTGGATGCCGTGTTCAGTGTATGGTCTGAGCACTGACAGGCTGACCCCCCACCCCTTCAACCTCTGCAGCAATGCTGGCAGCACTCATACGTCTATTTCCCAAAGACAACCTCTGGATAGGACGCTGAGAATGTGCACTCAACTTCTTTGGTCGACCATGGTGAGGCCTGTTCTGAGTGGAACCTGTCTTGTTAAACCACTGTATGGTCTTGGCCACCGTGCTGTAGCTCAGTTTCAGGGTCTTGGCAATCTTCTTATAGCCTAGGCCATCTTTATGTAGAGCAACAATTCTTTTTTTCAGATCCTAAGAGTTTTTTGTCATGAGGTGCCATGCTGAACTTCCAGTGACCAGTATTAGAAAGTGAGAGCAATAACACCTGTTAAACCGCTGTATGGTCCTGGCCACCGTGCTGCAGCTCAGTTTCAGGGTCTTGGCAATCTTCTTATAGCCTAGAGACCATCTTCATGTACAGCAACAATTCTTTTTTTCAGAGCCTCGGAGAGTTCTTTGCCATGATGAGGTGCCAATTGAACTTCCAATGACCAGTATGAGAGAGTGAGAGCGATAATATCAAATTTAACACACCTGCTCCCCATTCACACCTGAGACCTAACACTAATGAGTCACATGACACCGGGGAGGGAAAATAGCCAATTGGGCCCAATTTGGACATTTTCACTAAGGGGTGTATTCACTTTTGTTGCCAGTGGTTTAGACATTAATGGCTGTGTGTTGAGTTATTTTGAGGGTACAGCAGATTTACACTGTTATACAAGCTGTCCACTCACTACTTTACATTGTAGCAAAATTTCTTCAGTGTTGTCACATGAAAAGATGGAATAAAATATTTAAAAAAAAAATGTGAGGAGTATATTCACCTTTGTGAGATACTGTGTGTGTGTGTGTGTGTGTGTGTATATATATATATATATATATATATATATATATATATATAAAATTTTTTTTTTTTTTTGTAAAGCCCAGACTTCTCTTTTAATGACCATGAAGGCTAAATAAAGAAAAAAGAATGGCGCCAGCAAGTAAAAACACCATACAATTTTATTCATATCCACTTACATGTAGGACTGGATAACAGCATATGCAATGCTCCATGCGGTGAAAGGATGGGCTGGAGGATGGCTGAACGGACATCCAATGCAGCAAGGAACTGTCAGTGCTATTGGGCGCAAGATGTAAAAGCACAGCCCTGATGTGCAGGAGGGACACCGATGGCCGAGGTGAAATAGTCCTTCCAGCAGGTAGACGCACTAGGATGACCCGGGCCGCGCTGTAGGCAGACACGCCTGGTAGGGGAGGCTGCACACTAAGGTGATTGATCTCAGAACAATGCATTCTGCATCTAGAAAAGACAAATGCTGGCAGAAGAATGGATCACTGGTGACCTATAGGGTAAACGGTCAACCCAGGTCCTAGTAAGCATCACACATGCATTCTTTTAAACACTCTTTGCCCCTGGTGGCCCAGTGATATGTTTTTATCAAAAAGACAAGGCTTAACACTTTGGAGAGAATATTACTTACATGCACATAAGCTTTGCAATTTCTTCAGCGTTTTCAGCATTATTTAAATCGCTGCAGTAGCAGCAACCAACATCCCTTATATACTGTAAGGCACAGTTTCTGCAGGGACATGGATCCATGTCTTCCCCTAGCAAAAGCGCCTCCCACAGTTTAGTAATACACTGGCTAGGCACACAGTTAACCCTTTGTTCACCCATGACGTTAACCCCTTCCTAGCCAGTGTCATTAGTACAGTGACAGTGCATATTTTTAGCACTGATCACTGTATTAGTGTCACTGGTTCCCAAAAAGTGCCAGTGTCCAAATGTCCGCCGCAATATTGCAGCCCCGCTATAAGTCCCCAATTGCCGCCATTACTAGTAAAAATGGATAAATACAAATAACCCATAGTTTGTAGACACTATGACATTTGTGAAAACCTATCAATATATGCTTATTTGGATTTTTTTTTTTACCAAAAATATGATGTTTTTACATTTTTATTGGATATGTTTTATAGCAGAAAGTAGAACATGTTTTTTTTCAAAATGGTCAATCTTTTTGTTTATCGCTCAAAAAAATAAAAGAAACGCAGAGGTGATCAAATACCACCAAAAGATCTATTTGTATAAATAAAAGGGCATACATTTTATCTGGGAGTGTCGCATGACTGCACAATTGTCCGTTAAAGTAAGGCAGTGCTGTATCGCAAAAATTGGCCTGGTCATGAAGTGGGGTAAATATTCTAGGAGGTCAAATGGTTAAAGGAATCTGCCACATAACAAATCAACTAAAGCTGGGTTCACACCATTGTGAATTGGATGTGGATTCTCCGCATCCATTCGCAATTGCAGGAGATTTTGACTGGCTCTCTATGGAGCTGGTTCACATATCTCTGCTGCGGCTCCGGTGCGTCCTTTGGTCCGTTTCAGGTCCAAATTCAGCCAAAAATTTGGGCTGAAATCGGACCTGATACGGAGAACCAGGATGCATCGGTCTCCTGCTGTTAGCCACATCGGTATCCAGTGTGAAATCAGCCTTACTCTAGGTTCACACCTATGTGGCTGCGCTTTCTGCGGTTTTTCCCCATGAATTGCGTTTTTTTTTTTGTTTTTTTTGGGGGGGGGGGGGGGGGG
>BLSH010380692.1:111948-138354 GCA_018402905.1 Glandirana rugosa
AAATCGAGCGATTTCCTTTCCTTTAACCTGTGGCTGAAGGAAAGAAAATTGCATAAGTTATGGAGTGTACGGCCAACTTAAGAGTGTTGGCATTCCTTAAAGTGGAGCTCCAGTCTCCTTGCAGTTTTCTCCAAAAAAGCACCCCGTGATTCTCTTTATTTGTACAATATAAATAGGATACTGCTAGAAGTGCATTTCTTCTTCTTACTTGTAAATATTACATTCATCACAGGATCCCAGGGGACAGGCAGCAGCCATTATTAGTGTGGGCATCTGAAGCCTGCTCCTACTTGCTTCTGGGATTCCATGAAGCTGGCTACCCAGCATGCACCTCCTGTGGCGCACTGCGTTGTTTATAGGTTGCCATAATAATGGCGGCATCTGTGGAAGTTCCCGCCCCATTGTTATGGCAACCTGTCAAACCCAGAACCTGGAAAGAAGGCAAGTGCTGTCCGAAGACTCATGGGATAGATGACGCAGAGTCCTAGCGAATTGCCCAATGACGAAATCACCTAGGCGGCTGGGACCGGAAGTTCTGACTTCATATAGAAAAGTAAGGTATTTAGAAAATAAATTAATACTTGCTATTACAGACTGTTCTTTGGGTGGGCATTGTGCTGCAACATGAAGAAATGGGTGGAACGCTGCTTTAAATAGACTAAAGATAAAGAAGCTTAATCCTGCTACTGAAGTAGCTAGGTGCAGCAAAGAATCAATAAACAAATGACTCACTATGGATTAAGCAATCAATATCCCCACAATGTACATCTGTATGTTCATGTATGACTGACTGCTACAAGATGCTGCCCGTGTGGGTTATCTTGTATGGAATCATTTGTTACACCTAGCAATTATTTGCTAGTGGCTTGAATAACAGGGCTGGGCTACTAAAAATACGTGTAGTTGTAAGCGTTTCTCAATTCCAGTCCTCAAGGTGCCCCAACAGGTCATGTTTTCAGGATTTCCCTCAGGTGAAATGGCTGTGGTAATTACTAAGGCAGTGAAACTGATCAAATCACCTGTGCAAAATAATGGAGAGCCTGAAAACATGACCTGTTGGTGCGCCTTGAGGACAGGAATGTAGAAACACTGTTGTAACCTCTTTTGGCAACTGCCAGCAATCTAGTTAAAGTGCTAGTAAACCAATCCATTTAACAGTTTAAAAAACAGTTCCATTTCCGGCACGTGCCGGAAATGTAACACTCCCATTGGTTGTGCTCTAAACCAAACTATCAAACCATCCAATGGCTGGTGTCATAGCTGATCACATGTGCAGCATCGTGACAGTTGTAGATTAAACAGAGGCCAAGATGGCAGCTTCCTGGGCTGAAAATGATAGGAGGGTTTACTACCACTTTTAAGCCTCGTACACACGATGCGACGATCGTATGAAAACGGTCGTATGACCGCTTGTTGTATGATCATCCAACCGTTAGTACGTGCGATTATTACAGCCGACATACGACAGTCGTACAACAGAAGTTGGATGAGCAGACTAGAAAACTTTGGTTGTACCAACAAGCGGTTGTACGACTGTTGACTCGTGTTTACAGAGAAGTTGGTCCAACAAGTTGTACTGTGCAAAACACGCATGCTCAGAAGTCAGGAACGGCCAGAAGTGTCCGTTTGTGTAAACCTACGTTCCTAATTCACAAATCACATTCACCTGAACTTCCTCTTTATACGCTCGTAACGCGTCACTACGTTCGGCTTGGTCATACGATCACTTAGTGCATGTCAGTACGCGAGATACAACAGCCACATACGATTTGGGCCGTTCGGTCGTACGAGGCTTAAGTCTCTCAATAGTAAGCACACTAGCACACACATGGGTTGAACTTGATGGACTCGAGTCTTTTTTCAACCTCACTAACTATGTAACTATAACTATGTAAGATTTAAATTGCCCATGTAGGTCCAACTTAATGAGTTTATTTGCCTGCACCTGATACTAAGGCAGCCCATGGATGGATCCATTTCTATTATCTTTTGGTAAGTGGGGTCAAACTGACCACAGATTTCCAAGGAATAGGTTGAAAAATCTTTCACAAATGAACAAAATCCTAAGTACGTGTGGTTTTCGTTCAAGAAAAAAAAAAAAAAAAAAAAAAATGAATGAAACGTTAATATTCAATGATGGTTATTTGTCTCCTCCCCCCTTCGGTGCCACATTTGGCACCTTTCAGGGGGGAATGGGTACCTGTTTGTGACAGGTACCCCTTCCCCACGTCCAGAGATGGCAGTATTTGTAGCTGCCGACTTTTAATATTCTGTAGGGGGGCACCGCTTTAAGTGGTTAAACTGACCTCATTTACAGACTGAAGTTCATCCTTTTGATGTAAAAGAACTGAATGATACAATGTTTCTTTTTATCTCTCAGCGCGCTGAGCAATGTTGAGATAAACTTTGCTGGCTGCTTTTTTTTTTGACAGCTGTGAGCAGAGAATGGCTCTGCACTCGTTACATGATTTGTGGAAATTAAGATCGTGAGGGGAGTTGAATAGAGATTGCGATTTTTAACGATTGATCGTGCAGCTCTAACGCAGACGTACAACAGTCACTCATGAGTCCCCGCTAAACACCATCCAGTTTGAGAATTTCAGCCAGTTTCTGAGGAGCCAGGCAAAAATTCTCTCAGTGGATGGCCCTGTTGGCCAACTTTCACTCAACATTGGAAGAAAAATTGTCAGCCAAAAAGCAGCTTTCAGACAGTTTTCAGGCACTTTAGCGCTAAAAATAGCGCCTGAAAACCGTCCCTCAATCCATCCCAGCTTTCACACTGGCACGGTGCGCTTACAGGACGTTAGAAAGTGAGCAGCATTTTTGGGGCGGTTTGCTCGTGGTGTATACACCGCTCCCAGACCGATCCTGCCCATTGAAATAAATTAGCAGCGCTTCCGAAGCGGCTGAAAACTACTTTGGGAAGCGCAGCACGCTGGCGCTTTTAACCCCTTCTTGGCAGTTAAAATCACCCCGCCAAAGCGCCACTATAACAGCGGTAAAGCACTGCTAAAACTAGCAGTGCTTTACTGCTAACGCCCTGCCCGCCCCAGTGTGAAAGGGCTCCAAAAGCAATTATTCTGACAGCCAGTGGAGTCGGCTGTCAAAATACAACTGGCACAGTGGGAGATTCATCCACTCGCGCTGTATAATCCGTTTGTTTCTTTGTTCCACCTGCAGGCTGAACAAATATCCTATCAGTGTATTTCCAGCTTGAGCCCTGGTTCACACATGTGATGCGGGAACCAGCGACTGGTGGATCGTGGTCTGGGCTTGCTGACCCACCATTCCAGAGCATCAAACAGAGTGCAATGCAGAGGGACTACTTGTAATGTTGGAGGTGTAGTAGGGAGCAAGAGACGCATAAGCAGATGCCTCCTCTGTAGTGCAGGCTCCTGTCCCATGCGGAGTGATACCAACTGCACTCCATCGCTTATCCAGACTAGCAATCTCCAGAGTAGTGCCAGCAGCAGGAAAGAACAGATCTTCAGTGAGAAGCAAAACACTGGGCATAATAATATATGGCTGCTTTCACAGGTGCAATGCAGTGTACCAGCAGCTTTCCTGCGGGTTAGCTGGGCTTAGCCATAGACTTCTATTATATCCTGCGGCATTGGTGCACTTTCTGAAAGCAGGAGTTTTGATGTGCTTTCAGAAAGTGCACCACATCTGTAGGATATAATAGAAGTCTATGGCAAAGCGCAGATAATCCAGGACGATCTCAAATGCACTGTGCTGCACCTGCACACAGGTAAACTGCAGCACATCATTGTGAAAGCAGCCTTATAGGGGGCTTAGAACAGTAAAGGTTAATTTACATTTGCAGTTTTGGGGGTGGAAAAACCCAATAGTTAAGATGTGTTTTTACCACTGATGCCCCAACTGCCCCCCTCTTTAGCTGCAGTGGCAAGGGATGCACATGTCATAGATGCAGCAGGAGTTATACACCCCGTCATGGTCGGTGGATGAAGCACCTGCCAATGAGGCCACTCTGCAAATGCCCTGCAACCTTGTGTAGTACAGAAAACAAAAGGTTAAAGCAGGCAGCTTTTTATTGCTCTCACCACCTGCTTTAACCCCTTGGACCCCACAGAAGCATGAAGCTGTGGTGCGATAGCAGAGTGGCCACATTTCCATGAATGGGTCATGATTGGCCTGAGGTAGCACCCACCAAAAGAAACAGGGGGTTTAATTCCTGCTGTGGCATGTGTACACCTTTGGCTCCTCAACAGTTAGAGGAGGTAGGGATTGGGGTGGTAAATTCGTGAATCAGAGAATATTTGACAGGTGGTGAGGAGGCGATATGTTGCCTCCTCACTACCTGATATAAACCCATGATTGCTGTGCAATGCATGCAATTGCGACACTGTAGTACAGCAATTAGAGGTTAAAAATCAGGTGTGAGGAGGCGACACTGTGCCCGTTGATCTTTGACTTATTGTTCAGGTACATCTCCACCTCTAAGGATGCCTACCCCTGGACTAAATGCTTCACCACTTTTGTTGCCCTTCTCCGGACTTTATCTTTTCAATATGTATTTGTAAGTGAGGTCTTCAGTAGTGGATACAGCATCCCAATGCCTAGTACACACGATGAGAAAGTCGGATGAAAAATTATGCAGTCACAGCAGTGTGAACCGAGCCTAAAGGATATCTAATAAAAGTATCTGCAACGCTAGCTTCACACTAGGCCGGCAGTGCGTTTGCTCGGGCACAGCAGCCCTTCATTTGAATGGGCTGCTGTGCCACATAACATGCACAAAAAAGGTGCACGCACCTTTTTAAAAACGCAGCCGCAGGGAAACCGCATGGTCTTTTTGACAGGCGGTTTCCCTGCGGTTCCTGCACCCCCGATAGCGCTGCGGGCTGGGATGCACGGGGGTGCCATTTCGAATGAATGACAGCCCTGCATGTCTCGCAAGAGCAGTGCAATTCGGTTGCGGGTATCGATGCGATTCCCGCACCTGGAATGCACAGAGCAGGCTAGTGTGAACGTAATCTAAAGGCCCGAATTTCATGGGAATTTTCGTTTGGCGGCCAGTCATCCGCAATTCTTACCGCTGGATGTGCAGGCTATAAAAAATTTTCATACGGCAACTCAACGTCCGATTATCGTATCATTGGTACGGTTTTCGTACGAAAAAAAAAAATTGTACGATCAAGACTATGCATGCTCAGAAACAAAAAAATACATCCAAAAAATGTCACTTCTGACATTGAATTTGGTCGTACGAAAATTTTCATATTGTTGGTACGTTCTTCACTTTCCACATGAGACTAGCATCCAACAAAAAACGGACGTTCTGTCATCCGAAAATCTAAGCGTGTGTACGAGACTTTAGAGAGGGACTGCTTCCAATGACCACAATTATGAGGAGCATTCTTCATACTGACCATCATGTACAGTAAGCTGTAGATATAGTGTTTATCAGCAGGGGTTTTTTTCTGACAACGGAAAGTTATTTCAAGAGTTCCTCCATGTTAGAAAAAAAAGTTGAGAAAAAGCACTTCCACCAACCATCAGTTTAGCAGGGGGAGACCTTATACAAAAGCTACTTCTTAGATTAAATAACATTCATTAACCACTTTCCGACCAGGCCGGCTCGATTGCGCAAACCACCATAGCTGTACGGCGGCGCTTTAAGGGATCGTTTACATTTGCTTCAAAACAGGGAGTCAGACAGGCGTTGTTAAAGCTCCCTTAACGCCAGTCAAAGCTCCGGTCACTAAATAAAATGGTTCGCTTACAGTCCTGTTTACGCCTTGCATTGGCTTTGCTTCCAAAATTATACCCCACGTAGCTTTAGCCAGGCTTCAAAGCCTCTTCAACGCCTCCATAGAAGTCTATGACAAAGCTTGTTTGAAGCTCGCTTGAAGCACCTGCGGCTTTTCAGAGGCTGTAATTCAGCTTTAGCTTCACTTGGTTTTGGAGAAATTGCAAGTGTGAGATATTAACAAACACGCAGGGCATCGGTCAAGCTTCAACAAGGCTTCAAAAAAGCCTCATTGAAGCACCACTGAAGCCTCATTGAAGCACCACCAAAGCCTCATCAAAGCACCACCAAAGCCTCATCAAAGCACCACCAAAGCCTCAAAAACACATCATCAGCTTGTTGAAGCAGTAGGGGCTTTAATGTGCATTGAAGCCGAAGCAAGTGTAAACGAGCCCTAAGAGTCTGTAGGGGTCCGGATGTCCGCCGGCTACCCGCGATCGCTCCTCACAGCGCTAGAATGGAGATACATTCATGTAAACAAACAGATCTCCGTTTTGACAGTGAAGTGGAGAGAGATCTGCCATTCCCAGTGATCAGGAGCAGCTTTCTCTCTCCACCCCCAGTCACTACACTCCCCCTACAGTTAGAAACACCCCCCTAGGGAACACTTAACCCCTTGATCGCCCCCTAGTGTTAACCCCTTCCCTGCCGGTGACATTTATACAGTAATCAGTGGCTATTTTTAGCACTGATTGCTGTATAAATGTCATTGGTCCCAAAAAAAGTGTCAAGTGTCTGATCTGTCCGCTGCAATGTCGCAGTCCCGCTAAAAAAAAACAAAAAAAAAAAAAAAAAAACACAGATCGCATATCAGCCTAAACTGAGGAAGAAACACTTTTTTTATTTTTTTTTTGGATATTTATTATAGCAAAAAGTAAAAAAAAAAATGTTTTGTTTTTTTTCAAAATTTTGCTCTTTGTTTATAGCACAAAAAAATAACATACCACCAAAAGAAAGCTCTATTTGTGGGAAAAAAAGGATGTCACTCTTATTTGGGTACAAAAACCACGCAATTGTCAGTTAAAGCGACGCAGTGCGGAATCGCAATAAGTGCTCTGGTCAGGAAGGGGGTAAATCCTTCCGGGGCTGAAGTGGTAAAACATTATCCAGATTTGCAGGACCCCCCCACCTCACCTCGGAGGCTTTGCAATTCCTCTATTTTGTAAAGCCGCATACACTAGTAGATTTCCATACGAACAATTGTATGAAAATTTCCAACTAGTACATTCAATGACTTGATGAATGTTGCTAGAAAGACGTTTCATTTGCTTTTGGAATGCTTGGACTTGGCAAGCGACAATCAGGTTCCCTTTAGAAATCTGTTCATGAAAAACTTTTTATCCTGTTCCTTCAAATTTTTGAACGGTGAACTGACCCCACTAACAATTAGAAAGTTGAACAAGCATTCCAAGAAAAAAAAACAATTGACAAGTGAATGACCAGTTTAACCAGTTTAGATCCGCGCTATAGCCGAAAGACAGCTACAGGGCGGCTCTGAAATGCCCGGAGGACGTCTATGGACGTTCTGCCCTTGTGCACGCTCCCCGTGTGCACTCGCAGCCTGCGGCGGAGCGCTCTCGTGGGCGTGGCAGCAGGCAGGGTGGACTCGATGTCCGCCCGAGACCCGCTAATCACCTGTAACAGCTGCAGAACGGGGAACCGCCGATGTAAACACGGCGGTTCTCCGTTCTGTTAAGGGGGACATACCAGATCTACTGATCCCTGTCACTGGGATCAGTTAGATCTGTTATGTCCCGGCCAGCCCTGCCCCCACACAGTTAAAACACATACAGGGAGCACAGTTAATCCCTTCACTGCCCCCTTAGTGTTAACCCCTTCACTGCCAATGACATTTATACAGTAATCAGTGGACATTTAAAATTTCTGATCGCTGTATAAATGCCATGTGTCCCAAAAATGTGTCAAAAATGTCCGACATGTCCACTGCAATACCGCAGTCCCATTAAAAATCGCAGATCGCCGCCATTACTAGTAAATAAAAAAATAATAAAAAAATAGTAAAAACGCCATAAATCAATTCCCACAGTTTGTAGACGCGATAACTTTTGCGCAAACCAATCAATATACGCCGATTGCGATTTTTTTGACCAAAAATATGTAGGAGAATATATATTGACCAAAACTGATGAATAATTTTCTTTTATTTTTTTTGGATATTTAGCACAAAAATAAAAAATATTGTTCTTTTTTCAAAATCATCGCTATTTGTTTATAGCCCAAAAAATAAAAACCGCAGAGGTGATCAAATAACACCAAAAGAAAGTTCTATTTGTGGGGGAAAAAAACGTTAAAAATTTAGTTTGGGTACAACGTCGCACGACTGCGCAATTGTCATTCAAAATGCGACAGCGCTGTAGGCCTAAAATTGGTCTGGGCAGGAGGGGGGGGTTTAAGTGCCCAGTAAGCAAGTGGTTAAAGCAGTATTAAACCCAAAAGAAAAAATGGAATATATTCCAGCTTACCAATTATTAGATGTGGTGGCTGCACCGACTTAGAATAAAGTTCCTGCACTACATTGGGACGACTGCATCGTGACCTGCGTTGACATCTGGTGTAGAGTTGCCACCTCATCCCTTTAAAACCGAACACACTTTAATTACGCAGGTTATGGGGCTAATTTAATGCAGGTAAGACACTAAGTGCCCATTCACATAGGGGCGACTTGCGATCCGACTTGAGTTGCCTCAAGTCGCCCCAAGTCGCTTGACATCTGAAATCCCATTAAAATGAATGGGAGCCGTCTTAATATACGCGACTGAAGTCGCTCCGACTTCAAGGCGAATTCAGAAAAGGTTCCTGTACTACTTCTAGGCGACTTCGATCCGACTTGTGCCCATAGGATTCAATAGAAGTCGCCTCCAAGTCGGATCCCCCATCTACATGGAAGCGACTTTACAGTTGAAAGAATAGAATTTATTTTTAGGCAGCCCCCTCCCTCCCTTCTCTGATTGGTCAAGGCAAAGTCGCCTGGCAAAAGTCATGTTGTAAAGTCGCCTGAGGTCGCGCTGGAAGTCGCGCTGAAGTCGCACTGAAGTCGCCTAGCAAAGTCGCGCTGAAGTCGGGTCGCCCCTATGTGAATGCAGGCTTAGTGAATTTAATTACAGCCTTAATCAGCCACAGAACCTGTGTAATGAATATATGTTCCGTTTTAAAGGGATGGGATGGCAACCCTAATATTCTGGTGGTGAAGTCGCAAGCAAGCCGCAATGAAGTTGCACAGGATGTCAGCTGCTGACGCCACATAGATGTGAACTCTCTGGATGAAGGAGCACAGGGGGTACCTTTGTTAGTCTGGGGGTAGGGAAGTGTTAGATGTATCAGCAGATTTAGATAGACATTGAAGCCTAACACCAGCTCTCATTTTATAAGTATTTACAGCAGTTTTGTTCCTTTTGGAATAAAGGTTTTACAGAAATAAAAGCTGATCATTGTAAGCACCCCTGGTTTACATGATTTGTCACAACACTTTCAGCTAATACATCCCCAGGAGACCTTGTTCTGTTGAAAAAACCCCAGCAGATTTACTGGCAGGATCACCAGGTGAAAATAAAGGAAAGAAAGCCTAAGGCCCCTTTCAGATGGGGTTTCTGATCAGGTCCGCATGTCAGTTTTTCAGACGGACCTGATCAGAGTCTCCATTCACTCCTATGGGGCAGCGGATGTCAGCGGTGATATGTGCGCTGACACCCGCTGCTATCCGATCCGATCCTGTCTGTGAATTCCAGATGGATAGTGACCCGATTTTCCATTCATCTGGCGGATCGGATAAAAATGGACAGGCGGTCCATTTTCATCTGATCTTCCCATAGAGGACAGCGCGGCTCTGACAGATCCGCCCCTGCACAGTGAGCGGAGATGGACCGGTCGTCTGCCAGCTCGGCGGATCTAGCAAAGTGCAGTGCGTCAGGCCGTCCGCCCGTGTGAAAGATCCCTTAGTGAATTTAAATTACAATCTTAATCAGCCACAGAATCCGTGTAATAAATAGGTGTTCGGTTGGGATGAGGCGGCGACCCTAATCTGGTAATGAAGTCGCAAGCAAGCCGCAATGAAGTTGCACAGGATGTCAGTTGTCGAAGGCGCGTAGATGTGAGCCAGCAATAAAGGAGCACAGGGGGTACCTTTGGACAGCAGCATTGTCAGTCTGGGGGTAGGGAAGTAGTGTTAGATCTATCAGCAGATAGATACACTGACACATTGAAGCCTAATGGCTCAAACACACTATAAGAAAATCAGGCAAGAATTTATGTCCAAAGAACTTTCAGACGATTTTCGTATAGTGTGTACACAACTTTGCACAGTCGATTCTGAATTTTCTCACGAAAATTCCCAAAGGGACAAACTCCAAATTTTTTCTCGTAAGAGAACAGAACGAATAATTTTCGTTTAACCACTTCAGCCCCAGCCGCCGTCATTTTGCTGCGGCAATGTGGCTCATTCCCGGGATTCGCTGGCATTGTATACCAGCGTGGGAACAAGCCGTTGTGGGCACCCGTGCTCCCACTGGCCAGCGGGGAAGCCAATCAGCGGGTTGGGTGGACTCGATGTCCGCCGGCCGCCCGCAGTGACAGAATGGGGATCAGCCTGTGTAAACAAGGCAGCTCTCCGTTCTGACAGGTGGAAATCACACCTGTCTTTCTGCTATGCGGGAAGATGGATCTGGTGTTTCCCCAGCCACACAGTCTCTCATACAGTTAGAAACATCTCCCAGGGAACACGTTTAACCCCTTGATCACCCCTGATGTTAACCCCTTCCCTGCCAGTGCCATTAGTACAACGTCAGTGCATATTTTTAGCACTGATTATTGTAATAATGTCGCTGGTTCCCACAAAAGTGCCAAAAATGTCAGGTGTCTGATCTGTCCGCCACAATGTCGCAGTCCCACTGAAAATCACTGATCACTGCCATTACTAGTAAATAAATAAAAATGCCATAAATGGAACCCTTATTTTGTAGATGCTTTACCTTTTGCGCAAACCAATCAATATACACTTATTGCGATTTTTTTTCTACCAAAAGTTTGTAGCAGAATACATATCCGCCTAAACTGAGGAAGATTTTTTTTTCTTCTGGAAATGTATATTTTTATTTATTTATTTTTAGAAATGTGTTTATAGCAGAAAGTAAAAAATATTTTTTTTTTCAAAATTGTAGCTCTTTTTTTGTTTATAGCACAAATAAAAACCGTAGCGGTGATCAGATACCACCAAAAGAAAGCTCTATTTGTGGGGAAAAAATTACGTCAATTTTGTTTGGGTACAACATCGCACGACCACGCAATTGTCACTTAAAAGGACAGTGCTGTCCTTAAGGGCAAAGTCCTTCCAGGGCTGAAGTGGTTAATGTGTACCCTTTTCATACAAGAAAAATCAGAAAAGAAAGACTGCACATGATCAGAAACAATAAACAACAAAAAAATAAAAAGCCTTTGTTGTAAGAGAATTTTCATACCAATTTTTGATCATCAGCTCCAATTTGATGTGAAACAGAGGATAATCGGACGATTGTTCGCCCAAATTTCTTATAGTGTGTACCCTACATAATGCCAGCTCTCATTTTAGAAGTATTTACAGCAAACCGTTTTGTTCCTTTTTAAAGGTTTTACAGAAATCAAAGCTGATCATTGTAAGCACCCCTAGTTTACATGGTTTGTCACAACACTTTCAGCTAATACATCCCCAGGAGACCTTGTTCTATTGAAAAAAACCCCAGCAGATTTACTGGCAGGATCACCAGGTGAAAACAAAGGAAAGAAAGCCAAAAAAAGAAAACGAATGCAGCCAGAACATCTAAAGCTGGTTATACAGTACACAATTTTCGTATTCAATTTCAACTATGTAGTGCAAGGACCTGCCTGATTGCATACAAATGGAAAGTGTTCTGGTCTGAGCTCATATTATATGGTTTTTGGTAAATCTAAAGGAAAAAAAATGTACAATGTATTATTATTATTATTATTATTATACAGGATTTATATAGCGCCAGCAGTTTGCGCAGCGCTTTACAAAAATGAAGGCAGACAGTACAGTTACATCACAATTTGGTACAATAGGATGTATGGCCAGCCTAAGAATTAGCTTCAATAAAATCAAGACTTGTTTTTTGGGTTTAATACTGCTTTAGGCTCGATTTACACTAGTGCGTTTTTTGATGCAGTTTGCAGAAATGCAAGGAATTTGTTTAACATGGGTTCCTATGGAACATGTTCACATCAATGCATTTTTGTGCCTCTGTTTTTGGAAAGGCTCAGGGACTTTTCTTCCTCCCACAAAAAGCAGCGTTTTTCATGTAATAGACTTCAATTGGCATGCAAGAAAAATGCAAGTGCTGAATTTTTGATGCGTTTATACAGCGATTTGCACTTTAAATCTGCCTAGCAACAAAATCCCCCCCCCCCCCCAAAAAAAAACAACATAAATTGCATCAAAAACACGGTAAAAGATAGACATAAAGCACAGCCAAAAAGCAGTGAAAAAACGCTTAAGAGCAAAATGCATTAGTGTGAATTGAACCTTAAAAGGGCTGTAAACCCTCAATGCAATAAAGTGAAAAACTTGTGTACTGCACCAGCCCCCCAGATCCCCCCTTTTATCCCGGTCTGACGAGCACACCCGCTCCAGCCGGTGTCTCGGGTCCTGAATGGATAGATTGATAGCAGCACAGCCATTGGCTCCCCCTGCTATCAAATGCCAATGGACGCAGCAGCAGGACTCAGGAGCGCGCCCACATGGGTGACTTGAGAGAAGCGCTTCCTCATGGGGGCACTCAATGCGGGGAGGAGCCAGGACCCCAGAAAAAGAGGATCGGGGCCACTTAATTAAAAAACAAAAAAAAACCTAAATTGAACCTTTACAACCCCTTTAAATCTACTGCTTGCCCTAAGGATTGCCAGTGACAGGATAGTGGAGCCCCAATTGTAATTTCTGATTAGAGTCATAAGATTTCCATGGGAGGTCATTAATATCCCAGCAAAATCACTAAAGCTCCCAGATTTCCCCCATCATCATCTCTGTGACTACGATCTCCAATCTAGTACTATGGATAGGGGTTGTAGTATAGAAGAGATCGCAAGCTCCCAGCACTGCTCTTTCTATAAAGGATCCCTTGTATCAGGTGGAAGCAATAAGAAAGTGATAGAGAGGAGGCTCACCCTTGGATCATCCTGAGTGCAGAGAGGAGAGGAGTGTGCGCGAGGCTGAGGACAGACAGGACTGCTGGAGGAGGCGGAGCGACGGGCAGCTTTCATTCCATGGCCAGCGAGGTGGAGTCCTATAGAGCGGATCCCACGGCCACCCAGTGCTGTCCCTCTGCATACACCTACTATACTGTCATCTTTGACCCATGCTACACCCTGCACAATTCCAACACCATGCTGGCTCGTTACTAAACTCAAATACCCCCCCCCCCCCAAAAAAAATGCCATGTAATGCAATTACCAGTCCTTACACATGCTGGCTGCATTAGTTTTCTTTTTTTTAGGCTTTATTTCCAGCTGATAATCCTGCCAGTCAACTGCCTTTAACTACTTGACCCCCCCCTTCATGACCAAATAGGGTTGCCACATCATCCATTTAATCCAGAACACATATGAATTACACAGGTTCTGAGGCTAATTTAATGCAGATAAGGCACCAAGTGAGTTTAATTACCACCCTAATCAGCCACAGAGCCTGTGTAATTAATATGTGTCCTGGATTAAAGGGATGATGTGGCAACCCTATGACCAGAGCATTTTTTGTTTTTTGGCACTGCGTAACTTTAAGGGCTCGTTTACACTTGCTTCAGCTTCAATGCACATTAAAGTGGTTGTCAAGTCATGACAACCACTTTAAACTACAGGTAAGCCTATAATAAGACTTACCTGTAGGTCCAGGTCTCTTCTAAACTTGTACGGTTTAGGAGATATCTCCTGTATCTGCATGTGCCGACGTCATCGGCACATGTGCACTGAAGAATCGGCACCCGGGGTAGCCCAGGGTGACGCTTCTTCTGTATTCATGCCATAAATGACGGCTCCCTTGCGCATGCGCGGGAGTGACGTAGGGTTGCCACCTCATCCCTTTAATCCAGAACACATATGAATTACACAGGTTCTGAGGCTAATTTAATGCAGATGAGGCACCAAGTGAGTTTAATTGCCACCTTAATCAGCCACAGAACCTGTGTAACTAATATGTGTCCTGGATTAACCACTTGCCGACCACCGATCGGCATCTGACGGCGGCAAAGTGGCTCTGTAAGGCAAAACGCCGTCATATGATGGTGGCCAACAGATCACGCACAGTGAGGGCGCGCCCGCGCGTTCACTGTGTCCGGGGCGGGCCAGGGAGCGGGTGCGGCGGCTTCGATTGCCGCCGGCCACCCGCGATGCCCCCCCCGGAGCGAAGGAACGGAGGTCCGTGTAAGTAAACACGGACCTCCGCTCTGTGTGAGGGGGAAGGGCTGTGATCACAGCCTTCCTGTACGTGAAGGCTGTGACCACTTCCCTTCCCCAGCTAGGCAAGCCCCCCTACAGTTAGAACACGCCCAGGGAACATAGTTAACCCTTAGAGCGCCCCCTGCAGGTTAACCCCTTCACTGCCAATGGCATTTACACAGTAATCAGTGCATTTTTATAGCACTGATCGCTGTATAAATGCCAATGCTCCCAAAAAAGTGTCAAAATAGTCCGACATGTCCGCTGAAATATCGCAGTACCGCTAAAAATCGCAGATCGCTGCCATTACTAGTAAAAAATTAAAAAAAAATAAAAACCCCAAAAATTAATTCTCATCATCCGTAAACGCGACCACTTTTGTGCAAACCAATCAATAAGCGCCGATTGCGATTTTTTTTATCGGAAATATGAGGAAGAATATAAATCGGCCAAAAACGGTGAAAAAAAATGTTTTTTTATATTTTTTTTTTGGATTTGTATTTTAGCAAAAAGTAAGAAATTTGGGGTTTTTTTTGCAAAATTGTCGCTCTTCTTTTGTTTATAGCGGCGATCAGAAATGACGCAGAGGGGATCAAATACCACCAAAAGAAAGCTCTGTTTGTGGGAAAAAAAGGACACAAATTTCGTTTGGGTACAACGTCGCACGACCACGCAATTGTCAGTTAAAGCGATGCAGCGCCGAATCGCAAAAAGGGCTCCGGTCCTAAAGCTGGAAATCCTTCCGGGGCTGAAGTGGTTAAAGGGCTGGAGCCCGCGCTGTGATTGGATGGAGCCGCAGACCTGGAAGAAGGATGTCGCCGGTCACAGCAGTGTGCTGAGACCGCTGCAACAGCTTTGTTCCAAGGTAAGTGTTTCATAATGAGCTAGTATGCGCTGCATACTAACTTAGTATGCCTTTGCTTTGCAGGGTTTTTTTTTTGGGGGGGGGCGGCTTTACAATAGGGTTGTCACATCATCCCTTTAATCCAGGACACGTATTAATTACACAGGTTCTGTGGCTGATTAAGGTGCTGATTAAACTCACTTGGTGCCTTATCTGCATTAAATTAGCCTCAGAACCTGTGTAATTCATATGTGTCCTGGATTAAAGGGATAATGTGGCAACCCTACTTTACAACCACTTTAAAGCCCCTACTGCTTCAACAAGATTTTAAGATGTGTTTTTGAGGCTTCGGTGGTGCTTCAATGAGGGCTCGTTTACACTTACTTTGCCTTCAACGCATATTAAAGCCCCTACTGCTTCAACAAACCTTTATGATGTGTTTTTGAGGCTTTGGTGGTGCTTCGATGAGGCTTTGGGTGGTGCTTCAATGAGGCTTCGGTGATGCTTGAATGAGGCTTCTTTGGTGCTTCAATGAGGGCTCGTTTACACTTACTTTGGTTTCAACGCACATTAAATCTCCTACTGCTTCAACAAACCTTTATGATGTGTTTTTGAGGCTTTGGTGGTGCTTCAATGAGACTTCGGTGGTTCTTCAATGAGGGCTCGGTTACATTTACTTTGGCTTCAACGCACATTAGAGCCCCTACTGCTTCCACAAACCTTTATGATGTGTTTTTGTGGCTTTGGTGGTGCTTCAATGAGGCTTCATTGGTGCTCCAATGAGGGCTCGTTTACACTTACTTTGGCTTCAATGCACCTTAAATCCCCTATAGCTTCAACAAACCTTTATAATGTGTTTTTGAGGCTTTGGGTGGTGCTTCAATGAGGCTTTGGGTGGTGCTTCAATGAGGCTTTGGTGGTGCTTCAATGAGGGCTTGTTTACACTTGCTTTGGCTTCAACGCACATTAAAGCCCCTACTGCTTCAACAAGCTTTTATGATGTGTTTTTGAAGCTTCGGTGGTGAGGCTTTGTGGTGCTTAGATGAGGCTTCGGTGGTGCTTCAATGAGGCTCTTTTGAAGCTTTGTTGAAGCTTGGCTTAGATGAGGCTTTGGTGCTTCAATGAGGTTCTTTTGAAGCTTTGTTGAAGCTTGGCCAATGCCCTGTGTGTTGATATCTCACACCTGCAATTTCTTTAAAACAAAGCAAAGCTAAAGCTGAAGAACAGCCTCTGAAAAGCTGCATGTGCTTCAAGCAAGCCTCAAACAAGCTTTGTCATAAACTTCTATGGAGGCGTTGAAGAGGCTTTGAAGCCTGGCTAAAGCTACATGGGGTATAATTTTTGATGCAAAGCTGAAGTGAAGCAAAGCCAACGCAAGGTGTAAACAGGACTGTAAGCTAACCATTTTATTTAGTGACGGGGCTTTGACTGGCGTTAAGAGAGCTTTAACAACGCCTGTTTGATGCCCTGTTTTGAAGCAAGTGTAAACGAGCCTATGAGCCTAAGGGCTCCTTTACACTTGCTTGGGCTTCAACGCACATTAAAGCTCCAACAAGATTTTATGATGTGTTTTTGAAGCTTCAATGAGGCTTCGGTGGTGTTTCAATGAAACTTCGATGAGGCTTCAGTGGTGCTACGATGAGGCTTCGGTGGTGCTTCGATGAGGCTTCGGTGATGCTTCAATGAGGCTTCGGCGGTGCTTCACAGTAGCGTCACTAGGGGGGTGTGGGCCGCACCCAGGGGACACCCGCAAGAGGGGTGACACCTAAGGGCAACGACACCACTGTACCCTTGCACTTATCTGCACCTCTCCGAGACCCCAACTGTCTCACTGAACACAGCGGAGCGAAGCTGGCACCTCCACCTCCTCTCCGTTTACATCTACAGAGGAGCCTGGAGGAGGGGGAGGGAGTCTGAGGGACACACCAAGGTGCGCGGTGTTCTGAGGTCTGTACGTACTGAATACTGTGATGCATATGGACAGAGGAGGAGGGGGAATACTGATAGAGGCGTGCACTGAGGGGGGAGGGATACTGATTGAGGGGGGGAATATTGACAGAGGAGGGTCTGCACTGAGGGGGTTCTATACTGAGGGAGGGGGCTGTACTTAGTGGGGGGGTCTAAACTGAGGAAGGCGTGTCTGCACTTAGTGAGGGGGTTCTGTACTGAGGGAGGGGATCTTTACTGCTGGAGGGGGGTCTGTACTTAGTGGGGGGATCTGTACTTAGTGATGGGGTCTGTACTTAGTAGGGGCGGGTCTGTACTGATGGAGGGGGGGTCTGTACTGAGGGGTGACTATAGTTGGTGGAGGGGGGTGACCCCATGTTTTTCCGCACTGGGTGACACCAACCCTGATGACACCACTGGTGCTTCGATGAAGCTTCGGTGCTGCTTCGATGAGGCTTTGGTGGTGCTTTGATGAGGCTTCATTGATGCTCTTTTGAAGCTTTGTTGAAGCTTAGCCGATGCCCCGTGTGTATGCTGATATCTCACACCTGCAATTTCTCCAAAGCGAAGCTAAAGCTGAATTAAAGCCTCTCAAAAGCCGCAGGTGCTTTAAGCGAGCTTCAAACAAGCTTTGTCATAGAGTTTTATGGAGGCTTTGAAGACACATTGAAGCACCACTAAAGCGAGATGGGGTATAATTTGTGAAGTGTAGCCAAAGCAAAGCAACACAAGGTGTAAACAGGACTATAAGCTAACCATTTTATTTAGTAACATGACTGACGTTAAGAGAGCTTTAACGAAACCTGTCTGAAGCCATGTTTTAAAGCAAGTGTAAAGTAGCCCTAACTGGTAATTGCGCAATCATGTGGCACTGTACGCAAATTGCAATTTTTTTTTTTTTATCATTTATTTCTCACAAATAGAGCTTTATTTTAGTGGTATTTGATCATCAATGGGTTTTTTATTTTTTGCAGTATAAACAAAAAAATAAAAAAAAATTTCTGCTATAAAACCTATCCAATAAAAAAAAAAAAAAAATTTCTTCATAAATTTAGGCCAATATGTATTCTGCTTTGTCTTTGTTCATCATCAGTCCTCAAACTTCATCAATCTTTGGTTAATAAAAATCCAAATATGTGTATATTATTTGTTTAAGCGTCTGGATACTGGAATTTATTATTATTTTTTTCTCCTCTAGTCTTCCAGGACAGCCTCTGAGACATAGGGCTTCTCCCTCCGGGACAGGAAACACATTCACCCGCGCTTTAAAAGGCAGTCCTCCAGGCCTCCTTCCTCAATTTTTTGTATTTCCTGCCGGACTGGAAGGAAGCATGGAGGGAAGCTTTTTGGGAGCTTCATGTCTCAGGGTTATCCTGAGAGGAGATCTGGTGTACCGTTCTAGCCTGCGCACCCCTCCGTCCAGAACTGCAGGGAGGAGAGAGGTAGCGGGTCCCCCACCGTCAGAAGCTCGGGGAGAGCTGAGCCTCGGTGACCTTGCGGTCCCTGCCTCAGGGACTCACCTGGCCTGCGGGCAGGGAGGTCTGGAGCCATCGCTGCGAGGCGGGTGTCTCAGACATTCGTTGCCAGGCATCTCAGACGTTCGGTGCGGTGCGGTATTCATGCTCTCCTGAACGGAGCTTGGGAGTAAGGAGGAAGCATGCGTGGGAGGCGGGGCTATTGCACTCCAAAGGTAGGAAGTGAGGCAACTTCCGGCCGGTAGAGGTCATCAGAGGGCGCCTGGAGAGTGCTTCCTGTCTCCTGGAAAGCGCGGTGGTGGACATTACAGGCACCAGGACTGATGGAGGCACCTGCAAATCAGGCAGTGGACCCCGGTCCAGCGGGCACTGGCACCTCCCAGGTAAGCGTGGGAACGACGGTCCATGTTTTTTTACACTGGGGGGGGGGTAGAGGAGGAGGAAGACCTAGTATGGTGGCTTCTCTTCTCTACAGATGGTGGCACTTTATTGTTTACCCAGCACAGTGGTGTTATAGATGGAGTTAGGATGATGGTTGTTTCTTTCTCTTTCTGGTTCTAGGTCAGGACCAAGAAGGCCCAGCAGCCCAGAAGAAAATGTGCAGTGTGTGGAGCAAAGATGGCCCCAGGCTGGGAGAATCCGCTGTGCACTGACTGCTTTAGTAGATTAGTCAGGGAGGACACGGCTGTTTCATGCAGCAACATCCTAGCATCAGTTAAGGTTGAGATTGCGTCCACTCTCCAGTCTTTCAAGGGGATGATGGACAGGGTACAGGGGCCCTCTGTCCCTCTTTCAAGAACGGCTAGTATGCCTTCGCTGTTCAAACCAAGTCTGGAGGACAGTGAGGAAAGGGATTCCCGATCACTCACAGCCTCTCAGGCAGACTCAGAATCTGAGCCAGAGGATGAGGATGATTCCTCCAGGGGGTCCAGATATAAGCTATCGCTGGACGATGTGGGGAATTTGCTTAATGCAATTTATGACAATCTAGGGATTAAAGAAGAAACGGTACAGCTTTCTAAGCATGACCGCTTGTACCTAGGGTCTAGTGCAGAAGGCCAGAGTATTCCCAGTTCATAAATCTTTGATAGAAACGATTTTGCTGGAGTGGGAGCATCCAGAAAGTAGGCCTTTTCTTTTCGGGAAACCTTAAGCGCAGGTTTCCATTTGACAAAGATTCTGCACATCCCTGGAATAAAATGCCAAAATTGGATGCGCCATTAGCCAAGATCTCAAAGAAGACAGGCTTGGCATTCGATGATCATGGGTCACTTAAGGACCCTATGAACAGAAGAGGGGACGTGTTGCTGAAGAGGGCCTGGGATGCATCAGCAATTGGCCTTAAGCCAGCCTTGGCGGCAACCTGCGTCATCAGAAATCTAGAGTGCTGGCTGACAAAACTACAGTCCAATATTGCTGCAGGTATGTCTAGACAGCAGCTGCTCAAATCTTTCCCACTGTTATTTAAGGCAGTAGGTTTTCTGGCAGACTCTTCAGAGGAGTCCGTAAAGCTGGCAGCTAGGTCAGTGGCGTTAGTAAATGCAGCCAGGGGAGCAGTGTGGCTGAAAGCATGGTCCGGGGACACGGCCTCTAAGCTTAAGTTCTGTGGCTTACCCTTCTCGGGAGACCACCTTTTTTGGGCTGGATTGCAGGAGGCTCTGGAACGGACTCAGGATACGAAGAAGGCCTTCCCAGAGAGGAAGAAGAAAGAAGGCAAGCGGCCTTTTCAGGGCTTCAGACAGCAGACCCAACAGGGAAAGGAGGGGTGCCCTAAGAAGCACTGGACAAGTCACAAGGGGCAGGGTAGAGGAGGACTCTTATTTAATCCTCCTCAAACCACCCCAAAGTCCAAGTGACTCCTGCGTCCCGGTGGAAGGGAGACTGGGGGACTTCCTTCCACAATGGAGGATGACGATTTCAAGTCCATTCATTTTAAATATAGAGAGTGGATACAGGCTGGAGTTCAAGTCAAATCCCCTACCCAGTTTTCTTATAACCCAGCTTCCCCGAGACCGGGAGAAGGCCAACGCTCTATGCCTGCTTTTGGGCGAGTTGGTGGACCAAAAGGTCATCATACAGGTACCAGAGGAGGAGCACCGGCAGGGCGTGTATTCCCATGTTTTTCGTGGTCAGGAAGCCTTCAGGCAAATTCAGATTGATCCTCAATCTCTGCTCTCTGAACAGATACCTGAGGTACAAGCGGTTCAGGATGGAGTCTATTTTTACGGTCTCAAATCTCTTTTTCCAGACTGTTATATGGCAACGGTGGATCTATGGGATGTGTACCTTTATATTCTGATCCACCAGGATTTTCAGAAGTACCTCCAGTTGGCTGTCAGGATAAATTCAGAGATTTTTAAATTTTGGGCACTCCCTTTCGGGCTAGCATCCTCTCTGAGGATATTTACAAAGGTATTGGCAGAGGCTCTAGCCCCACTACGCATCAGAGCCATAACGGCGACCCCCTATCTGGACAACCTCCTGTTTATTGCTCGTTCAGCACAGCAGTTGGTGAAGGACTTGCAGGAGGCGCAGGTGTTCCTACAGGCCCTTGGGTGGCTTATCAACCGGGACAAGTCTCAGTTTGTTCCTTCTCAGGAGATGCATTATCTGGGCTACACGATCTCGTTCAAAGTGGGGAAGATTTTCCTCCCGGCAGAAAAGATCGAGAAGGTGGGTCAGGCAGTGGCACAAATTCAGACCAGTCGGGAAGCCCAGATCAGGGAAGTCATGAGAGTAGTAGGTCTGATGACTTCCTGTTTCCCTGCAGTCCCCCGGGCAAGATGTCATAAGCGTCTGCTCCAGAATCACCTATTAGCCTGTTGGAAAGGCAGCCAACAGAGTTTGGACCACTTTATACCCCTACCAGCCAGGATCAGGAGGTCATTATGCTGGTGGGGATCCCAGCGCAATCTGGACCAGGGTCTGTGGTGGATCAGACCAGTGGCTCAGATAGTGACAACAGATGCCAGCGCCTTCAGGTGGGGAGCTCTTGGCAGTTCAGAGAGCTCTTCTAGCCTTCCAGAGACAAGTAAGGGGGCAGCACCTTCAGATTCGGGCAGACAATGCGGCGGCTGTCGCATATGTAAACAAACAGGGGGAAACAAGAAGTCCTCCTCTACAGAGGATAGAGGGTGAGCTCGTCACCTGGGCCAAACGGAACCTGGCCTCGCTGTCGGCAGTCCATCTGAAGGGCACTCAAAATTCCTTAGCGGATTTTCTCAGTCGTCAGCGCATAAGGCAAAGACGAATGGTCCCTCAACAGGGAGGTATTCAAAGAGATAGTTTGAAGGTGGGGATGTCCGGAGGTAGACCTCTTTGCCTCAGAAGACAACAAGAAGGTCACTCAGTTCTTTTCCCTGGATCCTCGAGGTCAGGCCAGAGGAATAGATGCCCTCGCTTGCGCATGGGAATACAACCTCTGTTATGCCTTCCCGCCTATGAGACTGGTGGCAGCAGTACTGCAAAAATTTCTAAGCGAAAGGACAGATCTAATTCTGGTGGCGTCTTTCTGGCCGAGGAGGCCTTGGTTTGCCAGCATCAAATATCTGGCGATAGGTCCACCAATGCCCCTCCCGGTGAGACCGCAACTGATCTCCCAGGGACCAGTTCTCCACCCTTGGGTGGAGTCCTTCAGATTAACAGCAGGGTATCTGAGGAACAGCTGCTAAGAAGTCAGGGGTTCGCGGAGAGAGTAGTTCGTACCTTGCTAGGCTGTCGTAAGCCTGTCACCAGAGCCATTTACACCAAGGTTTGGAAGCATTTTAATGCCTGGTTAGCAGAAGAAGGGCATGAACGTCCAGGTATTCCGCTGATCTTGGATTTTTTCAGGCAGATGTAGAATTAGGCCTTTCGGTAAGTACGTTAAAAGTACAGGCCGCATTCAGTCTGATAGGCAGTCCACGACTTTGCCCTGTTATCAAGCTTCGTGTACACCTAGTTTTTTATTATAAGAATGTCAGCTCGACGTGGATAGATATGGATGCTTTCTGCTTAGAATGACCAGCCAGACATACGACTCCTTACTCTTAACTTTATAACTGTTTTTTCTACCTTTTTCTAATTTTTTTTTATATAATACTGAGAAATGTAATTATCCTTCTTGCTATGGGTTTTGGCAAAAGCTCTGAATGACAGGATGCTCAGATTCTGTCTCTGGAACACCGTTCCAGTCTTGGCTATCAACAACCCAGCTAATGCAAGATCTATGTTTCCGCATCAAAAATAGCTCTTGCTTGTGCAGTTGCCTGTACCATGTTACCTTTTGTGATAAATAAAGGAATTACAAAAAAAAAAAAAAGTACAGGCCGCAGCTTTAAGTGTTTTTCTGCAGATCCCACTTCAGCAAGATCTTTTCGTTAAGAACTTCTTTAAGGCCCTCTCTAGGTCCAGGCCAGCTAAGGTTCTGGCCTGCCCTTCTTGGGATCTTTTTCTGGTTCTAAACGCGCTTACAGAGAGTCCTTTTGAACCCCTGGAGAAATCAGTACTGAAATGGGTGACCCTGAAGACCGCATTTTTGATAGCGATCACCTCAGCCAGGAGGGTGAGTGAGTTGCAGGCACTTTTGGTGAGAGAGCCATTTTTGTTAATTTTTGAGGACCGGGTGGTGTTAAGAACCGACCCTGGGTTCCTCCCAAAGGTTTCTACCACCTTTCATAAAATGCAGGACATTGTTATGCCCATTTTCTTTTCCTCAGGGGTTGAGGTGGAAAGAGGATTAAATTTACTGGACGTAAGAAGGACCCTTCTAAGGTATTTAGAGATTAGTAGGGGCTTTAGGAAGTCCGAATCTTTATTTGTAAATTTTTCAGGGATGCGTAAGGGGTGTAAAGCATGATTGTGGAGGCATATGGATTAGCAGGGAAGCAGGCGCCTTTAGTCAAAGCGCACTCAACTAGGGCCATGTCTACCACATGGGCTGAGAGGACCGGTGCCACTCCGGAGGACATCTGCAGGGCGGCAACATGGTCCAGCTACTCCACTTTTGCTAGGCATTACCGTCTGGATCTGTTTTCGGAAAAGGAACAGGCATTCGGATGAGGGGTCCTCCAGGCAATGGGCCCGCCCTAGCAATGTAAGTTTCTTGCTTATCTCAGAGGCTGTCCTGGAAGAGGAGAGGAGAAAACCGGAGTTAGACTTACCAGTAAATCGTTTTCTAGGAGTCTTCCAGGTCAGGCTGGTTTTCCCACCCTAATCTTGTTGTTTGGTACAGATGATATGTGCTAATGTTATGCAAGTATGTTATATCTTTCAGTGCCTTCTGGCGATTTTTGTGAGGACTGAGGGAGGAGGCCTGGAGGACTGTCAGATCATTTGTTTTGTTTTTTTGTTATTTTGGGGTTTATTTGCATGCTAGTCGCATATCGAAAATGGAGAGGTTACTAAAGTTCTGAAAGTTCTCGTACTACGGAACAAAAAATTGGAAGTGATGTAATGTGCTGTAGTGTATCTGTATTGTATTTTCGGACAACAACTGTACTGATTGAATGAAAATTATTCGATCTGGTATCCTATGAGAAATATTTTCGTGTTTGTCCGATCGGATTATATCGGATGAATTGTCATGAGTAGCTCTCAAAAGCTCTGTACTAACGATTCGATTATCGTACGATCACTTCAAAAGTGTTATTTTTCGTCCAATTTTCAGATCGTGTGTATGGGACATTAGTCTCGATTCACATCTATGCATATTGCTTTTGAACATTTCTGCTGTGCTTTTTGCTATACTTTCTGCGTTATTTTACCTCAATTTGCGTATTGCATTTATTATGGGGTTTTTTTTCTGAAAATTTGTTGTTGGGCAGATTAGAAACCGCAAATCGCTGCACAATTGTAGTAAAAACATGGTAAAAACGCACTATATGCTTTTCTGCAGCTTCTCCATTGAAGTCTATTCAACCAAAAAATGCAAAAAAAGCACCGTTTTATGTTTAAAAAAAGTCCCTGGTCCAAAAACACACAGGTACAAAAATGCATTGATGTGCACGTGTTCCATAGGAACCCATGTTAAAAAAATGTCTTGCGTTTCTGCAAAAAAGCATGAAAAAATGCATTGGTGTGAATGGAGCCTTATAGTGGGACGGCAATCTGACACTAGCTGTCGCTGGCTGGGGGGAACACTAAAGATGGCCATACATTACACAATTTTCTTGTTCAATTTCCTTTAGATTTGCCTTCAACTATGTAGTGTAAGGGCCTGTCTGACTGCCTACAAAACTGAAAGTGCTTAGGTGTGACCTCATATTATATGGTTTTGGTAAATCTAAGGGAAAGATGTAGAAGAAAATGGTATAATATATGGTCAGCCTTGCTGACACTGTCATCAATGACACTAATACAGTGATTGGTGCTAATACTATAGACTTTCACTGTACTAATGATACTGGATGGAAAGGGGTTAACATATAGAGGCGATCAAGGGGTTAAATATGTGCCTAACAATGTGTAATGTGTGTGTTATGTGGTGCTTTTACAACTAGATGTTGTTTTTCCCTGTTTTGTAAAAAAAACAGCAAGATTGCATGTCACTATTTGGAGCTCTGTGTTGTTTACATCGCAGAGCTACCTTCTCTGAATGTTGGAGCTGATCCCCGGGTCTGGGCCAGTGATTGACTGCCGGCACCCGTTGATTAATCACAGCACAGCCGGAGTGGCGGGCGGGCATCCCCTACTCGGAAGCAATACTATATTTCGGGAAAGTGACCATGGAACTGTGAATCGGGCACTCCTTGTGTCCACTATGTCCTTCGGACACAGCTGATCACAGTTTAGGGTAAAGAGCCAATCACAGCAGCCCTTTACCTTGTGATCAGCTGTGTCTAATCGTGGTTATCGGCAGTCCTTTTCTCATGCGCTATGTGAGGGAAGGAGTGCTGATAACCAGCAAGTCAGTCAGCACACTGTTTACATTAATAATCATGGCCCTTGATTATCAGTGCAGCCACTTCAGTGCCAATTAGTGCCCATCAATGCTGCCTACCAGTGCAGCCCCATCAGTGCCCATTAGTGCAGCCTCATCAGTGCACATCAGCAAAGAAGAAAAAACACTTCTTTGCAAAATATATAACAGAAACTAAGAAAAACATTTTTTTTTTATTATAAAATATTTGTTCTTTTTTTTTTTTGTTTAGCAAAAAAAATAAAAACCCAGTGGTGATTAAATACCACCAAAAGAAAACTCTATCTGCCTCAAAAGAAATGATAGAAATGTCATATGGGTACAGTGTTGCACGGCCGCTCAATTGTGATTCAAAGTGTGACAGCTGAAAATTGGCCTGGGCAGGGAGGACGTGAAAGTGACCGGTATTGAAGGGGTTAAGGAGGGTGGAATTCGGTACTTTAACCAATTGACCACTGGGCACTTAAACCCCCTTAACAACCAGACCAAATTTCAGCTTTCAGTGCTCTCACCTTTTGAATGACAATTACTCAGTCATGCAACACTGTACTCATATGAAATTTGCGTCCTTTTTTTCACACAAATAGAGCTTTCGTTTGGCGGTATTTAATCACCGCTGGGTTTTTTATTTTTTGTGCTATAAAAAGACCGAAAATTTTGTAAAGAAAAATATCGTGTTTTTTATTTTTTGGGTCGCCACTAATTTATGGCGGTTTGCTTTCGAGATAAACACACTTTTTTTCCTGCGTTTAAAGTATACTCATGTCACAACGTACTGACTCATTAACAGTAAGTTTTCCACTCTCGTGACTTTCGACTTTAAACCAGACCAACAATTCCCCCAAATTCACGGGTCACCAGTTAACCAATTTCATGGCTTAAGGTGGGAGGAATTGGGGAAGTTATGGCCAGTGAAAGTGCAGGAGGGACGGGTCCGGTTAAAAGTCGACAGTGTGAAACTTAGTGTTAACTCGCCGGCACGTTGTGACATGGGTATACTGTAAAGATAGTAAAGAAAACTCCGTCTATCTCA
>BLSH010380692.1:161362-175346 GCA_018402905.1 Glandirana rugosa
GACCTACTAACTGCAAAAACCAATGGACACTTCTCTATACTCCTACTCCTGGATCTTTCGGCTGCCTTTGATACTGTCGACCACCCCCTCCTCCTCAAAAAACGTTACTCCCTCGGTCTTCGTGACTGTGCTCTTCAGTGGCTCTCGTCCTACCTATCCCATCGCACTTTCAGCGTAACCTACAATTCTACCTCCTCCTCTCCTCTTCCCTTCTCTGTTGGGGTCCCCCAAGGTTCCGTTCTTGGACCCCTCTTATTTTCAATATACACCTCTTCCCTGGGTCGGCTGATAGCCTCCCACGGCTTTCAATATCATTTCTACACTGACGATACCCAAATCTACCTCTCCACCCCCCAACTCACCCCATCAGTCTCCTCACGTATCACTAGCTTATTAACAGACATATCTGCCTGGATGTCCCACCACTTTCTAAAACTCAACTTGTCCAAAACTGAACTCATAATATTTCCTCCCCCACGTTCCAGTTTCCTCAACTTCTCTGTCAAGAGCAATGGCACAACCATCCACCCATCCCCACATGTCAGGGTGCTTGGTGTTATCCTGGACTCTGAACTCTCCTTTTGGCCCCACATACAATCACTTTCTAAGGCTTGCCGTCTCAATCTCCACAACATCTCTAAAATACGTCCCTTCCTAACCAATGAAACGACAAAGCTCCTGATTCACTCCCTGTTCATCTCTCGTCTCGACTACTGCAACTCCCTCCTCACTGGTCTACCTTTAAATAGACTATCCCCTCTCCAGTCCATCATGAATGCCGCTGCCAGACTCATCCACCTTACAAACCGTTCAATGTCTGCCACCCCCCTCTGCCAATTCTTCCATTGGCTGCCACTCGCCCAACGAATTAAATTTAAAATTCTAACAATCAGCTACAAAGCCATCCACAACTCTGCTCCCAGCTACATCACCAACCTTGTCTCAAAATACCAACCTAACCGTCCTCTTCGCTCCTCCCAAGACCTCCTGCTCTCCAGCTCCCTCATCACCTCCTCTCATACTCGCCTCCAAGACTTCTCCCGAGCCTCTCCCATCCTCTGGAACTCCCTACCCCAATCGGTCAGAATGGCCCCAAATCTATCCACCTTCAAGCGATCCCTGAAAACTTTTCTCTTCAGGGAAGCCTATCCTGCCACCACCTAATAACTACACTCCTTTTTTCTCAATCAGCTCATCCCCCGCAGTTTACTGCCCTTCTGTATCATTTAACCCTCCCTCCTAGATTGTAAGCTCTAATGAGCAGGGTCCTCTGATTCCTCCTGTATTGAATTGTATTGTAATTGTACTGTCTGCCCTAATATTGTAAAGCGCTGCGTAAACTGTCGGCGCTATATAAATCCTGTATAATAATAATAATAATGAAGCCTTAGGAGGAGAATCTTTTATAGTCTGTGTGATCAAGACAGGATTTGTATCAAGCGCTGGTGCCTCCACTCATTTGGGGCTTGTGAATAGCACGTGAAATCCCAATTAAGAAATGTATCGTCCACATAGACAGTAATCCACACAGCATTGTAGTTGAAAGTCCATATATTGAAGAAATAGCATTCAGTGAACCATCCAACATAAGGTATTTCCAAACAGGAACATGAAATCATAAACCGTCTCTATGTATGTCTCAGTGAGGGGAAACTGCAGCAAACGTACACATGTGCTCTTTTAGCAGGCATCCATTTTCTTCTTCTCCTCACATGTCCCAATCTCTCCATCCACTTACCCACAAAACCCTTTGCCATCCTCTGGTCTTCTTAATGAACTCATCCTTGGTGAGAGAGAGAGCATAGCAGCCATACTGGAAAATGGCAAACAAACACTGCATAACAGGAGTATACACCTGGCAAATGGGCAAAGAAATTATCACATCACTACATTCTCCCCCTGCTGAAAATCCTTCCAACCCAGCAAGGATATGCACATAAAATAACAACAGAACATAGCAAAAGTTAACATTGTTGTTGCCTTCTGCAGACCACATCTCCAGAAGCAATCTATTACAGAGATTAGCTTCAAGGAAAATATGGTTATTAACTGTTAGGAGAAGACCTGCTTTGAAAAGGACTATGTTAGCACTATTTGCACGTTCACACGCATCCGTGCGCGTTCTACCCAGCAAACCCTGCAGCAAGTGCTGTCTGACCTACAGCGTTTCCTGAAGTGTTCCTTGACTACTTTCCTGAGATTTCCTGTACCTGTGACCCGGCTTGCCCTACTCTGCTTGAATTCTGCCTGCACCAACCCTCAGCTTGTCTACGACCCTTCTTCTGCCTGATCCTTGTGTACCTCTGCTGCCCGCTTGTTGACAACCCTGCCTGTACCCGACCATCCTCCTGCCTGCTCCCACTGTACCGCACTTGTCCGCCAGGTACCAACCCGGCCTGTACGACCAACCTTCTACCTAGCACGAGCCTCTACGGGATCTGCACACCAACATCTGCAGCCATCACAGCCCTCGTGCCCCCCTATGCTCCGGAGCTTCCTGTCTACTCTACCAGGGGTTCCCGAACCAGGGCCGCAAGAGAGGTTGCCCACTGCACTATCAGACTCACCCACCAGGCACGTGACAGTAACAAATAGGCATCATGCTCTAGAATGAGCTGCAATCATGTCCATCAGAACATAAGGTTGTACATAGTTCGGTACAGCATAGCAGGGTCTTCCCAAGGTGTCATAAGTAAACATTTGTGGAGGTCGTCAAACACAATCTCCTCTCCTCAAGCCATCAGGCATTAGTTCAGATAACTCTGGGACAGCATTAGTGGGAAAACTTGGTGCTCCAACCATGCCTGGAACTGTAGGCACAAAGTATTGGGCTGTTGGTTCAAAAACAGGAGTATCTGGGCTCAGTCCTCCCCTCTGAGGGAGGTCCCCATCAGTAATAGGTGAAGGAACCTGTACAGGAGACTCTGGTGGAGGTGTAAACCATTCACTGTCATCACTCTGGTCTTCACTGTCTGCACAAGGCACATCATTAGAATCTGTAGCGATATCAGATTGTGGCTCCTCATCAGCAATAGCAACTTGTGGTACTGGAAGCAAGTGATTCCTGTGCCAGGCTTTGATCTGACACACAGGTCCTCGAATCCTGTAGACTGGAATTCTAGGCAGTTTTTCTATAACTTCAAACAACTCATATTTCCAGCAATCAGCTAATTTATGTTTGACTGAGGGCCCCAAATTGCGGAGAAGCACTTTATTACCAGGTTGTAATTCTTTGTAACCAACTTTGGCATCAAAACACCTTTTATTGGCAGCATTTATTTTTGCAGAATTTTCCTCAGCCATTCGATAGGCGTCTTTTAAACTCTGTTTAAGTTGTGCCAAATACTGGTAGTGATCTCGTTGATCCACTCCATAAGTAGACACACCCAACTGAGTGTCAATAGGAAGACGGGCTACTCTCCCAAACATGAGAAAATAAGGGAGAACCCAGTTGATTCATGTCTGGTACAATTGTAGGCATGCACCATAGCTCCAACATGTCGGCTCCAGGTTTTCTTAGCACCATTAGGGAGGGTACTCAGCATGTTCAAAAAGGTGTGATTGAAACGCTCAGGGAGAGTATCACCCTCTGGATGATAAGTAGTGGTGCGGCTCTTGTCAATGAGTTGAAAAAAAACAGCGATGTTAACAGCTCTTTAATTATGCGACTTTCAAAGTCCTGCTCCTGGTCAGAGTGAAGTTGATTTGGCAATCCATAATGAACAAAAAACTTCTCCCACAACACTTTAGCTACAGTTACTGCTTTTTAATCTTTGGTGGGATAGGCTTGAGCATATCGGGTATAGTGATCGGTCACAATCAAAACATTTCCCACAACACTGCTGTCATTGTCAATAGACAAAATGTCCATGCACACTAAATCCATTGGACCAGAACTTTTCAAGTGTTCCATAGGAGCAGCTTGAGTAGGCAGATTTTTCCGTTGCAGACATCTTACACAATGGCAGCATAGTCCACAACAGCTTCCCTCATTTGTGGTAAAAAAAAACGTAGGTTTTTTCAATTCCTAGAGTCCATGTTGGTCATGCAAACTTCTCAAAACAGATATTCTGTAGACTTGAGGGAGCACTAGCTGTCTCCTTCCAGGATGATCATGGAACAAATGTACCCTGTATAAAAGTCCATTGATTATTTTGAGTTTATCCCATTCCTTTAGATAGTAGGTAGTCTGCTCAGGTAGGGTTTTTCTCATGTAATAAGGATCTTTGTGGAAAACAGATTCTCTAACGCATCTGATTACTGGATCTCTCTTTTGTAGAAGGATCATATCTTTCTCTTGCAGCTGGTACCCCTAAAGCGGTGGGGCAGCAATACATGTTTGGGATACACTCTTCACCAGCTCCCAAGGAGTCAATAACTTGTAAGTCAGAGAAAACAATATTGTCTCCTTGTACAGCAGCTGTAGCACAGTAGGCAGCCACAACAGGCCCAGGTACTTCCTCCCATTCACTTTCTTCTAAGTTCACTGGCAACCCAGGATACCTAGAAAGAGCATCAGCCCCAATATTTTTGGGCCCTGGTTTGTACTTGAGCGTGAATTGGTAATTTGACAAGGCAACAAGCCACCTATGACCAGCTTAGCTGTAGTCAAAACATAAGTGACGTGGTTGTTGTCAGTTCTCACCTCAAACTGAGCCCCATACAAGTAATCATGCAGCTTTTCAACAATAGCCTACTTCAGGGCAAGAAATTCCAGTTTGTGAACAGGATAATTATTTTCTGCTGGGCTTAGGCTGTAACTAATATAAGCAACAGGCCTTAGTCCTCCTGGGTACTCCTGATGTAGGACTCCTCCTAATCCATCATAGCTGGCATCTACATTCAGAAGGTATGGCTTTTGTGGGTCTGCATAAGCCAACACTGGTGCTTCTGTGAGACTTTTCTTAAGCTTTACAAAAGAGTCCTCACAAGCCGAAATCCACCTCTCACTGAAAGTGAGTTTTGCTGGTTGTGTCAATGCCAGGGGTCAATGCCAGCAAGTCATTAAGAGGTCGGGCAGTCTTGCAATAGCCTCTAATGAAGCAGCGATAATAGCCACAAAACCCCAAGAAGGACCTGATTTCTTTCAGATTTGTGGGACAGGGCCAGGTTACCACAGCTTCCATTTTAGTAGGATCAGTTGCTTCCCCTTCTGCAGACAAGATGTGACCCACAAAGTTTACTGAAGAGCGAGCAAACTTACATTTGTCCAGGGAGAGCTTCAGACCTTCTTTCCTCAAACAATCCAGTACTTTAAACAGTCTCTCTGATCATGTTCCTCCAGAGTGGAGCCAAAACAATTATGTCATCTAGGTAGACAATACATTGAGTGGGACAAAGGTCTCCCAGTGTTCGATCCATTAGATGCTGGAAGGTTGCAGGTGCACCACTAATGCCCTGAGGCATGCGAGCAAAGTGGAGAAACAGGGGGCAAATAAAAGCTGTCTTTTCTTTATCTTCCTCACTCATTGGTACTTGGTAATAACCAGATCTTAAATCCATTACTGTGAACTATTTGCTGCCTTGCAGGGCATAAAGAGTCCTATAATCAACACATACTCATACTCCACCATTCTTCTTTCTGACCACCCCTATTGGGGATGCATACAGGTTTTTAGACTCGACAATGATGTATTGATCTTTCATTTTGTGCAAGCACTCTCAAACATCATCCAGATCTTTAAGAGGTATGCGCCTGGGTCTTTCTCTAAATGGGGTGAAATCTGTTGGGCGAATACTGTGCTGAATACTTTTAGCACACCCAACATCCATGTCATCAGTAGAGATTGTATTCCATTAGCTGTTCTCCTAGTGCTTGTTTGTGCTCTTCAGGACTATCAGCATCATTCAGGTAAAAGTTTAATTTGGTTTCTTTCTCTTCGATTTTGGCAGGGTAGGAGCTACTGGTTTCCACTGCGTAACAATAGGCTACCTCTTGCCAGGCTGGTATTATAACTGGGTATGTGTTAATGTTTCGAACAGTAACAACACCCATTCCTGGACCTTTTAAACGATAGTCTTTCCTTTCTGGTACTATCTCCAAGCCATTCTTCGCAGCCTCTTTTGTATCAGTCTCAAGTAGGAAAAAGCTGCCGTTTGCACTTGGTGAAATTTCCACATAAACCCGCAACACTCTTACTCCCCTGACTGGAATCTCTATGGGATGCCATGGATTTCCCACACACCCTTCAGGAAGATCGGGGCAAAGGTTTGGAAGATATTTTGGAGCTTTGGAGCAACAGGCATTGAAGGTAAGGGAGTTCCCTGTTGGGGCTGAAAAAAACGTATGAAAGCAGTTGTATTCAATGGTTCACACTTTACAGGCAGGGCTGGTAATTTCCGCCTTACTGGAGGTGAGATTACTGGAAATACTGCAGCACAACCAATTTCTTCAACCCCTTTTGGATATATGCAAAAGGGCACTTTATGGTTGAATATGTTTTTATTCTAAAGAAAATATAACAAGAGAGATATCAAATTACAGACATTGCATATAAGTATAGATTGTTCGGCAAAGGGCCGATCCAATAATACACATTCCATACAGACTGATGTCGTTTACATATAGTTTATACAGGGTAGTTTAGCCTCCTCTCTGTTCTATGAGGATACCCGGGTGGGTAAACCATATAATAGAGCACTTCTTTGCAATATGTATCAAACCAGAGGAAAAAAAAAAATAGAACAGGGAGATGCAGAAACAGTCAGTGGAATAATGATATATAATGCATCAAACTGGGTAGTCTTAATCGATTAGCAATATTGGACTTTCTTAAAAAAAGGAAAAGGAAAAGAGTACAAGAGGTAAAGAACAAGAGAGAAAAAGAGAAGGAAAGGGATGAGAAAAGAGAGTGACAAGGGACGGGGTGGCGAACCCCCTCAACAATCCCACACGCCCCGTTGCCACCGCCCGCCCAAGGCGAACAATAGCACTACCATGATGCATTGCGTAGGATATGATATTACACATGCCATTAAATTGAGGATTCATGACTATACCCGAAGTTTCATTTCAGAAGAAGAGGAATATTCTATCCAAATTGTCCAAAGTGATTTAAATGTATCCCATGTGTCTTTTTCTTGGGCATCAAGTTCCTCCATTAACATAATGTCGTTCATCTCAGAAACCCATTTGGCGAAGGGGGGAGTGGCCTGAACCTTCCAAAATCTGGAAATAAGCTGCCTCCCTGCTGTAAGAAAGAATCGCAATAGGTTCAAATTTTGCGACTTAATCGAGCCTGGTAAGATAGCAATAACGCTATGTGTGGGCTAGGGACCAGGGGGTCATCATATAGGTCCGATGTCTGAAATATTTGGGTCCAGAGGGTTGTGATAAGGGGGCACTCCCACCAAATGTGAAGAAATGTTCCCTGTCCCTCATTACATCGCCAACAGATCTCAGAGGAATTGGGAAAAAAGCAACATACCGTGGTAGGCACATAGTACCACCTAGCTATTACCTTATAGTTTTTCTTTTGACCGTGGAGACCGAGGATTTGTGCGTGAATAGAAAAGCTTTTTGCCAGTCCAGGTCAGATATCTTGGTTCCCAGCGATTCCAACCAAATCTTGGTGTATGTAGGAGGGGTGTTGTTGAGATTGGTTTGAATTATTTTATAGATTTCAGACAATGTATGGTGAGGAACCTAGGGCAAGGTACATAAGTGTTCATAGTTTGTGAGTGTTCTGTGGATTTGCTTGGTATTGTGTAGAAGTCTGGAAAAGGAGTCGAGACGTAGTTTGGTCAGCCATGAGATCTGAGTGGTCTCTGTCGAGGGGCCCATCACAAAGGACCCCGTGGAGCGATGGACAAATTGATGGGCCGTAGGCCACGAAAGTCTGTCATAGGCTGCAAACCTCCGTATACCTCTATTATCAGTCATTTCAGGGTGATCGAACAAGGGAGAGAGAGGGCTCGGTTCCGTGGACAGGATATATTTATTCCGTCTCCTATACCACACCTGTAGGGCAGATATTGTTAATGGGGAGAGGGTGTGAAACTTCTTATATTGCTGGCAATTTCCCCAAAGAAGGGCCCTAAGGTCCAAGGGTGACATGTCTTGTTCTACCAATACTGCGAGTTTAGTCGTCGGGCGAGGGAACCACTCCAGGATTCGGGACAAAACTGAAGCCGACTGATATAGTTCAAAATCTGGAAGCCCCAAGCCTCCGCTTAACCTTGGTTGGCAGAGGAGCTGATACTTGAGTCTGGGATGTTTCCCCTGCCAAACGTATTTAATGGCTAGAGATTTGAGTGCGCAAAAAAAGGACGTTGGGAGTGTGATGGGAAGCGTCTGAAATAAGTACAAAAATTTCGGAAGGACGTCCATTTTCAAGACATTTATGCGGCCAAACCAAGAAAGGTTTAGGTCTGCACGGGATTCCAGTAGACGCCTCATTTTAGTCTGGAGGGGGCTATAATTAAGGGAATAAATGTCAGCAAAGCTAGTTGGAATGGCAGTTTCCAGGTATGTGATCGCCCTCGGTTTCCATTGAAATTGGTAGTCTACTTGAAGGAGAGAGAGTGTCGCAGGAGGTAGTGAGATATTAAGAGCTTCTGTTTTAGTGAGGTTTAATTGATAGTTGCTGAACTTCCCAAATATATTAATTTCTTTTAGGATAGACGGCAGGCTAATGAGGGGCTGTGTGACATATAGCAAAAGATCATCTGCGTACAACGCAAGTTTGTTATGAGAAGAAGTGGTGTGAATACCATGGATCGCTGGATTCACTCGCAGGGCTTGTGCTAGATGTTCAATTGTCAAGGCAAACAGAAGGGGTGACAGAAGGCACCCTTGCCTGGTGCCATTAGAAATGCTTAATGGGGGGGGATTGGGTGCCATTAACTAATACCGAAGCCGTGGGCAAGGAGTATACTGCCATAATACAGGTAACCATTTTGGGGCCTAGCCCAATTTGGGTTAACGTGTGATGTAAAAAGGGCCAACTGACCCTATCAAATGCTTTTTCCGCGTCACAAGAAAGAAGACATGTCGGAATGTTATGTCATTGCGCATGTGCAATCAAGTGTAAAGTCTTGGTGGTGTTGTCCCTGGCCTCACGCCCAGGGACAAATCCCACCTGATCTCCGTGGATAAGGGTAGGCAGTAGAGGTGACAGACGTGTGGCCAGGATTTTAGTATATAGTTTAAGATCCAAATTCAGTAGCGAAATTGGCCTATAATTGCCACATAGGGAAGGATCCTTCCCTGGTTTGGGAATTACAGCTATTTGCGCTCTAAGAAGGGAAGGGGGTGGGAGGCAAGATTCGCTTATTGAATTGAAAGCCATCGCTAAGAGGGGGGCCAATTGGGAAGCAAAGGTTTTGAAGAATCGAGCCGTAAAGCCGCCTGGGCCCGGACTTTTCCCATTCTTAAGTCGTTTAATGACTTGGGTAAATTCCTCGTCCGAGAGGGGTGCTTCAAGTTCCTGTACTGATTGGGAAGGGAGAACAGGAAGAGCCATTTCCTGAATGTAAGCTAGAAGCTCCGGTGGGCCCTGAGAGGTAGGATGTGTCGCTCCCGCCACAGTGTTCTGAGGGAGGTTGTATAAGTGGGAATAATACGCACGAAACTCTTCCGCTATCTCTGAATTAGATTGAATTTTACCTTTAGTCATGGATATTAGGTGGGGGATGTTGGAGCGGGTCCCTCTGGGGTTAAGGGTACGAGCCAGGTGCTTACCACATTTATTGGCCTGAGAATAATAAGTAGCCCTGCCCTTATCCCTGACTATCAAGGCACGTTCAGAGAACAACCGTAGTAAGTCTCTACGGGTATTAGTGAGATCTAATAAAAATGGCACTGTCAAGTGTGCGTTTGTGGGAGTCTTCCAACCTAGTAATTTTGGAGAGAAGAGAAGAGATCTCGTGGGCTCTCGCTTTTTCCAAGCGTGCCCCATGTTGGATAAAAACCCCCCTCAGGACACACTTCAGGGCCTCCCATTTGATCAGGGGGGATGTATCGTCTTTAGCATGATCTAGTGCGAAGTCCCTAATGGCTTGGGAAACAGCTTGAGTACATACCGTATCCCTCAACAGGTTATCGTTCAGTCTCCAAGTGAACCCCCCTTACCAAGAGGGGGGGACCCCAGGGAGAGATGCACGGGAGCATGATCAGACCATAGTGTCATACCTATTGTGGCATCTGGCCTGCTATCTAGGAGGGACTGAGATATTAAAATATAGTCAATCCTACTGTAAGAGGAGTGTGCCGTGGAATAATAGGAGAAGTCCCTGCCCGAGGGATTCAGAACTCGCCATACATCTATCAATGACATGTCTGTTAATATTTTACGTATTCTGGTCAAACATGCTGGGGACAGAGAGGACTTACCGGACGATGTATCTATACGTGGGATCAGCACACAATTCAGGTCTCCGCCCAGGAGTACATTGATGGCCCCAAATTTATGAAGCTTGGTCTTCAGTGAGAGAAGGAACCCCTGTTGGTCCTGATTAGGGAAATAAACATTGACAATTGTGTATATAGTTTGCAAATGTTTAATCTTCAAAAAAATAAACCTACCCAATGGGTCCACCAGAATGTCTAAGACTTCAGGTGTAAAGGAGACATGAAATGCTATTGATACCCCCTTCGAGCGCACAGCAGGGTTGGGACTATGGAACCAGGTAGAAAAGTGTCTGAGGGGTATCTTTGGGATAGTATCTGCCCTAAAGTGTGTTTCCTGCAAAAGCAGGATTAGTGTACGGCATTTATGGAAATGATACAAGATTTGATTACTTTTTTCGGGAGTGTTGACTCCTCTACAATTTAGGGAGGAGACTTTCAAGAAATGGCTAGCATGCATTTCCAAGGTTCCAGATGATGGAGATAATCACATATGTAGAAGGGGGTCGCCACAACCATCCAAAGAAAGAACAGAGCTGAAAAGGGAAAGATAGATATAAGAGAAGGGAGAAGGGCAGAGGGACATCCCGTACTGGAGATATAATGGGTCGCCATGTGTATCCACCAGGCGGCAGCCCAAATAAGCGGCAAGGTTAAGGGTCCCATAGAGGCGTCAAAACAGTCCCTCTGACCTGCATAGGTTTGGGGAAGATCCCCAGGGGGAGATTCAGACAAAGATAGGGTAAGAAAGACGGAGAGAAAGAACAAGAAAAAAAGAGACCTTACGGGTCTACTTTAATAGTCATCTAACCAAATCTCAAAAGGGGCCACCATGTGTGCCCTCAACCCTAAAGTGGGGAACATGACTAGCGCACAGGGTGGCCCGCACGGATTAACCAAATAACTAGAAAATGTAGAAACCATAAATTAAGGGCTTCACTCCAGGGCCTTGAATAAAGGTGGGAGGATCAGTCTGTTATCAAAACCATGTAAAAGGCACTGAGTCAAGTGCAGCACAGTCTCCTCAGCCCCTAGAAAAAAAATTGTCTATCCACCGCATAACGGTATGCGGACGGGTTGCATCCTGAATTACCTCATGGGGGCAATTATAATAGAGGAAAACCAACAAAGTGGGCGGGATGTGTGTGAACTATAAGATAACAGACTTCAACCTCCAGGTGGAGTGCAGCCCATTAAAAGCAGTGAACTCAACAGGGATTGGTATGTAAAGCCTGAACCAAAAAACAGTTATTATATATAAAGAAAACAAAATGTAGTCTGCAGCAGAATGTACCGATAGGTACAGTGAGGCAATAGTGAGATTTCAAATGAGCACTGTACCCCCTTTCAACCTTCAGAAGCTTTGGACATCTTAGATCGGACCTTTCCTTCTTCCCTCTGGAGCTTGGTTGCCATCCGTGGTTAATTGGCAGTCCAGCATTAGGAGCTAATAACGGCCAGTTCTGAATGGAGACCTGGGGTAATTCAAAAGTTCCCAAAAGGTTAGGGAGGTCACCGAGGGTACGGAGAATCGCAGATTTGCCTTCATGAGAGACATCTAGCTGGAAAGGAAATCCCCAACGGTACTTGATTTGCTTCTCAGCAAGCATTGAGGTCAAGGGTTTCAATGCCCGCCGCATATCCAGGGTTAATTTAAATATGTCTGGCAGGAGGACAATTCGTGAGTCATTAAATTGAATGCTATCTTGTGTACGGGTGGCTTGCATGATTTCAGCTTTCACTGCATAGAAGTGCACCCTGCAAATGACATCTCTAGGGTATTCTGGGTTCGGGTTCTGTGGCCCCAGGGCCCTGTGCACTCTGTCCAATTCAATCGGATCGTCTTTAGGCCGCTGCAGGAGCTCATTAAAGATGGCTTTGGTAGCTGACGACAGGTCCGCAGGTAATACTGTTTCTGGTAAGCCCCTTATACGAATATTATTCCTGCGGGCCCTTTTTTCCTGGTCGTCCTGGCGGAGCATTAGTTGTTGGATTTGGGCAGTATGTGTGTTCAGCACCGCTTCATGGGTGTTAACCGGTGTGATCGTGTCATCTATTGTGTGCTCTATGTCCTCTAGCCTCCCTGTGACATCCCTGCACAGCTCAGATATTTCCTGCTTATAGGAGGACTCAAGCCTCCGTACGTAGGCCTCAAAATCATGGCGGGTAGGGAGTGCCTTAATATAGGCCTCCATGTCCCAAGCGGAGCCTGAGCGTTGAGAATCTGGGGAGTGACATCCCAATCTCAGCGAGCCCTGTTCCGAGTCCACTGGGGAACGCGCCCTCTGCCTGGTCCTCATCTGTGATGGGGAAGGAGGGGGACTCACCCGTTGCGAGGGCTGATGGCGTTCAGCAGGCCGGGACGATGCCATCTTGGAGGGGGAGACTCCGCTCTTTGAGAGGCTCGTTCGGGTGAAGAATCTGCCGATTTCTCCGGCTGGTTGCTGTTTCGGGGTCTTATGTGGGTCCCCTCTGTCTTTCCCCCTCATAGCAGTGCGATTGGCCGGGGTTAGCTGTGTTGCTGACCGTTTTCAAGGCAATCCGTGCGGGAGCTGAAGGGAGATGCTCACTCGATATGCCAGGCCATGCCTGCAAAAGGACACTTTAACTGGATTGAACTCCACCTCACTGAGAGATAATGGGTGTACAGTTCATAACTTTCATCTTCCTCTCTTTGATCCACAAGAGCGTCAGACTGCAAGTTTTCATTTGTTTTTACCGCCTCCTGCAGTCTATGGGCACTCACAGCGATAGGTACATAAGAAATAGCAAATGTCCTTTTAGGTGGCAGCCCCTCGTCCAGGGCCCACTGCCTCGCAGCTTCTGTTGATAACAATGACATTGTTGTTCCTTAATGTCCTGATCCAAGATACCTCTGCAGTGCCTCCAAATGTAGCGCTATTCTTTTCACTCTCTGCGGCTATTAAAGTATGATGGCACCACCTGTATAGTATTTAGGAGCATAGTCTTTTATAATCTGTGTGTTCACAGGATCTGTATCAAGCGCTGGTGCCTCCACTCAATTGGGGCTTGTGAATAGCAAGTGAAGTCCCAATTGAGAAATGTATCATCGACATAGACAGTAATTCACACAGCATTGTATTTGAAAGTCCATGTATTGAAGAAATAACATTCAGTGAACCATCCAACATAAGGTATTTCCAAACCGGAACATGAAATCATAAACAGTCTGTATGTATGTCTCAGTGAGGGGAAACTGCAGCAAACTTACATGTGTGCTCGTTTAGCAGGCATCCATTTTCTTCTTCTCCCAATCTCTCCATCCACTTACCCACAAAACCCTTTGCCATCCTCTGCTCTTCTTGATGACCTCATCCTTGGTGAGAGAGAGAGCATAGCAGCCATACTGGAAAAGGGTAAACAAACACTGCATAACAGGAGTATACACCTGGCAAACGGGCAAAGAAATGATCACATCACTACATATTTATCATCCCCCAGTACAGTTCCTCCTCCCCTTAGTACAGCTCCCCCCAAGTACAGATCTCCCTTCCTTGGTACAGCTCCCACAAGTACAGATCTCCCTTCCTTGGTACAGCTCTCCCAAGTACAGATCTCCCTTCCTTGGTACAGCTCCCACAAGACATGGTTCCTTCCCTCTAGACATGAACCCTC
>BLSH010380692.1:177807-223843 GCA_018402905.1 Glandirana rugosa
TCTAAGTACGCCCCCCCCCCCCCCACACACACACACACACACACTCACCCAGTACAGATCCCCCTTAATTAGTATTAGTAAAAATTTCCCCCTCACCAGTCAAACAAGGTAGTTTAGAGTGAGGTTTGGACCCCCCTATCCCCTTTTATTTACACTCCAAAGAAAAAGCTTAAAGTTGTAAAGGCAATTGCTTTTGGAATGATCAGACTTTGCTAACGAAAACCGCATTCCCCTTAGAAATCCATTTCTTAAAAATTTTCCACCCTGCTGCTTCAAGTTTTCGAACGGCAATTTGACACCACTAATAATTAGAAAAGCTGTACGAGCTGTAGAAAAATGAAAAATGTTATATCAAAAATATAATATATTACAGCTTACCAAGCATTAGATGCGATGGCTACATTTTGTTTTCTTTTATAGGCTTTTTCCCCTCTGTTTTCACCTGGTGATCTGGCCAATAACACACCTGCTGTATTAGAATGCCTACACTCTGGATGAAGGAGCACAGGGGCAGTGGCGGCTGGTGCTCGATATTTTGGGGGGGTGACAAACTAATGACCCCCTCGGCCCGCGGTATACGGACAGGAAGGCAACGATTCCCCCCCCCATGCCCCCCCCCCCGTGGGAGACGGGCGTGAAGGCGGTGATCCCCCCTACCCTCGTGGGAGACCTAGGAGGCAGATGACGAGGATCCGGGGTAGGGCTGCTGCTCCTCACTCCAGCTTGCGAAGCTTGAGAACAGCCGGGGCCATTGCTTCTGCTCCCGGCCGAACAGGAAGTGGGTCTTAAGACTCCCTGGCCAATCGGGTCTCAGGACTAGCTTCCTGATTGGCCGGGAGGAGAATCAGGAAGACAATAGTGAATATTCATTTGCTAATGTAACACAACTGGTTGGGCTCAGAGCGTAGTGCTCTGCACCCAGAGCCTGCCTTTTTTAAGACAGTTAGAGCTTCAGGCTCTAATCAAGTTCTTTAAAAAAAAAAAAACATTGAAATCAATGCGCCCTGCATGTAGATTAGGTGTTGGGCGCATGGATTAGGAGGGCGACACCCCTTACGGACAGGACGCCACTGCACAGGGGCACCTTTTGGACAGCTGAATTGTCAGTGTGGAGGGAGGGGAGTGTTAGATGTACTATTAGATACACTAACAAATTGAAGCCAAACTCAAGCTAACACTTTATAAGCAGTTACAGCAAACTGTTTTGTTCCTTTTGGGATAAAGGTTTTCCATACTGTAAATAAAAGTTGATCATTGTAAGCACCCTGTCAATGCTAAATGGTTTGTCTCAACACCTTGAACTGCTACATGTACAAGAGATTGTGTTTTGTTGGAAAAAAGCAGACTTACTGGCCAGACCAGCCTGTGAAAATAAAGTAAAGACAGCCTAAGGCCCCTTTCACACAAGCTGAGCCCGTTTTGACGGGCTCCACTGCTCAGTGGGGATCCATCCGTTTATCCCCACTGAGCCGGCGGATGACAGGACAGTCTCTGCACAGTGCAGAGACTGTCCTGTCACAGCTCCATTCTCCTCTATGGAGGATCGGATGAACACGGACCGTCTGTCCGCGTTCATCTGATCCGATCCGCCAGGCGGATGGAAAATAGGGTTTCCATCCATCTGTTTTTGGCGGATCGCAGCGGATTGGGTGTCAGCGGACGTGTCACCGCTGACCGCTGACATCCGTCACTCCATAGAGGACAATGGAGCCTCCGATCGGGTCCGCCTGAAAAACTGACAGGCAGACCCGAACGATCCGCTGGTGTGAAAGAGCCCTAAAAATGAATATTAATGCAGCCATCAAATCTATGAATTGGTAAGCTGCAATATAATGCATGTTTTTTTTTTTTGGGGGGGCTCAGTCTTCTCCAGCACAATACTTGCTTGCAGACTGTTCCTCTCTTCACCTCCTGCACACTACTTACTCCAGCACAACTTTTAGTTCCTCTCCTGGGCCAGCTAGCACTATATAATTGATAGGCCTGGCATTACTCCATCAGGCCTAAATCTGAGCCCCTATAGTGTAGCAACAATATAGAACAATTCTAGTGCTAGCTGTCCGCTTGGCCTGTGCTCCCAGTAAGCCCTCTTCAGGCCCTGCCAGCCCTCCTGGCTGCGGCTGCCTCGTTCCACTGCCCATGACACCACAGTCCACTTCTCTGGCTCTGCACCCTCTCCTGACTGCAAATTCCCAGTCCTCCTAGGTGTGCCTCCCCAGTCCCCTCCTGACTGTGCATGTCACTCACCAGCCCTCCTGGCTACGACCAGTTGTTCCTCTCCTGGAGACTTGCACAACAGTACTCTCTCCCGCTGTCCTTCCTTTTTCTCTCTCCTGTGCCTCTGTTCCAGGATCTCTTCACTCCTCCTAGATGCACCTGAGCCTTGGCCCAAGGCCACTCCCCCCCCCACCACCAGACTGGGGAGCTCCCTCAAAGGCCCCGACAGCCTCAGTACTCCATCTCCATTTCTTCCACCTGAACAACTCCTTCCCAGCTGGGCTGACCCTAGGCATTTAAGGAGGCCTGCCCCCTGCCAATCCAGATTGGGGATTGGTCAGGGCTCCCCCAAAGCAAGAATACATGGAATGGGGGGAGAGGACACCATTGGTGTGTACCCCTCTGGGTTGGGTCCCATCTGGTCTTTATGAATGAAAGTGTGTAAAAAAGTGTTGATTCTAGTTGAAAGGATTTTAGTCAGAATTCTTTTCTTCATTTAGTAACGAGATTCGGTGAAAATTGTTAGGATCTATTCTGATGGATCTTTGTTAGGTTTCATGAGCATCACTATGTGTGCTGATAAAGAAGAAGGGTTTAAGTACTAATGTGTACACAAGTGGTTGAATAGATTAGCCAAATGGGGGGCAAGGAGATCTGAAAACCTTTTATAATATGCAACCGAGAAGCCATCAGGGGCTGGCTTTGATTGTCTTGAGGACTTCTGGAGTAGTGATTTCAGCCTCCATTGTATTTTGCATAGATTGAGATAAAGAGGGCAGAGTGATGTTTTGAAATAGAGTTTCCGCTAAAGCCCAGTACACACTGTAAGAAAATCGAACAAACAATTGTCTGGTTTTCCTAGATGTTTCACAGCAAGTCGAAACCAAGGATGGTACTAATTGTATGAAAATTCTTGAATGACAAAGGCTTTTTTTTTTGTTGTTTCTGATCATGCGCAGTCTTTTGTATCCGATTTTTCCTGTACGAAAACAGTACACATTAAACAAAAATTGTTAGTTCTGTTCGTGTACGAGAAAAATTCTGAAGTTTGTCCCTTTCATTTAAAAAGTCTGCATCGGATGTCGAAAGTTGCATATACACTATACAAAAATTGAAGGATTGTGCCTCGTACAGATTTTTCTTCCGATTTTTTTCATACTGTGTACCCCACTTAAATGCTTACAGAAAGGGCTGGAGGGTTTATATACTGTAACATGGATTAGATTGATGTGAATTTGTTTACAATTGTGGATGGGTTAGCTGTGATTACATTGTTTAGTTAAATGCAATTTAATAGGTATAATTTCTCGCATATGGGCATTAAAGAGATTTGCTCACATGGGCCCTGGTTTATAGGCATGGAACTTCCCTACTGGACCACCGTAATTGCTTTTCAGCTCTGTCATTAAGAAGAAGATTAAGTTCAGCTCATTGTTACATAGTTGCATATTTAATCTAGTAATCTGGTTGAAAAAACACAGGACCATCCAGTTCAACCAACAGAAAAAAAATAAACACTCAAACATAAATCGAAAACCTCCTCCATATACACAATCCTGTACCCACAGATAATGCGGAGGAAGGCAAAAAAAACGCAATAAAGCATGATCCAATTTTTTCCAGTGGGGGAAATTAAAATCCTTCCTAATCGACCAAGAAGAGGCAATCTGATATTCCCTGGATCAACTCTACCTATAAATGTCAGTATCCAGTTATCTTCTGTGCATTTAAGAAAGGATCCAGGTTTTTTTTTCTTTTTTATAATCAACTTATATTATGATTTTCAGAAAAATAAGAGTACAAATACACAATATGAACCAAGGCCCACATGGAAAAAGGACCTGCAATATATATGAAAAATACAAACACATAGCACACAATACCAAAGACTATAGGCATTATTACAAGAATTGCAAGCCAAACAAGCATTCCTGGCAATAAATGTAAGTATACAAAGCTAGACGCTGTAACAAGAGGCATGAAATATCAATAATTTAACTAGCACACTGGAATTGCCTTCAAACAGCAGGCAAGAGTAAAGAAAGCTCCCCTTGTACATCAAGCCTTGCCAGGACAGGATACAGGAGCGAAAGGAGCTTCCAACCGTGGCGTACAAGGAGAGCCTCACAGCCAAAGCTTGATAAGAGACCCTGGGCTGGGCCCCTAACAGAGTGAAATGAAACCACAAAGCCAAAAACAAAAACAGAAAAAAAATAAAATAAGGTATAACCAACCTATCAGGCTCACACTATGGAACCTAGATAGTGCAACTGTTTATTTCTCTCTCTTTAGCGCTTTCATGACAAAAGGGTGGTACTGCCAGGGTCCTAGCGGGTCTACGACCATCAGGACCCGAAACATGGCGAGGGGTGGGATAGTAGGTGGTGAACCTGTTGTGTATGAACAACCTAGTCAGCACTGTAAAGAGAATGCATAACCATACCCAATAGACTCAAGTAGGGCTAAGCAACTTGTCAATCCAGGGAATAATACATCCAACCAGACCAGGTGTCGAGAAATTGTGGTTCTTTTTGTTCTTCTTGTTTACTAAGATAGACCCATATTTCTGCCTCCATAGTTCTTTCTACCTCCATTCGCCAATTTCACAGGGTCGGGAATTTATATTGTTTCCAATATCTAGGAATGAGGCTTTTGGCCGTGTTCAGCAAATGCAGGGTATTGCTATTTTTATAGGATTTTAAGGAGCTGGGAGAAGCGGGAAATAGATAGTGGAGCAGGGTGAATTCAAGAGGTCTGAGTGTGATCTTCTGAATCTATGGAGACATTTCCTGCCAGAAATTCTTAATTTTGGGGCAGTTCCGCCATATATGTGGATAGGTGACCTCCTGGTTCAACCTCGCCAACAGTTGGAATCCAATCATGGGAAAATTTTAGCCAAATGGTGGGGCGTACTGTACCATCTAGAGAAAAATGTATAGCAGGTTTTTAGTACTAATGGAAGAGGCATGGGAAAGTTGGATAATTTTATGTAATTGAAGTATGGTAAAACTGAACTCTAAATCTGCCTCCCATTCCCTTATGTAATATGGGACAGATTTTGACTGCCCCCCCTGCAATAATTTATACATTCTAGATAGCAAGTGAGTGGTATCATCCTCCTGAGAACACAACTTTTCAAGCTCTGTGAGAGAGAAGCAGCTGTGCGAAGTTTAGGGCAGAGTTTACTAAAAAGTTCTGCATCTGCCGATGATTAGCAGTAGGGAGAGGTTCCAGATGAGTAGGGAAAGGATAGGTGACGCCATCCTTCTGGAGACCTCCCCATTTGGGCTCGGTCAGGCTAGGCCGCATTCTGCCCCTTAAGACAGGCTGATTCCACATCTACTCTGCTACATACTGCTGTTATATGCTAAGAGCATCCTGGGTCGGGTGCTTTATCGCTGGGCTTGTTGTGAATTACTGTAATCTTCATTAATACAAGTTCTGTTCTCTGCACCTCCCCACAGGTCTATAGTTACCTGGCAAAGACTTTGATCCCCTTTTAAATATACACACCATATTGGCCCTACCCCAATCCAGTGGTACTATTCCAGTCATTAAAAAGTCCCTAAAAATTAGAAGCAATGGCTTTGAAATGACAGAGCTCAATTCTTTTAGGACACGTGCGTACATGTCATTTGGTCCAGGTCCAGGTGCTTAAAGGCCACTTTTACACAGACGGATAGAATTCAGCTTTTAGCTGCGGATAGATGAAGTTATCTACCACACCTATACTCAGACAATGCTTTCCTATGGCCCCATTCACACTCTGCATTTAACAATGGTTTCGTTACATGAGGTTTTGTGCGATTATAAAAAATAAATTTGACTGCATCCAGGAACAATGTAATGCAGCTCTCTGCACATAACTGTGGGCAATCACATTGCACTGTGTCACCTGCAGATAGCAGCCGCAACAAGGAAAGAAAAACAACAGGAAGCACATCAGAAATGGCAAGAATGTTCCACCGCAGCTAAAAGCAACTGCATGTAAACGCACATAATCGTGGCTAATCGCAATATACAACTGCAAGTGATCGCTGTACTTGGAGTCTTGAGATTTCAAAATAACTAACATGCTTTTAACAATGGCAGAACAGCCACCTGTGAAATGAGCCTTATTCACTTATACTGTCTCTAAATATTTCTGGACCATATCAATTTTGAGCCATAGGGAATTATTTGGGCCTATGTCAATACCATCCATACCATACCCCACAGAGCTGAAGAATGTATTTAATAAGTTTGCCTTCTCTTTGTCCCCAGTCACCCCTTCTATATTATTTTGTAAAGGGCCTACATGCTTAAACCTGACCTTTTTTACTATTAATATCAGTGGTGGCTGGTCCATAAGGGGCGCCACCCCCCTAGTTTGCATGCGGGGATGCATACAGACTCCTACGTAGATTTCTATGAGTTTTTTTTTCTCAAGCATGTGATTAGAGCCAGAGGCTCTAATTGGTTTGAAAAAGATTGGGCTTGGGGCGCAAAGCACTGCACCCCAAACCCACCCTTTTGTGATAACTAGCGAATCAATATTCGCTATTGGTGGGGAGCGTGGCGACAGCTGAAGTAGATGGCCGAATAGCTCCGCTCTTCATTCGAGGAACACCAGATACAGACCTGCTAGCACTCCCACACTGCACCCCACCTTGCAGACCGCCCATCTTATGTTGTGGCATGAGAAGGCACCGTCAAGCTCCGCCTCCACCCGCCAGTAAATGAACTCTCCCATTTCTTCCCCACCATGCAGATCTTTAACAAAATGAGAGTGGGAGACATCCTGCGCTGCCAGACCTCTAGCGGCAGCACTTCAGACACACACATCCTCTGCTGTCCCAGCAGACATAGGTCTCATAGGCCCTCACACTGTCACTGGCGACTCTGGGAAATTCTCCCCATCCATCCAGAGCCCTGTTAAATACAGGCTGCGCAGGGACTCTTTTTTACACTTGTGGTTTACAAGCTAAAATCAGTTCTTTTTTTCTAGAAAAATTACTTAGAACCCCTGAACATTATATATATATATATTTTTTTTTTCTTTTTCTAACACCCTAGAGAATAAAATGGCGGTTGTTATGATACTTTTTGTCGCACTGTATTTGCACAGCGGTCTTAAAAGCGCCATTTTTTAAAAAGAAAATTCACTTTTTTGAGTTAAAAAAATAAGATAATAAAGTTAGCCCAATTTTTTTTCTATATTGTGAAAGTTATGTTACGCCGACTAAATGGATACACAACATGTCATGTTTCAAAATTGCGCCCGCTCGTGGAATGGCGACAAACTTTGGCACTTAAAAATGTCTGTCGGCAACATTTAACATTTTTTACCGGTTACATGTCTAGAGTTACAGAGGAGGTCTAGTGCTAAAATTATTGCTCTCGCTCTAACGATCGTGGCGATACCTCACGTATGTGATCTGAACACCGTTTTCATATGCGGGCGAGCCTTACGTATGCATTTTCTTTGCTGCGCGAGCTCGCGGGGGCGGTGGCGCTTTAAAAAAATAAAATTTTTAATTTATTATATTTTATTATTTTTTTTTTAGCAATGTTCCTTTAAAAAAAAAAATCTGATCACTTATATTGCTGTCACAAGGAATGTAAACATCCATTGTGACAGTAATATATGGTGACAGGTACTTTTCATGGAGGGATCTGGGATCTAAAAGACCCCAATCCCTCCTTTGCACTTAAAAGTATTCAGATCGCCAAAAACGGTGATTCTGATTACTGTAATTTTTTAAAAATCTGCGCCATTGGCCGACGAGTAAACCGGAAGTGACGTTGTGACGGAATTACACAAAGGAGACCCGACCAAAGCCATCGGGACTTCACACAGCTGGCGGACGCGCTGGATGGACAGGGGAAATGTCCCCTCCCACTGCCTGGGATAATGGCAGAGCGGCTCTAGAGCCTGCTCTAAAAAACGGTACCAAGTTATAGCGTGTAGCTGCAGGCTATACCCCGATATTTCCACTTCTCCCAACTGCCGCTTATAAATGGCGATTTGTGTTAAGTGGTTAATATAGTAATAAAATGTCACAATTATTTCTTTCTGTAAGGATGCAGATTGTACTGTTTTTAAATTGTGTTCTTAAAGTGGTAGTAAACCCTCCTATCATTTTCAGCCAAGGAAGCTGCCATCTTTGCCTCTGTTTAATCTACAACTTCCATTATGCTGCACATGTGATCAGCTATGACACCAGCCATTGGATGGTTTGACAGTTTGGTTTAGAGCACAACCAATGGGAGCATTACATTTCCGGCACGTGCCGGAAATGTGACTGGTTTTTAACCTGTTAAATGCATGGGTTTACTACCGCTTTAATTGTGCTTTTCTTGCATGCAGCAAGTTGGAATGGGGCCCCTCAGATAATTACTTTTTGGGCTTCCCCAAAGCTGGGTACACACTATACAATTTTCTGTAGATTTTTTCCTTCAGATTTACCAAAATCATATAAAATGAGGTCAAACTTTAAAGCCTCGTACACACGGTGCAACGGTTGTACGACCGCATGTTCAACTTTATCCAAAATCGTCTGTTGGCTGTTGTCTTTCACATGAACTACACAATTGTACAACCAAGACAAATGTAGTGACGTGCTACGAGCGTAAAAAGAGGAAGTTCCGTTAGCATGCGGCACCATTTGGGCGCCATTGGTGAGCATTGATTTACGATTTTCAGATTGTTACTGATCGGTCGTTCATCAACCAACCATGTTGAGAACTAGAGAGAGAAATTTGCTGTTGTTGGCCTAGGAGTCATGGCTTGGACCCAAATCCAACACAGGAGGACCAGAATGAGGAGTTGTTGGACCAAAAATTGGTTGCTTAATCGTGATCAATTTGGTCATATGACTTTAGTCAGGGAGCTCCAGGAGAATAATCCTGATGATTTTAGGAATTATCTCTGGATGACCGATCCCTGCTTTAACCACCTCTTGGCATTGGTGTCCCCCTATATCCACAAGCAGGACACATGCATGTGCCTTGCCATCACCCCTGAGTAAAGGCTCATTACCAATTTGCGCTACCTGGCGACAGGAAGAGGCCTCCAGGACCTGAAGTTTACTACTGGGACCTCCCCACAGGCTCTTGGAGTCATTATTCCTGAGACCTGAGACCATAGGTTTCATGTTAATACCACATTCTATGTGTTTCTGCTTCATAATGTTGTATTTTCCCTTTTTTGCAACACATAATTGGCAAGATTATAATATGTTGTGAATGTCCTCTTTGGCCTCATGCATGCTCTAAGCTTTTTCACCTCCTTTTTTCCTCTACACGCCTATTTTGCTATACTATCCTCCCCAGCATGTTGTCCTGTGTCCATACACACTCAGCCTGGTAACTTCTCAATGATTTAGGTCCGCTACATTTTGGGCCTTAACCCCCCCCCAAAAAAAAACACAAACTCTTCATGCATTATTTGTGTGTTTCAAATGCTGCGGAGTGCCTGAGGCATTATTATTATGTCAAAGATAACCCCCCCCCCAAAATGTAAAGTCATCATTTCAAACTACTGTATCCCCTGACATGTAATATCCCATACACACTCTCCATCTTTTGTGGGTCACATTTCCTTAAAGGGTAACTCCACTTTCGTGGGGGAAAAAAATATTGTTTTTTTTTAATTTGCAATAGCGCATATAATTGCAACACTAATCATATTGTAATTGAATGTTATAAAAAAAAATACCTTTCCTTTTCAATCTGCAGCATGTGAATTTCTGAGAAAGCATTGCAATATGGCTACCTGGAGCTATCCTGTACACAGAATGTGTTCTGACCACTCCCCAGAAACATAATTTCCTGCTTGTGTGATTGGCTCACCAATTTTCCCAGAAGTCTGCCTAAGATACAAATCAGATTTCAGGCATCCCCTGTACAAAAATGTAATTTTTAGAGAGATACTTTCAGTAGGAACACAGCTAAAGGGATGCAGCCCAGTAGATTTCCTCATTAGTGGTTTCCAGGTGCACACCCGACAGTTAATGATGAAGCCCCTCCCATTGGACCCACTCAGAACAGAGGCACAGACCAAAACACAGGATTTTTTTTCAGATTAACTAAAGCTAGGAATCTGCAACAAAGTTTGTTATAATCCTTGCAATGTACATAGATCACCCAGAGGGGAATTGTTTTTCTCCAAAAAAGTGGAGTGACGCTTTAGTAATGACCCAAACCATGTAGTACAAGGGCTTGTTTAATTACCTACAAATTTGACCTCCTATTATATTGTTTGGTTCATTATTAATAGAAAAATATGATTCTGCTAGTATTGTGTATGTAGCTTTGGATTATGACACTTCTTACCTGTTCACTGGGCTGTCAATAGAAGAGGGATTGGCCAAACTAACAACCATTATTCCTGTAGCAAACTCTCATGGAATTGGAGCAGCTTACCTGTCCAAAACATCTACTCGTTACCTCCTCCCCCTGAAAGTTGCCAAATGGCCCACCAGAGGGGGGGGGGGAGGAAGCAGATAAGTTCACCTTACACTTTGCAGTTTCAATACTGTTTTAAGTCTATCCTTATGTTGTCCCATCATTTTTGTGTTAAATAAGATTTCAATGTTATGTGCGCAAGTAGTAATTTTATATTTTTCGCTTTTCTCCAGTTTCCTTACAACCCCCAGCAATGGCAGGAAGTTGCTGTGAAGTTTTTGCACCAATGGGATTTTCCCAACTGCGATTGACGGCAAAACATGTCATGATTGTCCCACCACCCAACTCTAGCTCATATTACTATAATTACAAGGGACTTTGCAGCATAGTGATGCTTGCTGTTGTGTCTGCAAACTACGAGTTTTTGTATTTGGATGTTGGGAAGAATGGCCGCAACTCTGACTGAGGAATGATAATGCAGACAGAGTTTTACAGGCCACTACAGAATGGCACCCTCAACTTGCCACCTGCATACCAAAATGCTGAGGGCCCTTAATTTTGTCTTTGTGGTGGATGCGGCCTTTGCTCTTGGAGAACATGTCATGAAGCCATTTCCTCTACGCAACCTGACCCCTGAGCAGAGGATCTTCAATTACAGGCTCTCTCATACTAGAAGGGTGGTGGAGAATGCCTTCTGTATTTTGGCAAATAAACCTGGCATTATATAAAATAAATCATGTGGTGTTGTGCTGCTGTATCCTACATAATTTTCTGCGCAGGAATGCTAGCAGCTATATTACCTCCGGGGCCAAGTAACATTGACCCAGCACTGCCAGGCCCTAGTACAGCGGTGGAAGGCCATCCGTCATTGTATGCGATGGCAGACATCCAGACTGGCTGTGCTACCTTGGCCACCCAGAATGCACGGGATTTGTGCCAGAAATATATGAAATATTTTATTGGGAGAGGGGCTGTATCTTGGCAGGACATGATTCCTGATCGTGTTTAAAGTTTTGTTGGCCTTATAAATTAATCCTGCACTTTAACTACTCTTGTCTGTCGTTCTTCTATGTATAAAATATGTTGTATATTTTTTTTTGTCACTTGCTCCAAAAGGAAAATCTAACTTTCATTTCTACATGAGGTCACAATATCATCTTCAGCTAAGTATTGTAGTGTGCTGGGGGTCTGCTACACACACACATGCGCACACGCGCACACACACACACACACACAATGTAATGCATGAAGAACAAAAACATGATGCATTCCCAAGTGCTTCAAATGTTCCCTGCTCAAATTAGCATGAGTTGACAACATATATGAGCACATTCGCTATGTAAATACATCAACTTAGTAAATTCACAGGTATAGATCAAGTAAAGAAGAAGCCACACGCTGTTTTTTTTTTTTTTTAAACTTTTTACTACAAGCACATTCAGAGGTGCATTTTAAGGTGTAAAAGTCATATGCAAAAGAGACATCAACCACCAACATTTTTTAGACCCCAAACGGCAAAGTGTGTAAACATGTGCTCTATCCCATCAGGGGGTATCAAGTGTCGTGTTTCTGGGGTGCACCCCCTTCCTCCAAACTAGAGTTTCTTGGAGAAAGGGGTGTGGCAGCAGCGAAATGCGTGAGTTGATACCATCAGGGGTTCTGAGCTCAAGCGTTTCGGGGGTGTCCCCCTTTATCAAAGCTACTTGAGTTTTGATAAAGGGGGAGCATGTGTTTACACACTTTCTCATTAGGCCAGTGTTTAGCAACTCCACTCCTCAAGGTACAAAAACAGAACTTGTTTTCCAGATTTAACACAGAAAATGAGAGCTATTTCAATGCTTTATGTGAAATCTTTAAAAATGGGTCTATTACTGCCCCTTGAGGAGTGGAGTTGCGAAAAACACTTCACATTTTAAAATTTTAAAAACATTTCCCTAAACAAACAGGGAAAAAACAAACAAAAAGTGTATAAAAAAACCAAGCCCAAGTCCAAGAGAAACTTAAAACTTCCCCAGCATGTTCCCAACATCTGTCAGTCTTCTTTGTAAATGTGTAGCTGCCTTTTTGATGTCCTCGAGCTCCTTACAGCACCTGATTATTTCTTGCCTTAATTGGCCCACAGTGCATTGGGGCACCTCATGACCTGGTAAGAAGAGGAAAATGTATTAGGGCAATGATGGTAAAGTGGCTGAGGGCCAAAATAGTGATTTGGGACCAAGTTAATCTTAAACCTCATTAAATACTTACCTACCCAGTGGATTATGGTAATGTTTGGCCTGGTGTCTGGGTCTCCAAAACTAGGCTACTTAGCGATACAGACAGCTACTTACATCTCTTCCTTAGCCATGCTAATGTGAACGCACTACCTACTGTACTAATGTGTGGACTAGGTGTTTACTTAAGATAATGTAACACTTGACATGTCTATACATAAGCAATATTATAACAATACTTACAAGGGCAAACTACAGGGTCGCCACCAGCTTCTTCATTTTCTGGATCAGGGTCATGTTGGGGGAGCTCTTCACATTCAATTTCCTCTAAAAAAGAAAGATACAACATTCATTAACCACTTCAGCCCCAGAAGGATTTCCCCCTTTAGGACCAAAGCACTTTTTGCGATTCGGCACTGCGTCGCTTTAACTGACAACCGCGCAATATATTATCACAGATTTTTACACTTTTTTTACACTTTTTGATCAATTAAGGTTTGACCACTATATATGCAAATGTATTCAAGTTACTAATTTCTACCAATAGTACATGGTACTCAGTATCAGTGTAATTTTGCACAAGGTTTACATCACGGATTATCTATATTTAGTTCTATATGTATGATTGTTTTTGGTATATTGCACAATTAGTGCCTCTTTTGCACAAACGTTTATCTACCTCACACAGGGCACCTTATGGCAGCGCCTTTTTTCCCCTTTTTTTGCATACATCTGATTGGCTGTCTCAGTTTGAGGCTTCCTAGGGAAGGCAGCAGCCCTTTAATAATTCATCCATTTATTACCTGAGGCTCTAATCACTCTCAGATATCCTAAGCGCAGGGTTATTGTCTATAATTTTTAGCAGCCAGCAAGTGACAGTTCTCCTTTAATTAAAGTCTGAAGCCCCCGCCCTTTTGCCCACCTAGCAGCAGCCCAGTCTGTGGCTCAATTTGTATTTTTCTAATTTTGCACTTACGTTCTGGGCAGGAAGGTGGGCTGGATTCTGCCCCAGCTGACGTGCCAGGGGTGGGAGACTCCCTTCGTCCCTTGCGGGGGTGGGCACCTTTTTTTTTTTCTGTTTCCCTGTTGAAAGATAAAAAAGAGTATAAGTGCTAAAGGAATGTCTAAAAACATTAACAAATTCTATTCTTCATTTAAGCTTTAGATTTACCTTCAAATTTGGAAGCCCAAGGCATACAAACAGTTTCAAACCTCAGCTAGAATTCTCTCTAGCTACTTTTACCAAGAACAGATCCAGACAACTAATTTACAGATATACATATTGCTTTCATACAACTATTGCTTACTCTATGGATCTTTGCCAGCTGATCTTGCTCGCGATGCTTGAGATCCGACCACCGTTTTCTGGGTTGGTCTTTATTGTAAAGATAAAATATAATGATGATAAATAAACATTATTGGCAAAATATTTGAGCCTTCAAAAAGTTGGTTCCATATCAAAACAAGTTGTGGCCTAAACTAATTTGAAGGATAAATCCAAATGCTGGTGCCAGAATGCTAATGTTTTGTATTTGTAATTATTCAATTAGCAACAGTCAGGAAATGTCAATTTGGTTTGATTGAAGACCTACACAAGCAAATATATTCTAATAATGTCACATTTTTATACTCAGGAAAGTGTCCCAGAAACGGTCACTGAGGATGAGGCAGCTGGCTCTTCCCTGGTTGTCGAATCACAAATCTCTCCCCTACGTGTTGGTGGGAAAAGATCAAGAAAAAGCCATAATGTGGATGAAAGTGCTTCCTCGTTCTTCAGGCAGACCTCTGCCTTCGTCCAATAGGACCCTGACGAGGAAGAGTCATTTGCCACCTACGTAGCTGCTGAGCTGAAGAGGATGACTCCATACATGCGCAGCAGGTCTGAGGAGCTAATAACGCAAGTGCTGAACAAGGGGGAGAGGGGGCTCATTACCGACTATACAGAGCTGCATGAGAACGTGCCTCCACCTCCAGCACCTCAGCAACAACAGCCATCCCACCCACCCACCACAGCAGCATGCCGTGCAGTGACAATTCGTTCCCCATGGCCCCCACCAACAGCCATGGTCTGGGGATTATCCCCAATACCCTCATTAATTTTTTTCTGTATTTTTGTTTGTATTCTTTTATTTTTGTTTTTCTTTAACACATTTTGCTAATACAAAGCACATTTTTTTCTGTTATATTTTATTTGCAGACAAATAGCATGTCTAATTTAATTTATCTTTATGCTTCACAATAAAGAGGAATGTGAATAAGAATACTTGCCTATGTTTTTTTTCAAATTACAGGTTTGAAGTAGGCAGTTACATTAAAAATAAAAGTCATAACAATTACCAAGGGACACAAAATAGTTACATTTTACATATTTAAATATCAGAGCTAATGATATTGTGGAAATGTTAAAAAAAAATACAATACAAATAATATTTCTAGCATTACAGAACAACTGTCTTTCATTACATTTGTTACATGAGTACCACTAGCAAAGCATCTTCATTATTATGCCATTGAAAAAGATGCTAATGTGCGCTGCATTTCACTATTTGAATTCAATTTCCGCTTAACGAATATGAATTGTGAAATTCTAATGAAGGTTTACACGAACGGACACTTTCGGCCGTTCCTGACTTCTGAGCATTAGTGTTTTGCACATACAACTTTGTTGGGCCAATTTCTGTACCCACGAGTCAACAGTTGTACAACAGCTTGTTGGCCAACAAAAGTTTTCTAGTTTGCTCAGCCAACTTCTGTTGTATGACTGTTGAATGTCGGCTGTTGTAATCGTGCGTACTAACGGTCGGATTATCGTACAACAAGCTGTTCTATGACTGTTGTTGTACGACCGTTGCATCGTGTGTACAGGCCTTAAGAGTTTCAGTATTCAATCAGACTGGCCCTTGCACTACATGGTTTTGGCAAATCTAAAAGAAATTATATAGTGTGTATGGGGTCTTATGGCCCGTACGCACGATGCAAAATTCGTACGGTAATTTTGTTCGATGACCGATCGTCCGAAAATCTTACCGTTAGTATGATCCTTTCCACAGTCGATTCTGACTTTTTGGTTGAAAAAATCCTGATGTGCAGACTATAAAATTTTTGTCGTACGTGAACTCAACGTCCAATTTTCATTTAACCACTTCAATACAAGACACTTATACTCTTTTCCTGCCCTGACCAATTTTCAGCTTTAAGCGCTCTCACAATTTGAATGACAATTACTCAGTCATGCTACACTATACCCAAACAAAATTTATATAATTTTTTTCACATAAATAGAGCTTTCTTTTGGTGGTATTTAATCACCGCTGGGTTTTTTATATAAGCCAAAAAAGGAACAAAAATTTTGGGAAAAAAACACTTTTTTTAGTTTCTATTGTAAAATTTTGCAAATTAGTAATTTTTCTTCATAAATTTGGGCCAACATTTATACTGCTACATATCTTTGGTAAAAAATAACACAAATTAGTGTATATTATTTAGTCTCTGTGAAAGTTATAGAGTCTACAAGCTATGGTGCAAATCATTGAAAATTGATCACACCTGATGTACTGACCACCTATCTCATTTCTTGAGACACAAAGGCATAGCTCCCAACTGTCCCTGATTTCAAGGGATTGTCCCTGATTTGGAATAATGTCCCTCTGTCCCTCATTACTCCTCATTTTCCCCTCATTTTTCTCTGATCTATACAGTTGTATATAAAATGCACTTTTTATCTTTCATAAAAGTGTTTCCCAGTGCTAAAAAGTTCTAAATTGCTGCATTTGTGAATTTCAAAAGCCAGTATAAACGATTAGTAGTGGTAAAAAAGCACTTGTGGGTTTAACTAATTCATTTTTTTGTATAATTCTCTTTTAAGGGGGCGTGGCAGGGAGTGTGCCTTATGCCTACATACTTTTCATAGTAGGTGTCCCTCGTTTCCATCTCAAAAAGTTGGGAGGTATGCTAAGGCCTCATACACATGGACGTTCTTACAGCCATGTTTTTGAGCTTTTTTTACAACTTAAAAATGCCTCTCCATGTTATTCAATGGCCTCATACACACACAGACTTTTTTGAGCTGTAAGTGGCATAGGTGTTTTGAGGCTCCAGCGCTAGAGCTGTAAACGCAGACGCCAGTAAAACCTCAAAAACGCGGCTTAGTGCTGTAACAACTTTAACCCGCTTTTCGGAGCATTGGCGATTTTAAGCTGTAAATATGTGATTGGTCTCTGTATGTCAGGAAAACCAGGACATTCCTGTCTGAACATTACCCAAGAGTCCTTTGCACTGCAGTGGGATTGTGGGTAGGAGAGAGAAGAAAAAGAAAAGATGGCATCTTCACTGTCTCAGTCAGAATTAATTGCTGCAGTGGAGGCCCACCCAGAACTATGGGACCCGGCCCACCCTCAGCATGGAGACCACCTCCTCAAGAACAAGAGCTGGCTGGAGATCAGTGCAGCAATCACCCCAGGGTGGGAAGATATGTCACATGGTGACAAGAAGGAGACAAGTTAAGGCCTGTACACACGATGCAACGGTCGTACAACAGCAGTCTTACAACAGCTTGTTGTACGATAATCCGACTGTTAGTACCCGCGATTACAACAGCTGACGTTCAACAGTCATACAACAGAAGTTGGCTGAGCAGACTAGAAATCTTTTGTTGTACGCTCGTAACACTCCACTACGTTGGTCGTCCTCCCATCAGCACACTATGGGTTAACTCTCCCTGATTAACCCCCGGGACCACCTTCTTCCAGCACAATAAATCCCTGTCCTCCCCTCCCCCTCGTGTTCTTTCTTTTTTGGTCTCCAGGCCACCTGTTGCTTGCAGTGGTAAGTACTTTGTTTGCTGCATTCCCCCCTGCCGATCCTACCCCTCCATGTTCAGCCTCTCATGGAGTTGGAAGACCCTGAATGCTGGAGGTAAATCTTCCTAAAAACTGGGTGCCCTTTTGTGCCAGGGCCCCGGGCAAAATGATGCTTAAACAGCATTGATATTATACAGGTGTGGTATTATAAAAGCTCTGCAAGGTCATCATTGCTTCTCCCTTGGGGTTATTTTTTTCCTGTCTTCTATATGCACCACACTGCTCTCCTGGCTGTATTGTCAGTCTGAAAGCGGCTGTGAATGATGTCACAGGGGGGAGATGGGCAGCACAGGATGGTAACCACCAGTTGCCATGCAACAGCGCAAATGATCTTGGAGGGCTGCAGTTGAGAGGGCTTCTCTTTCTCTCTCTGCACTCCTGCCAGGTAAAGGACTTACCTCAGATTCTGAGTGTGTCTCCTGTCTGCCTCTGGATGTGCTGTCCTGGCTCCCCTGCTATGCTGTGTAGTTCTGTGGGTTTGACAATCTGACTGGTTTATGTCTCTGACTCTGACTGTGTCTGCTGTCTGCCTTTGGAAATGCTGTCTGAGCTCACCTGTGGCCTTTGGAAGGGCTGATTGAGCTCACCTGTCTATCCATGGGCTGCTGCTTCTAAAGTGAGTGGCAAATGGGTCTTAAAGAGACAGTGTACCTGTTTGTTTTTGGTCTTTACAGAGGTTCTCTTGCCCCTAAGACAGCAGCCATCAGTGAAGCCTTCTCCTCCTTCCCCTTCCTACACCATCAACCACAGGATCCCTCCAGGACTCTTCCCCTCAGAGCCTGTCGTAATATTAGCACTCTCAGCACACAAGGGTGTGGACTAGCGCCAACTATATCTCTTCTCTGAGCTAGTACACAGTATGCAGCCAGTAACACAGTATGCAGCCAGTACACAGTAGTGCGGTACCTCAGAGTCAGACCGCTCACACACACACACACGGCCGGCTGGCGGAAATCACAGGCATGCATGCTGGCCACTTTCAGTCCAAGCACCAGCACGCCCGCCAGTCCTGCCCCCGCCCACCACGACCTTACCAGTCAGTCACTGGCTGGAGGACAGTGACTGAGGCCAGAGCCAATCAGTGTATCTGTGTGCACCTCGCTGGCATACACAGATACACTGTAAAGGCTGACCAATCACCTCTGGGAATTGCTGTCAGTAGACAGCAAGTGGCCCAAAAATGCCCACCGGGGGGGTGCTGTCCTTGCACGGGCACCCTCTTTGGATGAGCCGCCGCTGACTTTGACCCCAATAAATCCATAGAAATTCCTCTTGAAATTTGGCAATTTTTTGCCAACCATAATAATAAGAGGAAATGAATTTCCCTTATGTATGGACTACTAACATATCATATTCAAACAATAATAAAAACTCTCATATGATAAAATATGAAGAAGATTTAAGTCAAGAATTTTCTTGGAACCAATGGCAGAAAGCTATACAGATATCTAGCAGAGCCTCTTCTTGTATAGAACACTTGGGACGACACATAAATTATCAAAAATATACCCTACCTCCTCCCCTATATGCTGAAGATGCGATGAACAAGTTGGCAACCTCCTCCACACCTTATGGAGTTGCAAAAACCTTCACAGTTTTTAGAAATTGGTTTCCACTTTCACGTTCAGCCTTACTGGCAACCTAACTAAACTTACTCCTGCTATGGCTCTATTGGGTATCAATCTTGATAGCTACCCCTTAATATACAGAACGATTGTGGCCCATATACTAATAGTGGCAAGGCTTACTATAACCAGTTTATGGTAATCCACTGAAGTACCTAATCTTTCAAATGTAATCTCTAGATTAAACACTCAAGCTCAATTCAAACTAATGCTAGCATATAAAAATTACTCCACTATTACCTTCCATGTCCTCCACGGCGGCTTCCATCATGGTTCCTAGGCGTGCAGTAGGATCGCCTGTGCTTTCAGCCAATCAGGTGATAGGTGCCAAATCCGTTACCTAATTGGCCGGGAGGAGGTCCTGAGTGGGCTGTGAGAATTTTGTCAGCAAAAACAGCTCACTCTATTCTGAAGCCCTATTAGAGCCTTGGGCTCTAATAGTGTGCTTCACTAAAACATTCCCGCCCTCCGCAGCAATAGTAATTCATGTATCCCGGCAACTTGAAAAGGGGCCGGGTGCATGGATGGGAGAGGCGGGCGGAGGGATAGGGGAGGCAGCACTCCTGCGCCCATAATGGACAGACCGCTCTTGTTATAGTCAATCTTTAAAGGGTTGTCTAATAATGTTGAATATCTATAACAATACCTTTAATTAAAAATAAAATTTATGGTTTAAAAAAAAAAGTATTCTAAGCCCATATAGGGCTAGCATACGTTTGCCTCACACAGAATGAAAAGGACCGCTTTACACTCTGCCTGGGACAAATGTATGCTAAGCCTAAATAGGGCTAGCATACGTTTGCCTCACACAGAATGAAAAGGACCGCTTTGCACTCTGCCTGGGACAAACGTATGCTAAGCCTAAATAGGGCTAGCATACGTTTGCGTCACACAAAATGAAAAGGACTCCTTTGCACTTTACCTGGGACAAATGTATGCTAAGCCCAAATAGGGCTAGCATACGATTGCCTCACGCAGAATGAAAAGGACTCCTTTGCACTCTGCCTGGGACAAATGTATGCTAAGCCCAAATATGGCTAGTATACGTTTACCTCACACAGAATGAAAAGGACTCCTTTGCACTCTGCCTGAGACAAACGTATGCTAAGCCTAAATAGGGCTAGCATACATTTGCCTCACGCAGAATGAAAAGGACTCCTTTGCACTCTGCCTGGGACAAACGTATGCTAAGCCCAAATATGGCTAGTATACGTTTACCTCACGCATAGTAAAAATGACTCCTTTGCACTCTGCCTGGGACAAACGTATGCTAAGCCCAAATATGGCTAGTATACGTTTACCTCATGCATAGTACAAAGGACTCTTTTGCATCTGCCTGGGACAAACGTATGTTAAGCCTAAATAGGGCAAGCATACAATTGCCTCACGCATAATGAAAAGGACCACTTTGCACTCTATCCCCTAACCCCTATCCCCTAACCCTATCCCCTATCTCCTAACCCTATCCCCTACCCCCTAACCCCTACCCCAAACCCTAACCCTATCCCCTACCCCTAACCCTAAACCCTATCTCCTAACCCTGACCCATATGTATACTTTTTTGAAGGCCCTGGAGCACCAGGACAATGGAATTGCCCACAAAATGACCCCACTTTGGAAACCAAACACCCCAACATATACTCTATGTGGCATAATGAGTCTTTTGAATGTAATTTTTTCCAGAAGTGGTTGGAAAATGTGGAAAAAAATGAAAACACTTTTTTTTAACACAAAGTTGTCCATCTATAAGATATTTCCAACAGATAGCATGTACATAGCAAAAATGACACCCCAAAATACTTTCTGCTATTCCTCCTGAGTATGGCAATACCACATGTGTGAGACTTTTACACAGCCTGGCCACATACAGAGGCCCAACATCCAAGTAGCCCCGTCAGGCATTCTAGAAGCATAAATTGCACATCTAATTTCCTGACAACCTATCACACTTTTGAAGGCCCTGGAGCACCAGGACAATGGACAAGCCCACAAAATTACCCCATTTTGGAAAGCAAACACCCCAACGTATAATCTATGAGGTATAATGAGTCTTTTGAACATGTCATTTTTTTTCAGAAGTTTTTGGAAAATGTGAGAAAAAATGAAAACGCATTTTTTTTACACAAAGTTGTCCATTTATAAGATATTTCCAACACATAGCATGTACATAGCAAAAATGACACTCCAAAATACATTCTGCTACTCCTCCTGAGTATGGTGATACCACATGTGTGAGACTTTTACACAGCCTAGCCACATACAGGTGCACAGCATCCAAGTAGCACCTCCAGGTGTTCTAGGGACATAAATTACACACATAAATTCCTGCCAACCTATCACATTGTTGAAGGCCCTTCATATTTCTAACACATAGCATGTACTGTACATACCAATTACAAACCAAAATACATTCTGCGGAGCACAGGGTAAACAAAAGATTACCTGCAGTTTTAGTAGTGCAGTAGTCCACAGAGAGGAGAGCATCAGTCCAGGCAGCAGGCAGGAACGTGGACAGCGATAGCAAAACAGGCAGCAGGCAGGAATACTGTCCATAGTCAGTACAGGTAGAGATACTGGTAGCACAGCCAAAGCATTGGTCTAGGTAGCAGGCAGGGATGTGGTCAGCAGCAGCGAAAGGATCGTCCATGCAGCAGGCAGGAATACTGTCCATAGTTAGTACAGGCAGCAGGCAGAGATATGGTCAGTACAGCCAAAGTATTGGTCCAGGCAACAGGCACATGGTCCATAAAAAGTCCTGAGTCAGTGCAGGCAGAGATATTGCCAGCACAGCCAAAGTATTTATCAAGACAGCAGGCAGGACCATCAAGGTTAGGGATCAGTCAGGAAAGAATGGGGACAGGGGTAGAGGCTTCTCCCACCCAAATCACTTTGAAGCCTCTGGACCCTGTTCTGGGAATTACAAAACAAACACAGCAGTATGGTTGATTGAGGCACCAAGGAAATAATCAGCATAGAAATTGAAAATGGAGAAATGGCAGTCTATTTGAAATATGGGCTAATAGTTTGCAAGAGTGTGATAGCGTCTGAAGCATTCTCTGAGTCAAAGGCCAGTTTGGGAGGGACATTGGGGACAATGGAAACCGGTGTCTTTCCTAACTCCTCTTTTGCTGCACACCCGACATTTTTTTTACATCTTCTTCCGTTTGCTGATGGTGGAATATTGTCACGAAAATTACGCTCATGCAGTCTGTTGACGCAATCTGAGCTAATGCTTTCTGGGGGGGATCCTTGTTGATACACCAGGGCAGTAACAACATCTTCAATACATTTTAGGAAGGTTTTGGGTATTTCTGTTGATTTTTGATAGGTGATGAATGTGTTGTAAATGGACAAATGAAAAAAGTAAATTGCGACTTTTTTTTATATCAGAAGAGGAACTTTCTTGTTGATAGATGGAGCTGCAACATTTGATCATTTAAATTCAACCCCCCCCTCCCCCCAACATGAATTTATTGTACTCGTGGATACAGCAAGGCTTTCAAATGGGACCGCCTCTTCTGGGAACTTCCACCGAGGTGTCATCATGGATGGTGGACATGATGTACACATCTTTCCTATCCCTCCACTTCATGGCCAACACTTCCTCGTTCCTCAGGCTTTCCAATTCCCCCCTTTGTAGCCTAGTGGTTACTAGAAGCTGTGGGAAGCCCTTCCTGTTTTTCCTTGCTGTACCACAGGCCAAAGTTTGCTTCAGGTATAGGTGGTGGAAAAGGGGCAAACTAGTATAGTACTTGTCCTTATCAATGTGATACCCCTTTTGGAAGAGGGGGCATGCCAACTCCCAGACAATTTTAGTGTTTATTCCCATGTACGTTGGACACTCAGGGGCAGTGGCGGCTGGTGAAGTTTTAGGATGGGGGGGCCAGGCCCTGCCTTTCCTTATTGGCCCCTCCTACTTCTAATAAGCCCCATCCCTTATAGATTCCACCCACTCCGTCTCCTGTATTCCCCATTTTGTGTCAGGAGTACACAGCTCAGCATCACAGGACACAGTATACAACTCAGCATCACATCACAGGACACAGTATACAGCTCAGAATCACATCACAGAACACAGTATACAGCTCAGCATCACAGGACACAGTATACAGCCCCGGCATCACAGGACACAGTATACAGCTCAGCATCACAGGACACAGTATACAGCTCAGCATCATAGGATACAGTATACAGCTCAGCATCACAGGACACAGTATACAGCTCAGCATCACAGGGCACAGTATACAGCTCAGCATCACAGGGCACAGTATACAGCTCAGCATCACAGGACACAGTATACAGCTCAGCATCACAGGGCACAGTATAAAGCTAAGCATCACAGGGCACAGTATACAGCCCCAGCATCACAGGGCACAGTATACAGCTCAGCATCACAGGGCACAGTATACAGCTCAGCATCACAGGGAACAGTATACAGCTCAGCATCACAGGACACAGTATACAGCCCCAGCATCACAGGTGGGGTATATAGCAGCCAGTATCACAGGTGGGGGTAAATTGCAGCCAATATCACAGGTGGGGTAAATTGCAGCCAATATCACAGGTGGGGTAAATTGCAGCCAGTATCACAGGTGGGGGCACTTATGCAGCCAATAACACAGGTGGGGGCACTCATGCAGCCAGTATCACAGGAGGGGGCAGTTATGCAGCTAATAACACCGGTGGGCAGTAATGCAGCCAGTATCATAGGTGGGGGCACTTATGCAGCCAATAACACAGGTGGGGCAGTTATGCAACCAATAACACAGGTGGGGGCAGTTATGCAGTCAGTATCACAGGTGGGGGCAGTTATGCAGCCAACATCACAGGTGGGAACAGTTATGCAGCCAGTAACACAGGTGGGGGCACTTATGCAGCCAGTATCACGGGTGAGGGCAGTTATGCAGCCAGTAACACAGGTGGGGCAGTTATGCAGCCAATAACACAGGTGGGGGCACTTATGCAGCCAATAACACAGGTGGGGCTAGTTATGCAGCCAATAACACAGGTGGGGGCACTTATGCAGTCAGTAACACAGGTGGAGGCAGTTTGCAGCCAGTATCACAGGTGGGGTACATTGCAGAGACCCCCCGCACTTACCCCATCCAATAGGCAGGCAGGATTGTTGCAGAGTTCGGCATGCGGAGAAGCAGGCTGTGAGTCTGCAGAGATTCGGCATGCGGAAAAGCGGGCTGTGAGTCTGCAGAGATTCGGCATGCGGAGAAGCGGACTGTGAGTCTGCAGAGATTCGACAAACGGAGAAGCGAGCTGTCCGTCGGTCACCGGGCGGTCATGATTTCTGTGGGAGCGGGAGTCACGTCCGCTGCCACAGTGACCCACCCCCGGCCGCAGGCTCAGGGCAGCCAATCAGACTGTGTGTGTGCGCCTGTTCAGCACACACACATAGACTTTCATGGCTGACCAATAGGCTCACTAGCCGGGAAAAAAAAAGGCAATGTACCGGCGCCACCTGTAGGGGGGCCGGGCTGACTTTTTTTTTTCTTCTTTAGCCAGCGGGGAGGCGGCGCCCAAGCACCCCTCATACACCAGCTGCCACTGCTCAGGGGGCTGGAGCTGGTAGTCTTTGCCTTCATACACACGAAAGGCATGTACATATCCGATGGAGCTTTTACAGAGCTAGTTACATAGTTAGTGAGGTTGAAAAAAGGCTCAAGTCCATTAAGTCCAACCTATGTGTGTGCTTTTATGTTAGTATTACCTTGTATATCCCTCAATGTTGTGGTCCCTTAGGCGCCCATCTAATAGTTTTTTGAAATTATCTATGCTCCCAGCTGAAACCACTGTTTGTGGAAGAGCATTCCACAACCTCACTGCTCTTACCGTAAAGAACCCTCTATACAGTTTAAGGTTAAACTGCCTTTCTTCTAATTTTAGTGAATGGCCGCGTGTCCTTGTGTACTCCCTTTCGTGGAATAATTTTGTCCCAATTGTGGAGTCACCAGTACAGTATTTATACATTGAAATCATATCCCCTCTCAAGCGTCTCTTATCCAGAGAGAACAAGTTCAGTGCTTGTAATCTTTCCTCATAAGTAATTTCCTCCAATCCCTTAATAAGCTTTGTTGCCCTTCTCTGAACCCTTTCCAGTTCCAGGACATCCTTTCTGAGGACTGGTGCCCAGAACTGGACGGCATACTCCAGGTGCGGCCTCACCAGAGACTTGTATAGTGGGAGAATTATTGATTTATCTCTGGAGTTAATCCCTTTCTTGATGCATGCCAATATTTTGTTAGCTTTGCTTGCAGAAGCTTGGCATTGCCTGCCATTGCTGAGCCTGTCATCTACTAGGAACCCTATGTCCTTTTCCATCCTAGATTCCCCCAGAGGCTCTCCCCCTAGTGAGTAGTTTGCATTCATATTCTTGGTACCCAAATGCATTATTTTGCATTTTTCTACATTAAACCTCATTTGCCACTCCTCTGCCCACCCCATTCATTTGTTCAGATCTTCTTGCAAGGTTCCCACATCCTGTGGAGAAATGATTGCCCTGCTTAGATTGGTATCATCTGCAAATATTGAGATTGAGGGGTTTATCCCATTCTCCAGATCGTTTATGAATAAATTGAATAGGATTGGTCCCAGGACAGATCCCACTTTCCACACCAGACCATTCAGAGTATTCCTCATTTATCCCCATCTTCTGGACTTGCCCCTGTAACTAGTTTTTAATCCATGTACTCACCCTTTGATCCATGCCGATAGACCTTAGTTTGTACATTAAGCGTTTATGGGGAACTGTATCAAATGCTTTTGCAAAATCTAGATACACCATATCTATAGGCCTTTCTTTATCTAGATGGCAGCTCACCTCCTCATAGAAGGTTAATAGATTGGTTTGGCAAGAACAATTTTTCATGAAACTGTGCCGATTACAGCTAATGATACCGTTTTCATTGCAATAATCTTGTATATAATCCCCTATTATTCCCTCCAAGAGCTTGCATATTATTGATGTTAAGCTAACTGGCCTGTAGTTTTCAGGGATATATCTTGGTCCTTTTTTATACATTGGTGCTACATTGGCTTTTCTCCAATCAGCTGGTATCTTAGCAGTCAGTAGACTATCCTTAAAAATTAGGTACAATGGTCTGGCAATTTCTTGACTTCTTCTTGAGTTCTTTAACCACTTCAATACCATGTACTTAGAACACTTCCCTACCAGACCAATATTCAGCTTTCAGTGCTGTTGTGATTTGAATGACAATTGTGAGTTCATGCGACGCTGTACCCAAACAAAATTTTTATCATTTTGTTCCCACAAACAGAGCTTTCTTTTGGTGGTATTGGATCACCTCTGCGTTTTTTATTTTTTGGGATACAAATAAAAGAAGACCGAAAATTTTTTCTCTGTTGTTTCTGTCACAAAACTTTGTAAATAAGTGCATTTTCTCCTTCACTGACGGGCACTGATGAGGCTACACTGATGGGCACTGATGAGGCAGTACTGATTGGCACTGATGAGGCGGCACTGATGAGGTGGCACTGATGATAAGGCACATATATGCAGCACTGATGGGTGGCACTGATAAGCAGCACTGACGGGCACTGATAGGTGGCACTGGTAGGTGGCACTGGTGGGCAATGATAGGGGGCACTGGTGGGCAGAAGATGACAAATACACTAATAGGGTCCCATTTCCTGGTGGTCTAGGGTGGCATCTGAAGTTGGCACTGAGTGCCATCCATGTTGAGCACTGTGCCCCTTACCTGGTGGTCTAGGGTGGGCTCCCTGGTGGTCTAGGATTGGCTCCCTGGTGGTCTAGGATCGTCTCCCTGGTGGTCCTGGGTGGGCACATCCCTGGTGGTCCCTGGGCAGGCTCCCTGGTGGTCTAGGGTGGTGATCCTAGTAGGGGCTGCACTGATAAGCAATCAGCACAGACCCCCCCTGTCAGGAGAGCAGCCAATCGGCTCTCCACTACTTGCCCCTGCAGGCGCGAGTTGTGGAAAAGCCGATAAACGACTTTTCCTGTTTATACCGTGACCAGCCGTGATTGGTCATGGATGATCACATGGTAAAGAGCTTCCAATGAAAGCTCTGTATCGAGATCGGTAATGTGGTGGGTCAGACTGGCATGTTATCCTCCTGGACATCATATGACGCCCAGTCGGGATAACTGAACCACGTAATTCTGCATACAGGAAGGGAGGTGGTTAAGGACCCTCGGGTGCAAGCCATCTGGTCCCGGTGACTTATTAACGTAAAGTTTATCAAGTCTATTCCTAACTTTATCTTCAGTTAGCCATGAGGGTGCTTCCTGTGACGTGTCAGGAGGACCAACATTGTAGTTGAGCCCCCCGTTTCCTTTGTGAATACTGAGAAGAAAAATAAATTTAACACCTTTGCCATTTCTCCATCCTTTGTAACCAGATTCCCTTCATCGTTCTTTATGGGGCCAATATGATCTGACCTCCCTCTCTTACTATTTACTGTATATACTTAAAGAATTTCTTGGGATTTTTTTTACTCTCCTCTGATTGCACCCTTACATTCCTTATTGCATACCTTGTAAAGATGGAATGCTGACAGAGACCCCTCAGCCTTGTATTTTTGAAGGCCTTCTCCTTTGCTTTGATATGTGCTGTTACACTGGAGTTAAGCCACCCTGGTCTTTTATTAGCTCTTTTAAATGTATTTTCCATCGGGATATACTGGCTAATACCTTTGTTTAGTATGTTCTTGAAGCACTCCCATTTCCTCCGCATTCATTGTTCCTAGAATTTTATCCCAACTAACAACTCCCAGCAAGGAGTGTAGTTTATTAAAGTTGGCTCTCTTAAAATTCAGTGTCTTTGTATTCCCCTTATGTTTCCTATTGGTGTAGTTTATACTGAAACTAATTGACCTGTGATCACTATTTCCTAGATTGCCCCTTACGTCTACATCTGTGATCAGGTTTGTGTTGTTAGTAATCAGAAGTTCTAATATTTTTTTTATTGTTGGTGCATTTACTATCTGATCCATGAAATTGTCCCGCAGGGCGTTTAGGAAATGGCGACGAGTCTTAGCTGAGTGTGCAGTACCTTCTGCCCAGTCTATATCTGGATAATTAAAATCCCCCATTATAATGACACTCCCCATCTTTGCCGCTATTCCAAATTGTGATGGGAGATCCGCCTACCCCTCTTCCCTCTGGTTGGGGGGCCTATAGCATATTCCCAGTATTACTTTCTCCTTGGTATCTTCCCTTTGTAGCTCTACCCATAAGGATTCAACCTCCTCCCTTGATTCCCTAGTAATATCATCCCTCACATTTACTTGTACGTCATTTTTTTATATACAGGCATACCCCCTCCCCCATTTTTTGCCCTCCCTATCTCTGCGATATAGGGAATAGCCCTGAATGGTAGCCAGCCAATCTTGAGAGCTGTTGAACCAAGTCTCTGAAATTCCCACAAAGTCTAGTTCCTCTTCGTACAGTAGCAGCTCTAGTTCTCCCATCTTGTCCGCCAGACTCCTAACATTAGTGAACAAGCCACGTAGTTTTGTCCGGACACCTACAGTTTCCTTGTTGGGTATTCCTCGGTTGCATATAGGACTACTACTTACCTTGGGTTTTGGTTCTTTATTCGGCTTCCCACTGCTGCTCCCAATACTACCCTCTGAACTATGTTCTACTCTGGCTATTTCTAAATCTGGACCCTCCCCCCGTTGCCTAGTTTAAAAGCCCCTCTAGCTTGTCGGCCATCCTTATTCCCAGCCAGTCTGCCCCTTGCCCATTTAGGTGCAGTCCGTCCCTTCTAAAGAGCTTGTAACCGATTGAGAAATCGGCTCAGTTCTCCAGGAACCCGAACCCCTCCTTTCTACACCAGCTCCTCAGCCACTTGTTAACTTCCCTAGTCTTCAGCTGCCTCTCTGGTGTGGCTCGAGGTACCAGTAGTATTTCTGAGAATACTACCTTGGAGATCCTAATCCTCAATTTTGCTCCTAGGTCCCTAAAACCTTTTTTTAGGACACTCCACCTTCCTCTAACTTTGTCATTGGTGCCAACATGCACCATGACAGCCGGTTCTTCCCCAGCTCCTCCCAGTAATCTGTCCATCAGATCCGTGATGTGCTGATCCCAAGCGCCAGGTAAACAGCATACAGTTTGACGCTTCAGGTCTTTGTGACAGATTGCCCTCTCTGTGTTTCTGAGAATAGAGTCCCCTACCACCAGTATCTGTCTTTCCTTTCCCTTGGCTTCACCCTCGCCCTCACTGGAGGAGTTACTCCCCTGGCAGCTAGGGGCGCCACTCTTCTCCAGCGATGCTGGTTCCTGACTGGTTTCCACAATATCACACAACGGGGCATATTATTGGGATGTTCCAGCCCAGGGTCAGCCTTCCTGACTCTTTCCTTCTACCCCTCCTAACTGTAACCCAACTACTCTTCTGGTGCCTGCACCTCTTTGTCTCCACCCTCCTCTGTGCTGGCCCCTGCCTGCACCTGCCGGTTACGATCCCAACTCTCCTTTAGTATGGAGAGTCTTCTCAGTGTTGACAGCTGCTTCCCTAGATTCAGGACCTGGGCTTACAGGCAAACAACGTGCTTACATTTTGTACAGCAGTATTTGCCCTCAATCGCATGATCAAGGAAAGCATACATGCCACAAAATGTACACCGATTCATGTCTTCAGACCCGCCCGACATCGTACCTACTAATTTAATGTGGGACTGGGAATTATACTCTGTTCAATTAACTAACAGCTATCTTCCTGACTCTAATTCTCACAGTACACATGTCCTCACAATGCACAGCACTCACAGTACACCGGTCCTCACAGCCCCGGGCCCTCACAGTACACAGGTACTCACACAACGCTCAGGTACTCACACAGTACTCAGGTACTCACACAACACTCAGGTGCTCACACTAAACTCAGGTACCCACACAACACTCGGGTACTCACACTACACTCAGGTGCTCACATTACACTCAGGTACTCACACTGTACTCAGGTACTCACACTATACTCAGGTACTCACACTATACTCATAATATACTTGTTGAGCTTCAATCCGCACCTGGCCCTCTCACACTATACTTGGTGACCTTCAATCTGTACCTAGCCCTCTTATTGGGGATATACTGCTTGAATGTCAGCTGGCCTGTGAAATGGGCCAGGGATTCGCCCACAGAGATGTTCTGGTCAAGGATATATAATTCAGCAAACCTCTTAGAGCACAATCAATTAGGGGGCGAATTTTATATAATTTATCAAAGTCCGAATGATTTGGGGGGGGCACCGCGTGTTATCACTGAAATGCAGGTTAGCGCATTATCATTTCATATCGCGACCTAGACATGACAGCTGAAAAAATTGGCATGTGGTGGATGGGGTTGGTAGACCAACATGAATGCACTTCATTTTTCTTTTGTAAGCCCCATGTTTACTGTAAGGCCTAAAAACAATTTAAGCTCCTCCACTGTTAGGGGTCTCCATTCGAAAGGGCGGGCATAGCTTGAGCTGGGGTTGTTTTCTATGAATTGACGGGAAAAAAGGTTTGTTTGGTCCACAATGTTTTGAACCAACTCGTCAGGGAAAAATACATTTAAAAAATCAATTTTAGAGAAACCTTCAGTTGACCTGCACACCAGGCTGTGCTCTGAAAGGTGGGATTTGGCTGACCCTGTGCTAGAAGGCAGCCACAATGGGTTTGTCAAGGCATCCGGAAGCTGGATTTGGGCTCTAATTCTTTGGCATGATATTCCAGTGCTTGTACTGGGCATTTCCTGCTGGGGTCTAGTGCATTGGCATTTGCCAATTGGCCATTAGGGTGTCAGGCGGTGCGGGTATGGTGAGTAACCTCTTCACTTTCGACATGAGACTAGCATGCAACAAACTACGGACGTTCGTACGTCCGAAAATCTAAGCATGTGTACGAGGCTTTAGACCCAATCACTCTTTCCAATTTTGTTGTCAGATTTCCTTCAGATTTACCAAAACCATGTAGTATAAGGGCCTGTCCGATTACATACAAATTGAAAGACATAAAGGTTTGACCTTATATTATATGGTTTTGGTAAATCTGGAGTAAAAAATATACAGAAAATTGGATAGTGTGTATCCAGCTTTAGAGTCGTGATGATAAAGCTGAATCTGCGTTTTCATTAAAGTATGTAGAGAGGGAAGCCTGAATAGCCTCAGCTGTGTCCTATAGGTAGAACTATAGGCAAACCTTTTTTTTCCCATTTTGGATATGGTAAGAGAGGGTTATAACCCCTGTCAGATTTTTTTTTAATTTTTTGCTATCTGTGTCCCATTGGTGGAGATTTCCCTTCACTTCCTGTCCCATATCCATAACAGTACGTGAAAGGAAATCCCTGCAAATTAAAGGAACCTCTTGGGGCCCCCTAAGTCACCAGTACTAGTTTTGCCTTTAGTTATACTTTTAAAGATAAAAGGAAGTTATTGTATATATTGTTATATACAGTATATACTGTATGTACATAAGTGTTTTACCTTTCATTTATAGTTTAAACTGTATGGGTTGTTTTACAAGGTAAGGGTTTGCATATACTTTAAATCACAGGTAAAAGTCAAAATAACTTCATAGCAGTCAGCCAAAGATGACAACTGAAAAGTGGAAGTAAAATCAGGGCACTTCCCACATCATGCACTGTCATGTCACAGTTTCCTAAAGGCTTAGGCAAAATTGAACCGGGCCCAGCCCATAGCTCATCCCTAGTATCTAAACTAAGAGTATTTTTGTTTCTCCTGCGTCATTTGGAAGAAAAAGATCTTTGTCAGGTGAAACTGCAAATTAGATTTTATCTTTCTTTTTATAACAGTGGATCATTAAAGGCACTTTCACACTGGGGCGGTGGGGGCAGTAGGGGCAAGGCCGGTACAAGGCAGGGACGGAAGGGACGGATGCCCTGGGCACAACAATTTCTGGAGGGGGGGCACCATCAGGGGGGACAACCCATACAGCTGTCCCCAGGTTGCTTTGGCTGTTGTTCAGCAGGGAAGGAAGGGGGGTGTGCGGAGGCAGAGAGAAGACAGAGCGCCGCAATCTGCAAAGCTGTAGCACTAAAAGAAGAAGAAAACTTGCCCCAGCCAAGCGGACTCTTTCTTCAATTTCCGGTGCACAGTAATCTCCTGTCATTTGCGACAAGTACATTTAGTTCCAGCCTCTTCTATATCAATCCACCGGGCAGACCGAAACTACATGTACTTGTCACACATGACAGGAGATTACTGTGGCGGCACCCGAAAATGAATAAAGAGTCCGCTCGGCTGGGGAATGTTTTCTTCTTGTTTTAGTGCTACAGCTTTGCAGATCGCGGCACTCTATCTTCTCTCTGCCTCCGCCCACCCCCCTTCTTTCTGAAGGATTCCTCTGACTGGGATCACTCAGTGACCCCAGGACTAGTAGGCAGTCCCAGGACCAGTAGCCAGCCCCCAGGACCAGTAGCCAGCCCCAAGACCAGTAGCCAGCCCCAGGACCAGTAGCCAGCCCCAAGACCAGTAGCCAGCCCCAGGACCAGTAGCCAGGCCCCAGGACCATAGACTAGATTGTCAGGGGGCAGGCGTCCCTTAATACAGCAATCTGCCAGCAGGAGACAGGAGAAGTTCGAGTGGAAGTGTGGAGAATGTAGCAGAGGTGCTGTGGAGGCCTCACCTGGGAGGGAGCCTCCAGTCTGGGGGGGGGAGTGACCTTGAGGCCTGGAGGTTCAGGTGCAGCCAGGAGTGGAGTTGATTCCTGGAGCAGCTCAAAGGAACAGGAGAACAGCAGAGGTGCTACTGAGGACACTTTAAAGTATCTACTGGAGTCGGTGAGTGACAGACCCTGGGAGCTGGAGAACAAGTCTGGAGCAGGCTGGGGAAGAAATAGTGCACAGTCTGTGAAGGTCTTAGGAGCCAGTCAGGGGAAGGAGTGTCACTGAGAGGAAAGTCGGCCGGTGTGGCCTGGAAGAGGTATGGGCTGGGAGTTGGAGTCCATCAAAGGCCCAACTAGCACCAACGTACTTAGCTACACTTGAGGGGCCCCTGGCCCTGGCCTTTAATGGGTGGTTTGGAGGTCCTGCTGACAGAGATGCAAGCCTCACTATGTGTGGGTTGCAGTGAAAAAGGAGTCATGTAGGCCTGATAAATTTCCTTTCAGGCCAGGAAACTAAGCGAGGTGCTGGAGAGAAGTTAGGAGAAGAGTAACGGTCAGCAAGTAGTGTGCTGGAGGAAGAAGGAGTGTATATACGGTGGTGTATATAGAAGGTGTTTGATCTTTGGGCATCCCACAGTCATCCCTTATCCCTATCCAAGTTTAACCCATAAATAAAACAACAAAAACAAAGTACCGGCCTGTTCTTTGACCCTGGGTGTGTGCAAATTGTGTGATTGAGGGCAGCGGGCAGGTGGACCACAACTACAGCCACCCCCAAGGGGGCACATGACTACATTTACTATTGTTCAGTGACACTCTAATGTAGTCTCTCATGGGGCCTGGAGGGGACTCTTTCTATCACAGACTCTCCAATGGTCACAGAAAGGGCCTCTGTTAGATAGACCCACCTCCAGGTCACATTAGACTCCATTGTAGTCTCCAATGAGGCCTGGTGGGGACTCTAACAGACTCGCTAATGGACACCAAGAGGGCCTTTGTTAGAAAGACTCCTCTCCAAGTCACCATTAGACCCCATTATAGTCTCTAATGGGGCCTGGTGGGGTCTTTTTCTAACAGACTCTCTACTAGAGGCCCTCTCTGTGTTCATTAGAGAGCCCCCCCCCCTCCAGGTTCCATTAGAGTACTCTGCTTCTTTGTTTAATGTTAAGAGATTGTGGGAAGATCCCAGGGTATTGAAGATTCCTTAGGGGAGGGAAGGGGTTAGTAAGATGACCACGCCCATGTGGGGGTGCCCATGGGGGCACAGTTTGCCATCTTCACCCTGGGCACCAAATGACCTTGTCCCGGTCCTGGGTAGGGGTAAAGCGGGCAGCAGGGCGAATGTAACCCCCAGGAAGGGGTTAAAAAGGGGCTAAAAGTGCCAGCCTGCGGCACTTCCAAAATGGTGTACAGCCGCTTCGGAAGCGCTGGCCATTCATTTCAATGGCAGGGGCAGTGGAGGAGTGGTGTATACAGCGCTCCGGCACCACCCCAAAATACTGTTTGCAGGACTTTTTTTCCTGTCCTGCTAGAGCACCGCCTCAGTGTGAAAGCACTCGGGCTTTCACACTGGGGTGGATTGGTGGGAGTTTTTCAGGCACTTTACAGGCGCTATTTTTTTCGCTACCCTAAAAAAACGTCCCAGTATGAAGGTGACCTTACACACAAAGAGCACTCATTATATCTGTATTTGTATGCCTGAAAACAAAAAAAACTGTTAAAGTGAGGCACACCTCTTTCTATGCTGCAAGGAAGAGGAATTTTACCCAGAAGTCTTTTGAGCTTGCACTTGTGAAATCATTAAATCTAGCCACAGTTAAATCCTTAGATCTCTATTTAATATAAGGGTGGATTGTTAGCTTTGTCAATACAATTCAACATATTAGAACCAGGAAAGAGTATCAAATGACAATAAGCTTTTTTTGCATTATCTATAAGTAAAATCTATAAATCTGAGCTCTTTTAAGTCTGAAATCCGGGATAAAATGCGCAAGGCCTGTAACTAGTTGGTAAATGAATTGACTATCGGCCCTGGTTTGACCCTTACTAAACATCCTTCTGAGTAGCTAGCAGCACCAGAAATATGAAATCCATGTGGAGAAATTAGCAGTAATACTAATACAGAAGCTAGGACAGGTACATACACTATATTACCAAAATTATTGAGACGCCTGCTTTTACACGAACATGAACTTTAATGGCATCCCAGTCTCAACCCATAGGGTTTAGTGTTGAGTTAGTCTATGGAAATGTTTGCATTTGTGAGGGCACTGATGTTGGACAAGAAGGCCTGGCTCGCAGTCTTCGCTTTAATTCATCCCAAAGGTGTTCTAATGGGTTGAGGTCAGGATTCTGTGCAGGCCAGTCATGTTCCTCCACCCCAAATTCGCTCATCCATGTCTTTATGGACCTTGCTTTGTGCACTGGTGCACAGTCATGTTGGAACAGGAAAGGGCCATCCCCAAACTGTTCCCACAAAGTTGGTAGCATGAAATTGTCCAAAATGTCCTGGTATGCTGATGCCTTAAGATTTCCCTTCACTGGATCTAAGGGGCCAAGTCCAACCCCTGAAAAACAACCCCACACCATAATCCCCCCTCCACTAAATGATTTGGACCAGTGCACAAGGCAAATTCCATAAAGACATGGATGAGCGAGTTTGGGGTGGAGGAACTTGACTGGCCTGCACAGAGTCCTGACCTCAACCCGATAGAACACCTTTGGGATGAATTAGAGTGGAGACTGCGAGCCAGGCCTTCTCCGTCCACATCAGTGCCTGACCTCACAAATGCGCTTCTGGAAGAACGGTCAAACATTCCCATAGACACACTCCTAAACCTTGTGGACAGCCTTCCCAGAAGAGTTGAAGTTGTTATAGCTGCAAAGGGTGGGCCAATTCAATATTGAACCCTACAGACTAAGACTGGGATGCCTTTAAAGATCATGTATGTGTAAAGACAGGCGTCCCAATACCTTTGGTAATATAGTATATGTAGGGTATAGAAACCAAGCCCTGCTGCATGTGAGTGATTTTAAACTCTTTAATAATTGTTTAATGGGTTTACCCTTTTCATAAATCTATCTAATTGTTGATGTGAAATGCTGGAGGTCAGTGGGGCTTATAAAAGGAATGGCGCAGATTACTGTTTTTGCCCATACTGCCATAGGGGAGCAGGAGAGCACCTGCGTGGTATCATGCATGTTGTTTGGAGCGCAAATTCAATACCTATACCTTTTGCACACAAGAAAGCACTTGGGATTATGTTTTTTTTAATTTGCTGGACTGTTTGGCTTTTGCATTTGGACTATACAGGTATTGTATTGTCTGAGTTAACAGTATTTATGTTATTATTCCTAGATGTTAAAAAAAAAAACGTGGGGTTTCCCCCAAAATCAATACGAGACCCTTATTGTAGATAGGGATCTGATATGGAATTTAAGGGGATAGCCCATACAACAATAGAACAAAAAATTGTGGTATACCTCCCAATGTCCATACCAGACCCTTTTACGAGCATGCAGACTGGCTGGTCAGAAAAAGGAGGGGCAGCAAGAATGCACTCAAATTCTCCCCAAACCACACAGACCACATGCCTTCAGCATTGAGAGGGTATATGTATGAAGACATTGACTCCGCTCTTAGCTCATAAAGATATATCTGCCATCAGCATACACCAATACCCATAAAGTAGTATTGTTTGCATCTTTTCCTAGAAGAGAGCTGTAATTACTGGAGTAGATTAGCTGTAGAATTTAGTCAAGTCTCTCCTGAAATACCAGAAACTCAGCCCTGTGATTTGGGTGAAGCAAAAGGGAGTGTAGGATTGGCATATTTTCCGTTTTAAACTGGACAGTCCAGTTTTGACAGCCATTGTTTGGTCTACTGACACTGATGTATATTGATGTAGATATTTTTAAGAGTGGACATTGCTGTGCTTGTGTTTAAAACCTTCCGTGACCATGCTATCCCCTGTCCCCCCAAAAGTGAGATTGCTAGAGATGAGAGAGAAAAGCCCCATACACACGATGCAAATTTTGGACGGGAATTTTCGTTTGACGACCGATCGTCCTAAATTCTTACCATTAGTATGCTCCTTTCAACAGCCAATTTTCATTTTTTATAAGATAAAAGCTGGTTGTACAGACTAGAATTTTTTTTTCGTACCGCAACTCAACATTCGATTTTTTTATCATTAGTACGGTTTTCGTATGAAAAAAATTGTACGATCAAGACTACGCATGCTCAGAAAGGAAAAAAATACATATAAAACTATTCAACACATTACGTAACTTCTGAAGTTGAATTCGGTCGTACAAAAATTTTCGTATCATTAGTACGCTCCTCACTTTTGACATGAGACAAGCATCCAACAAAAAACGGACGTTCCGTTGTCCGAAATTTGCATTGTGTGTACGAGGCTTAATGGCTCCCAAGTAAGGATGGGCTCGGGCTTGTTCAGAACCGAACGTGCCTGAGCCCGCCTGGAAGTGAACCCTGCACCGTGCTAATCACAGGCAGTGAGACATTCCCCGAAGCGTGGCTGCAGCGATTGGGGAATGTCTCACTGCCTGTGATTAGCGCAGTGCGGGGTTCACTTTCTGGTGGGTTCGGGCACGTTCGGTTCCCAACAACCCAAGCCCATCCTTACTCCCAAGCAGCACAGGTCTTGTGAAATGAGTGAATGCTAGCTTACAGTCAGAAGTCAGCAAAAGGAGAACAACCCCCATCATAGTACTAAAGAGAGTAATTCGCCCCAACTTGGTCTTCACTGGAGAGTTTGAAAAAAACACAACTGGGTCTTACAAAAAGGATTGAAGGAGACACTCCCCCCCCCCCCCCAAAAAAAATGTAGGACTGTAAGGGCACAACATAGGCAAAAAAGATTTAAAAATGTATATCTTTTGGCGGCTCAACATGTGGCATGGGGGCACCATTGGGCTCCACTGCTTTTCACTCTTATGGGACAATCCACAGCTATCCGAAATGTCCACTGTCCCGGATTGTCAGTTATGGATCACTCAGGGAATAATATTCCTCTCACAGGTGCTGGACGGGTGTGCCATCAGAACATTTTAATCACTGAAAGACCGGTACCTGCTTCCCAATCGTATGTTCTTTTGCTACCTCCAGCTCCGGCATGCCCTGACTACCTAATTTGGAGGTCCCATCCCTGGGCTGGAATCTCTGCCTATAGTGGAAATTATAATAGGGCAAGACACCAAGAAACTTATCACCCAGTTCTGCACCCGACTGGATGAGGTGCTTGCCAATTGTAAGCTTGCATCTCCAAAACTATCTGACCGCCTCACCCAGTTGTATGTCCTGCACAGATCCTATATTACGCCTAGACGTATCCATAAGTATGACCAGCGATATAACCCTCAATGTCCGTGCTGTGGTGATTCAGATAGCAACTTCTTCCATCTCATCTGGTCCTGCCCCTCTATCCAAGGATACTGGACACAGGTAATCACTTTCCTCCATGATTAAATGGGCTCCCCTCTGACACTCTGCCCCCGGCACTGTTTACTGGGGATCCTCTCCCTACCTGAGGAGGAAAAGTACCTCAATATCTTTCCGCAAGAGACCCTATTTCTACCCCGAATGCAGATTGCCAGGACCTGGCTACGGGTTGCCCCCCCCCCCCCCACCATGCAGCAGTGGCTTAGGGCAGTTAATGATGTTCTCCCCTACAAGAAGCTATTGTACGCTCATAGAGGCTGTCCAGATAAATACTATAAAATATGGAGCAGATGGTTGGATGACTCTTCCACCTGCAATGAGGTGTCTACTGCCTGATTGGCCAATCTGGCCCCCTACCTTACAAGGTATTGTGTTTATATTCTGCTGTGTGTGAAATTACCCAGCTCACCTCTACACTGTAATGGTATCATTTGTAATGCTCATTGTACACATGTCAATATCTATCACTACTTGTTGTAGTGCATGTTGCACTTTCTTTATGTATACTGCTTTACCTGTCGATTATTTTTCAACTTAATAAAACTTATATTCTTTATTAAAAAAAAAAAATATATAATATCTTTATTTACAAAATAGGTAAAACCTGGACATAAATAACATGTGTGAATATAGACAAGACAACACCCTACTAACAGAGCAAGATAAGGCACCACCCGTATACCCAAGTCTGGAGGTAGAGTCCTTCACAAGAAGTAAATATAAATGTTTGGGATAGATTCCCTTGTGTATCATGTATAGAGGACTTTGTATCCTCCACGCTGGTCTGTCGACGCGTTTCGCTTCCAAGAGCTTCCTTAGGACAATAACGGGAGTGGGTGCAACGAGATGTGAACTGTGCTGCTTGTATTGGCTGTGGCCAGCGGGTATTAGATCCACCTGTAGGTTTAGTAACCAATGATTGGAATAATAAAGCCCGTTCCTAAACAGTGCTCATCAGAATGTTGGCTCTGGGGAGCAAAGTAGCCCACCTATTGTACATGGCCACAGTGAGAACTGAATGGGCTGATATAAATCCTGGATGGAGTTCCAGGATAAGAATGTGCAGAACTGTCAGTGGAGACAGCATGTGCATAACTGCCGGCTGCGTCACTAGTGTGACATGACCCCAACATCATTTCCTGCAGAATGAGGTTGACCATACACACTTATGCTGGTCATACACTTGGCAGTTTTGAGTTTTAATTTATTTTTCCCCGTTTTGAGTAAACAACCAAAATACATTTCTTTGGAAAACAAGAGAACAGATGCAGCGCCATTCAGAAAGCATGTTGGATCTATTTTAAAGCTTTTTTTTACTATTTGGATACTGATTACTGCAAACAAAGCAACCAAAAAAAAAAAAAAGCATTTGAAAATCTTAGAGAAATCTGTGCTTAAAGAAATATGAAGGCTGTAATTACTGACATCCTTCTGAAAATGCTGGTTACCTGACTGTTAGTTATTGATTTACGGTGCCAATAAATGGTTCGAATTTTGTCCCAAGTCCTGCTGAATTGGACGAAAGTCAAGCTTTAGGTGGCCCTGTTATCAGCCTTCCACTCAACAAAAGTCAAGTCTATTGATTGACTTTTGTCAAACAATTTGGTCAGAAAACATTTGCAGGCACTGCCCTAGTATTCATCAGTCATGGGAGCTGTGGCTGCTGAACACAATAGCCCTTAATCCACGCTGGCCAGCTTTAGAATCCCAATCAGAAAAATCAGAGTAAGGTAGAAGTTCCTATCACCAACCCTTTGACATAACCACCTCCAGAAAGTACAGAAACCTGCTTCTGATCACGTCTCTGCTTTTCTAATGACACTCACGTGACATTTAAGCAAACCATTTACAAGAATTAAGACTAAACTTAAAGTGTTATTAAACCCACAACAGTAAAATCAGTCTGTATATGCAGTAAATCATGCTTGTTATACTTACTGTGGAACCTAAGGGGTTAATCCTCTGCATTGTGTTAAAAGGCTGTTGATCCTGTCTTCTCTGATCCTTCCCTTCTTTTTACTGCCCCCAATCCATCTGCTGAAAGCACAGGGCCCTAGGAGGCAATCTACACATGCTCAGATTGGTGTGTAGTGCTAGAGAGTTTATTTTGTTTTTTTTTGGGAGGGTGCATGTGATCAGCACAGGGCCAATGAGCACTATCCAGACAGAGAGTTGGGGGGGCATGCAGCCTCATAGGACAGTCAGAGGAGAATGAAAGCTCCTCCTACAAGCTTTAACCAGTGCTTGGCCGGACACTGATGGAAGTCATAAGACTGCTATATACTGCTGATGAGAAAAAGTATTTAGCAGTTTATATTTTCTAAAATAATTGCATTTCCATGTTCTGTGTACTGTGCTGTGGGAGACCAGACATGGAGCATGCAGGTTCCTGGGTTTAGTAACACATTATGGCGGCCATACATGGATCAAAATTTGACAATTTCAACAAGAACCAGCCTAATTTCGAGCCATGTATGGGCAGGCTGGTTGTACAGAAGTCGATCTACCAATTGACTTCTGTAGAACCAGCCTGTTGGTTTGAAAGGTCAACTTTATACCAGAACAGCTTGTTCTGACTCTCATACACTCCATTTGTTGTGTGGATGTATAGCTTGGTTTGAGACTGCATCCCATTGATGGTTAACCAATGAGGTTTTCAGGGCCTTAAGCGCAGCCCCTGACACACCGCAGGGTTGTGCATATCATTTACTGCCAGACATACTACGTGAGATGGTCAGAGACTGCAGGAGTGCAAGAGATGGTCAGAGACTGCAGGCTTTCAAGAGATGGTCAGAGGCTGCAAATGTACTACAGGAGATGGTCAGGGACTGCTGCCATACAGGAGATGGTCAGAGACTGCAGGCATACAAGAGATGGTCAGAGACTGCAGACATAGTACAGGAGATGGTCAGAAACTGCAGACATAGTACATGAGATGGTCAGAGACTGCAGACATACTACAGGAGATGGTCAGAGATTGGCACGAGAGCGTGTCAGCGCACGCTTGCCCCTAGCTGCGTGTGCGCGGATCGCCATTTATAGACGGCGATTTGCGCTACGCTGCCAGCTTGCAGCAGTAAATGTACGCGACGCTGTTGTTAAGTGGTTAATAAAAAGCTACTCACCTGTCCCACATTCCAGCAATGCGGCCGCCTGAAGCCTCACTCCTCTCCCCCACCTATCCGCGGCGCCGGCATTGCAAGTGTGGCCACCCAGCTATGACAGTTTGCGGCTTCACAGCTGGGTGCACACTGTGCATGCACAAGTTACGCTGTGCTTTCTCTAAGTGGCCGGGCAATCTTCTGGGACCTGTGATGTGTCCCAGAAGATTGCAGAGAGGGAGGGGGCAAGGAGGAGTCGTCTAGGGGGAGAGTAGGAGTCGCCTAGTTGGCCTGGAGGCGAAAACAGGAAGTGGGAGCTGGGTACCTGTCGAAACTAGGTACCCACTCCCCCCAAAAAAAATGACATGCCAAATGTGGCATGTCAGGGGATAAGGAGTGCTTAAAGTGAAAGTTCCACTTTTGAGTGGAACTCTGCTTTAAAGCCCCTTTCCCCCACATATAATGAAGCCCCTTGTCTCCCCTCTGCACATTCACTTATAATGAAGCTCTCTTTCCCCTACCCACACTCACACATATTGAATCTGCTTGTCTCCTCTTGTCACACTCCCATATAGTAGAACCACTCTGCCCCCCACTCATATAATGTATGTGTAGCACCCCCTAGCATTGCTAGAGTGCTAGAGTAGGATGTTTGTGTTAGTGTAGCTAAAATTTCAGGCTTGGCTGGTAGCCAGGGAGGAAGACAGCCTTGTGGGCTGGTGAGTGTTGCAGTCAGAGGACTGAGAGGCATGCCTGAAGGGACTGAGTGCAAGCTTTCTGGGGCCACAGGAGAGGACAGCTAGCACCAAGGACCTATTTTTGCTACACCATAAGGGGCCCCCGGTCCCTGCCGGCAAAGGGCATTTACAAGGATCTAACTGAGATTTTGTTGGATCCAACAGTCAGTGCTAGCTGGTCCTGGGAGTTGTAGTTCTACAAGCAAGTATGTGCTGGAGGTAGAAGAAGAGGAGTGTGTATATACCGGATGTATATAATTTGTGTCCCTGAAGAGTTTGTTGCTGATCAAATGTGCATCCCATAAGACGCCTTCCCCATCCAAATTTAATTCCCCCGAAATTAAAAAAAAAAAAAACATACAAAGCTGCAAGGATTGCTTCTTGTCTCAGGAGTGATTGAGAAATTCATGTGCCTGACCATGCACGGTAGGAGATGACCAACATTCACCAGCAGCTCCTGTGGTGGTAGCACTACATATGCACACATATGATGTACACCCCCATCCTTGCACTCACAATAATAAAGCCTCCTGCCTCCCTCATCACATTCATATATAATAAAGTCCCCTGTCCCCTCTCATCACACACACACACATATATATATATATATATATATATATATATATACCGTATTTATACAGTATACATATATATAATGAAGCCCCCTCTCCCCATTCTCACACATACTGTACATGCAATTCAGCAGTCCTTCACACACATACAGGGGTTGATTTACTAAAGCTAGAGAGTGCAAAAACTGGTGCAGCTTTGCATGCTAGCCAATCAGCTTCTAACATCAGCTTGTTCAATCAAGCTTTGACAATAAAACCTTGAAGCTGATTTTTGCACTTTCAAGCTTTAGTAAATCAACCGCACAGTATCTCACAAAAGTGAGTACACCCCTCACATTTCTGTAAATATTTTATTATATCTCTTCATGTGACAACACTGAAGAAATGACACTTTGCTACAATGTAAAGAAGTGAGTGTACAGCTTGTATAACAGTGTAAATTTGCTGTCCCCTCAAAATAACTCAACAAACAGCCATTAATGTCTAAACCGCTGGCAACAAAAGTGAGTACACCCCTAAGTGAAAATGTCCAAATCGGGCCCAAAGTGTCAATATTTTGTGTGGCCACCATTATTTTCCAGCATTGCTTTAACCCTCTTGGGCATGGAGTTCACCAGAGCTTCACAGGTTGCCACTGAAGTCCTCTTCCACTCCTCCATGACGACATCACGGAGTTGGTGGATGTTAGAGACCTTGCAAAGTGTCATTTCTTCAGTGTTGTCACATGGAAAGATATAATAAAATATTTACAAAAATGCGAGGGGTGTACTCACTTTTGTGAGATACTGTATATAGATTGACAAATGTCCACGGGTTGTGATATTTCCCATCCTACTGGCTTTGCCAAGTGTAAGGGTTCCTGATTGGGCAGCAGTTCACACCATGCTGACTCTGGACCTGCCTCACTGCCTCTTGGATGGGATAGTCACTTACCTGTTGTTTGGAGATACACTTTTCCTGGCCTAAGGCCCACTCCCTAACCTATTCTCAGCCTGAGGCCTGTTACCCAGAATAAACATATGTCCAGTTCAGTTGCATTTCAATCACTTTACTGGACAACTTCACTCCAGCACAACTCTTGGTGACACAGTCACTTTACATTGCAGGTAAGATCACCTTGGCTCACTGAACAGAAGTCCAGAGTGCAAAACATTTTTGCACCTTCTCATGACTTCTCATACAATGGTCTCCGGCAAGTGCAGAACATTCATTACTTCACAAAACTATTGCAGCCATCTTGCCCAGATGTTAAAGTCTCTTATCTCAGATGTTCCTCACTGACTGGATGCAGACATCTGGGATATTAGGTTATACAGTAGCTTGGTCCTCTCCACTTGTGGCTCTGCCTTATGTTGCTATGCCACTGTAATTACAGCACAGCAGCACCTCTCTGAAGCTCTGGGGCCTCTAGCACCCACAACCCAGGCATTGCACCTAACAGGCACTTATGCCTCTCTCTCTGCAGCTCGGTCTCCTCCAGAACTCTGACACCTCTGACAAGACACGTCCTGCATGTTCCAGTGTTTCATACATGGGCTCCCAATAGCTTTCTCTGTAGTCCTGAGCTGACTCCCTGTGCCACACACCGCAGCCCTGGGTCCTGTCCCCTGGGCTCCTGACTATTTGTCCCACCCTCTGTTCAGACTGTGGGCAAGACTATCTTCTAGCTGTGGAGGAAGCCAATTGAAGTCTTCTCCTAGGCTTCCCCCCTTTCTCCCTATGTTGTCCATGATTAGCAGGGTGGGAGGGAGCAACAAGTTGCAACAGGGAGAAGAGAAATGTCCTGTAGAATGGTTTAAAGGGGATGGTAAAGCAGCTAGGGCTACACATTTATGTTTCCCAGTTATCTTATCTGTATCTGTAATTGGAAGCATGATCACCACTCAATTAGCTCAGCCAACATTAAACTAATTTTTTAGTACTTTTTAATTCCACCTAGACAAGCTATTCTGTTTTGGCCTCCTTTTTAACCACAGTCATACTTCAGGTATTACTTTATGGTCGTTGTCCCAACTTTTTTTAGCGTTTACTCTCTTATTCTCTCCACTGTCTTCCTGGAGTATTACTGGGTAGAGTTGATCGAACCTCTGGAAGTCTGGGTTCGGCAGGTTCGGCCGAACTTACGGACAAAGTCCTGGTTCGGGTCCGGACTTGACCCGAACTTTGACCCGGACCACGAACCCCATTGAAATCAATTGGGACCCGAACTTTTAGGCACAAAAATGGCTGTAACAAAGTCCTGGCAAGTCCTAGAGGTCTGCAAAAAGAAGGAAAATGGGGGTAAGAGTTGGACAAGTGCCCTACAAAGAAATGGGTATAGGGAAATAACTTAAAATAATTTTTAAGCTAAAATCACATAGAAAAATCAAAAATGGAGGTGGATGTGGAGTTGGAGGTTGAGGAGGCGGTGAAAGTGGCGGTGGAGGAGGAGGAGATAGCCAACACTTTTTTTTTATTTTTGTGCAAGAAATGCACCGCTGGCCGCAAATGTAGTTTTTAGAATTTTTTTTTTTTTTAAACCAGCTATGTAGATGCACTTTTTAATTTTGTGCAAGAAACAATAATCTGTCCCTTTAAGCAACAGCAGGAACCTCTCGCTATAGAATTCTAAAATCATCTCCAAGTTGTACAGGGAAAGTTTCCAGCTGTTGCGTTAAGGGAAAGATTATTGTTCTAAAATCATCTCCAAGTTGCACAGGGAAAGGTTCCAGCTGTTGCTTTAAGGGAAAGACTATTGTTATAAAATCATCACCAAGTTCTATAGGCAAAGTGTATTCTAGCCGCATAGAGTCATATTATTGTTATAAAATCATCTCCAAGTTGTATAGGCAAAGTGTATTCTAGCCACATAGAGCCATATTATTGTTATAAAATCATCTCCAAGTTCTATAGGCAAAGTGTATTCTAGCCGCATAGAGCCATATTTTTGTTATAAAATCATCTCCAAGTTGTATTGGAGATGATTTTATAACAATAATATGGCTCTATGTGGCTAGAATACACTTTGCCTATACAACTTGGAGATGATTTTATAACAATAATATGGCTCTATGTGGCTACAATACACGTTGCCTATAGAACTTGGAGATGATTTTATAACAATAATATGGCTCTATGCGGCTAGAATGCACTTTGCCTATACAACTTGGAGATGATTTTAGAACAATAATATGGCTTCTCATATCCGTTTCACATAAGATCGGTGTATCTCGGTATAATAACAATATTTTAGTAGAGGTTATGTTGAACCTCTAC
>BLSH010380692.1:243083-270743 GCA_018402905.1 Glandirana rugosa
CCCCACACAGCTCCACCCGCTCACCTGCGGCTTCAGTGAGGTCTCCCGCCCGCCGGGCGGGCGACCTTACGCCGCCATTAGGGGCCCCCCGGGAGGCTCGGGCTGAGGGCGTGGCATTCGGGGCTCCAGCCCTATAGAAACCCCTTGGTGATGCCCCTGGGGTGTAGTGTAAAAAGTAATCTATAGGGACAGTTATGCATCCTGAAAGTATCTAAGCAGGTCTGAAGCTCCTAAGCCTCCCCTTACTCTAGGACATGGGTTGGCAACCAACAGCCCGCTGGGCCGCACCTGGCCTGCTGTTGCTACATGTCCGGCCCGTCAGTGCACATGATGAATTTGCGTGCACCCGATCCATTGGCATTTTAACCCCTTCACGCTGACCGAATATTCGGCCTCAGCTTGAAGGGATTGTACCGGGGCGACGCCCGCAGCTGCACGCATCACCCCAGTACCGTGTTTTAGAGCAGGCGGTTGTTTTTTTTTGAGATAACAACCGATGTGGCTTAGAAACCGCTCAGCTGTTATCCCAAGCAGCGAGAGGGGACACCCCCCTCCCGCCGCCTTCCGCAGCTTGCTTGTTTGTCCGCCAGCTGGCCGGAGGCCCAAACGAAGCCAGAATTGTTTGTGTGAAAAGCAATCAATAGGGATAGTCATGCAGCCTGAAAGTATCTAAGCAGGTCTGAAGCTCCTAAGCCTCCCCTTTATCTAGGACAGGGGTTGGCAGCCTACAGCCTGCTGGGCCGCACCCGGCCTGCTGTTGCTACATGTCCGGCATTTTAACCCCTTCACGCTGACCGAATATGCGGCCTCGGCTTGAAGGGGTTGTTATCTCAAAAAAACCAACCGCCGGCTCTAAAGCACGGTTCTGGGGTGATGCAGGTGATGGGGTGATGCAGGCATCACCCCAGTATCGTGTTTTAGAGCCGGCAGTTGTTTTTTTTGAGATTGCAACCGATGTGGCTTAGAAACCGCTCGGCTGTTATCCCGAGCAGCAAGAGGGGACGCCCCCCCCGCGCCGCCTTCTGCAGCTTGCTTGTTTGTCCGCCAGCTGGCCGGAGACCCAAACAAAGCCAGAATCAGCTTTGATCGGGCCTGGGATCTAGTAAACCGTAAGAGATGTCATGACATCACTTACAGTTTACAGAAGACTTAAAGGCGCCAAATTTAATAAATGACAGTATTCAAAACAACCAAACTTTGTGTTCTGGATGCTTTTAAGTGCAAAGGAGGAATTTGGGGTCTTATAAACCCCAGATCCCTCCATAAAGAGTACCAGTCACTGTTTACATTCCTTCTGACATCAATAAAAGTGATCAGAATTTTTTTAAAGAGACAGTGTAAAAATAACAAAAATTAGGTAGAATTAAAAAAATGTAAAATTAAAGCACCCCATCCCTCTTCGCAGAAGCGAACGCATACGTAAATCGCGTAAATGTAAACAGTGTTCAAACCACACATGTGAGGTATTTCCATGATCCTTAGAGTGAGAACAATAATTCTAGCACAAGACCTCCTCTGTAACTCTGTAAGGAGGGGGGCTGTGTAATATGAGGGAGGGGGGGCTGGGTAGGGGGGCTGTGTGATGTGCAGGGGAGGCTGTGTAATATGCAGGGGGGCTGTGTAATGCAAAGGGACCCAGAGGTGTGGGGCTGTGTAATGTAAAGGGGTTCAGCTTATTATCTTCATTTATTAGCAGGTAAATGCAGCCCTCCATGCATTCACATACACTGAATCCGTCCCTTGAGTGGAAAAAGTTTGCTGACCCCTGCTCTAGGAGCATAAAGTGTCTTTCTATTCGCCCTGGGCCCCTTGTCTCCCCAAATATACATTAACAGTTTTCATTGAAATTTCTTTAAATCATACATGTTTAAACACTGGGAGTGTACGAAAGAGGTACAACAGTCTTAGCAATACATTCATTTTGAGTGAATGCAGCCTGCCAAACCAAGACGGGGGATTCTTAGCCCATTGTTGCAAGTAATCAGAGAGTATTTTGTATAGTGGGGAGTAATTCTGCTGATAAAAGGTTTGAAGGTCAGATGGATACCCAGATATGTGAGAGCAGTTGTTTGCCACTTGAAAGGGTAGGTGTTTTGAAGAGCCTGGACTGTTCGCTGATCCAGTGATATGTTCATGGCCATTGATTTGTTATGATTAAGTCCAGATATGGTGGGAAAAGTTGCAAGTCAGTTGCAGGTTCAGTAACACCATGTCGTCTGCGAACCGGGCACATTTATGGACTAGACCACCACTAAGGTCTTGGATGTCCTGATTTACTAAAATTTTGATAGATAATGGTTCTAATGCCAGGATAATTCATATCGGGCACAGGAGGCATCCCTGGCATGTGCCCCTACCTATAGACAGATGTGGGGAACTGTAACCCTTAATTTGTAGATTTACTGTGGACTCGTGATAAAGCGTATGTAGCAATGTCAGGAAGTGGGTTCCAACGCCATATTTTTGAAGGACATAGAAGAGATAGTCCCAAGACGGGGGGGGGGGGTTGTAATTCCCGCTCACATGTTCTTCTGCCTTGGCTCAAGTCCTGGCCAGCCACCTGCCTGCCTATCTCCTTACCTTCCCCAGTGGAGTAATCTTCCTCTGCTCAGTTCCGCTCCCCACCCAGAGAGAGGCTGTGAGGTGGGTGGCGGCGGTGACAGGCAGAGAAAGGCAGCTGAGCTTAGCTGACAATGTCCAGCAGCAGGCACAGAGGCAGTGGTGTATCATCCATGGGTGCAGGGTGTTCACTGAACACGGGCCCTGAGGGGTTGGGGGGCCCATTGTGCACCAATGGATGATCTCTCCCTGGTTGACAGCCAGGGATGATCGGGGCAGTGTGGGCTTGCACACGGGCCCACTCATTTCATGATACGCCCCTGCACAGAGGGGAAGCAAATCCGATCGTGGGGCTGCCAGTGCCTTCAAGGCTTCAACACAGGTGTGCTTTGGGGGTGTCTGAGAATTCGACTACATTGCACTGTGTCTGTCTCTCTGGCATAATGGATGGAATCATAACTCACAGGCAGCAGGTATTTTAACATGGCTCTGGCTGGCATTGCACTGCCACAGTGTGTCACATAAACATGGATGCTGGGACAGGGATCTGTGCCTTCCCTTAGTAAAAGCAACCTCCCCCACAGTGAGCAAACACTTGTTAGGCACACATTTAACCCTTTGATTGCCCTAGATGTTAACCCCTTCCCAGCCAGTGTTATTAGTACAGTGACAGTGTATATTTTTAGCACTGATCACTTTATTCATGTAACTGGTTCCCACAAAGTGTGACTTAATGTCCTATATGTCCCCGGATTTCATTTTAAAAATCTGGTCACCTTAATCTATTTGCTCACACTTTAGTCGTAGGTTTTAAGTCAACATTTATGAGTGAAATAGGGTGGCAATTGGCGCACTCCCCAAGATCTTTGCCCAGTTTAAGTGTAGCGCCCCCATAGTATAGGTGCTTTACTTTTGTAGATTTTTGATAGGAAAAATCTAGTCAGGCCTGAATGTTTTGATCTTGGCTAGGGAAGTGGCTCAGGGAGGGGCTAGAGATAGAGGGAAGGAACACCCCTTGGAGATTCCTCCCCCTTGAGCTTGGGAAGTTCTGGAAAGGGGGATGGAGGAGGAGGTGTCACTTCCTGATGTATGACAAGGAGCTCTGACCAATCTACAGACTGGATTGGCAGGGGGCAGGCCTCCTTAAATACAGCAGTCTGCCAGCAGGGGGAGGAGAGTGCTGGCTGGAAGAGTGAGGATGTAGATCAAGCCTCACCCGGGAGGGGAGCCCTCAGTCTGGGGGGGGGAGGTGACCTTGAGGCCTGGGGCTTGGGTGCAGTCGGCTCTATGAGTGGCACAGGAGAAGCAGGAGAGCAGCTGAGTTCTACATGGAAGGAGATTCTTTAAAGAATCCACCATATAGTCGGTGAGTGGCGGCCCCCTGGGAGTTGGATGAGAAGGCTGGGACAGTCTGGGAGGAGAGAGAGTAGCCTGTGGAGGCCGGTAGGAGCCAACCAAGGGGAAGGAGAGCCATTAGACCGCAGGACAGACCGGATGGGTCTGGAAGATGGATGGGCTGAGAGTTGTACTTCCTCCAAAGGCCCGGCTAGCACCAATGTATTTTGCTACACAAAAGAGGGTGTATGATTTCAGTGAAGGAAACCTGCAACTCTTACCCACATGCGTAGTCTTGATCGTACGTTTTTTTTTCGTACAAAATCCGTACTAATAAAACGAAAATCGGACATTGCTTTGACATTCAGCTTTTATCGTCTGAAAAATCGAAATCGGCTGTCGAAAGGACCACACTAATGGTAAGAATTTCGGACAATCGGTCGTGGTACGAAATTTCCCATCCGAAATTTGCATCTTGTGTACGGGGCTTAAGGCTCCTTATCACTCAGCTTTTCTCGGATCAAATAAATAGAGAGCAAGTGCTCATCAGTTATTGGTAAGCACACAAAATCAACAAAACTGAGCAATATTAATTTCACTTTTGATAGCTCAGAGCTGTTTACGCAACTATTCCAATTTAAAATATCTGAACTATGCATGTCCTATACATTATATCATACAAACAATAATCATCTTTAGCCAGAAATATAAATATTGTATTTGCTAGAGTCCCAGGATATATACCCATTTCAGCAAAATATTTTTAGCAATATTATGACCATTACTGAATATAGCGTGATCTGGTGTCAGTGGAACCAGAAAATGGTAAGGTATCCTCTGATGTTATGTACGGTACTCCTTACACAGGTATTCCTTCAAAATGGCCATTAGGTTGAACCAAGGTAACTCTCCGTCAGGCTCATTATAAGCATAGACAGGCTCATAGTGTATCACTTTAAAACGTTTTTATTTGCGCAATGTTAAAATCTACTTACAGGATGATAAGAAAATTCAGGAAAAATGACAATAGACTATTCTGGGTCCGCCATATGCAGCGTGCGTTCCACAGGGAGCGGATGTGATGCTGGTGGTTTTGAGAAACCGGAGGTTACGTCAACGCATTTCGCCTCTCCTCCAGGGCATTATCACAGACAATCAGAGGACATCAGAGGTTACCATTCCATTTTCTGGTCCCACTGACACCATGTCAGGCTTTTATGACCCCCGACTGCAAAGCTGAAGGTCCACATTTTCTGGTGAGTGGGGGAGCAAGAGGGGTGTGTGGCACTATTGCACCTTCATTGTTGACACAGAACTGTTTACTTGGAGCACCCATCACTTTTAAAGTCACCTATTTTAAGCATTGGAGCAGCTTTGGCCTCAAAAACTATATACATATGAACTTTATGAACTTTCTTTATGAATTGTTCTTTTTTTTTAAATATTTTTTTCCTCCAAGCTGCTGGCGCTGTTCTTTTATTTTATATATAGGGGGGTGTTTTGCACCCCGTGTACTCTTTTATCATCTATCACTGTATATTACTTTTCGCTGATTATTGTTTGTCCCCGCATTACTGAATATAACCTTGAAATTGCTGTTCTAAGTACTACTACCGATATCATGATCTAAAAAAGTCTGAGTAAAAGTTGAAATGTGCTGCACAGCTGATCATGCCTAGGTGCTGGAATTTATTATTACATCTACAGCTCTCTAGATAGAAGAAATTCTTAGCATTGTATGCACGGTGGAGAAGATAGAATCTGGCGCAATACATTACAAGGCTGATCTATAGTAACTAGCACCAGTGATACAGGTGATAAACCCATAGTTAGCTAATTTTATATATATATAATTTTATATACATTTTCTCTAATGTTGCTATAATGTTCTGCTCCCTCCCCCATATGAGTGATACCACCATAAATATGAAATGATTACATTCTTTTATGTTAGCCAATGGAAAAATCTTGAGGCAACCTGATGAATACATGGGGCCCTCCTGCCCTTTAATGTAGCTGCCATTCCAATCTCCTGCCTCTCTTTTACACCCTCTGTTCTTTTTCCAACCAATCTCTCTTCTTTTCTCCAGTCTACTTTGCAAACCATTATGGTGAAATTCAGTGTCGTACTTATATTTCCAACTATGTACCTTAGGACTTGGGGCCAGAAGGGCATCTCATTAGATTGCAGAAAGCAGGCTATTAAAAAAATCATTCTAGATAGTAATCAGATGGTAGAAACCAATCCTCAGCACATTTTTATTAATTTATAATAGACATGCATAAAATTCACTGCAACATATTCTTTAATCTGTGGAGATATTCTTATCTCTGCAGTGTGAATGGATAACTAGAGGAATATAAGAAATTCCAACTTGGGTAACCTAACATTAATGGTAACAGTCGGTGACTGTGATTCTTAGATGGCAAAAACATATTTAGAAATCTCTGAAAAAATATAAGCACCAATGTAGACATTACTTTTGTGTGTGTGTGTGTGTGTGTGTGAGAATTAAAGTAGTATTAAACCCTCAGCATTTGTTTTAACCATTTGAGCACAATAAAATAAATATTCATTGGTAAACTATTTGTTAAAATGTACCTGCCAGAACTTGCAGTTTACAACAAGTCCGTGCTGCTTTCCTGAACTTCTGTTCTTCACAAGAAAGAGTTAAAGTGGTTGTAAACCGTTACATATACTCAATAAAGTGACTAGGTTCAGGTGGTACACAAAAGAAACAAATCCTCCTACATGAGTTGTACCTGTTTATCTTCAAAACTCTCTTCTCTACAACTTCCTAAAGCACACAATTTAAAGTGTTACTAAACCCACAGCAGTAAAATCAGTCTGTATATGCAGTAAAGCATGCTTGTCATACTCACTGTGGAACCTAAGTGGTTAATCCTCCACATTGTGTAAAAAGGCTGTTTTTTTAACAGAAGGAATGTTTATTGAAGTATAAGGCCTCATACACACAGGCGTTTGCAAAAAAATAAGCAAAACGCCGGGCCTGGCGTCAGGGAAAAAATTCCAGTTTTTCTCGGCGTTTTGCATTGACGTCAATGCACGTTTTTTCACGCTAGCTTTCAGCGGCATTTTCTGCCTCTATTCAAAACCAATGGTTCCCTATGGGAGCCCATTGATTTGAATAGAAGCCGCACCAGATGTCGGTGATCCGACTTGCGGCGTGACTTGTGTGCTAGGTGTCTTAAAGGGGAACCCCCACAAAAAATTTGCGTGGGGTCCCCCCCCCCCAAGAGCATACCAGGCTCTTCGATCTGGCATGGATTTTAAGGGGAGCCCCCAGCTGCCGGGCCCCCCACCCTATGTAAATAAGTATGGGGTACATCGTACTCCTACCCATTTACCTGGGGGAAAAAAAAAGTGTACAAAAATAAACACTACACAGCTTTTTAAAATATTTTATTAAATCAGCTCCGGCATCTTCTCCCCTCTCTTCTCCCTCATATTCTTTCTTCGGCTCTTTTGCGGGGTCTTCTGTCTTCTGAGAGGGGTCTTCTGCGGGTCTTCGTCATCTGATGCCCCACCCTCATGATGTCACATCCTGGGGCGGGGCATCACATCACAGCCCCGCCCCAGGATGTGACATCATGAGGGTGGGGCTCATGATGACGTCATCTTGTGGCCCCGCCCCATGCCAATATAAGGCAACCGCACAGCACGGACCCAGCATTCGAGTGGAAGAGAGCGACGAGTCAACATCTCCAGAAGAAGAAGGAGAAGAAGAAGCAGCGGCAGGAGAAGCTAGCCGGAGAGACAGCGGCAAAAGAGCAAAAGAGCAGAAGACCCCCGCAGAAGACCCCTCAGAAGACAGAAGAACCCGCAAAATAGCCGAAGAGAGAAGATGAGGGAGAAGAGAGGGGAGAAGATGCCGGAGCTGATTTAATAAAATATTTTAAAAAGCTGTGTAGTGTTTTTTTTTGTACACTTTTTTCCCCCAGTTAAATGGGTAGGGGTACGATGTACCCCATACTCATTTACATAGGGTGGGGGGCCTGGCATCTGGGGGCCCCCTTATTAAAGGGGGCTTCCAGATTCCAATAAGCCCCTGCCCGCAGACCCCGACAACCAACGGCCAGGGTTGTCGGGAAGAGGCTCTTGTCCCCATCAACATGGGGACAAGGTGCTTTGGGGTGGGGGGGGCGCAGAGCCCCCCTGCCCCAAAGCACCCATACTCCCCATGTTGAGGGCATGCGGCCTGGTACGGTCCAGGAAGGGGGGGTACTTGTTCGTCCCCACCCCCTTTCCTGGCCTGCCAGGCTGCGTGCTCGGATAAGGGTCTGGTATGGATTTTGGGGGGGACCCTACGCCGTTTTTTTTTCGGCGTGGGGGCTCCTCTTAAAATCCATGCCAGATCGAAGATCCTGGTATGCTCTTGGGGGGGGGAAACCCCACTCAAATTTTTTGTGGGGGTTCCCCTTTAAGACACCTAGCACACAAGTCGCGCCGCAAGTCGGATCACCGGGATCCGACTTCTGGTACGGCTTCTATTCAAATCAATGGGCTCCCATAGGGAACCATTGATTTTAAATAGAGGCAGAAAACGCAGCTGAAAGCTAGCGTGAAAAAAACGTGCATTGACGTCAATGCAAAACGCCGAGAGAAATGGCAATTTTTTCCCTGACGTCAGGCCCGGCGTTTTGCTTATTTTTTTGCAAACTCCCGTGTGTATGAGGCCTAAACAGCAGTTTACATGTGAATATCAGCAGATTCAGTTAATACAAAGTACATCATCTGAGGATACATTCACATAGTATCTGATCTACACATGTAGAATAATAACTGTCGAACAGGGAATGTAACAAATACCAAATCAATTAACCATTGAAGTAAGGGGCTCAGCCTATCCTCTGTCAAGGGTGTATCAAAAACTGGTTTCTATGGAAGGTCAAACCAGGAGAAACAGCTGGTGCAGGAAAAGAAAAAAGGGGGGGAGAAGAGAGGGGAAAGGGGGGAGAGAAGGAGGGTAAAGAGCAAAGCAAATGGGGCAAGAAGTCCAGGCTAGAAGCAGGAGGACCTGGGGAGTAGGGAGGGGTGGAGGAATTGTAAATAAGAGTATACCCTGTGGGTGGTTACAACTTAAGATGTCTGGCCTCAACTGATGCCGACCAAATCTTTTGAAACGTTTTCGGACAGTTGCGGCCCAAATAGGTCAACTTGTACAACGGCAAAGTGTCATTCACCAGTGCTCTCCATGCCGTCACCATGGGAGAGTCAGGCTTTTTCCAGTTAATCAATATTGTTTTCCTAGCATAATATGCAGCATAGAATATGAACAGTTTAACATGGGTGTTGTAGGTATATTATCAGTTATTCCAAGTAATAGGACTAGGGGGCTAGGGCAAGGGCCACTCCACTGATCCTGCCAATGTCAGTGACCACCGCCTGCCAGAAGCTCTGGAGCAATGGACACATCCACACCATGTGAACGAAGTTACCCACTTCTCTTCGGCATCTCGGGCATATGTTGTCTCTGGTATGGTAGATAACTGAAAGCCTCTGCAGTGTATAGTACACCCTATGCAAAACCTTTAATTGCACAAATTTGTCTCTGGCGGAGATCATAAGAGGGATATACTGCTGGAGGCATTCAGTGCAGTTTTCCTCTGTCAAGGTTGGTATGTCTCGTCTCTAGGCCTGAAATGTCCCCCCCACCCTCACATGTGAGTCTAAGGTATATAGAAGAGAGTCTCCAAAAATAACCTAAAACATATCATTGCAAACGTTTTGAGCAGCGCAATATTAATTAACCACATCAGTACCGGGCACGAAAACCCCCTTCCTGTCCAGGCCATTTTTCAGCTTACAGCGCTGTCACACTTTGAACAACAATTACTCAGTCATGCAACATTGTACCCATATGAAATTTGCGTCCTTTTTTTCACACAAATAGAGCTTTCTTTTGGTGGTATTTAATCACTAGGGGTTTTTTATTTTTTGTGCTATAAATAAAAAAAGGACAAAATAACAATGGAATGTATCCGCGCTCCTGCTGTGAGGAATGAGTATAAATTCAAATGCGGTGGCAAATCAAGCTACTAGCAGCTATGCATATAAGTATACACACCTTACATTCACAAATATATAAAAAAATGCAGCGCTAGTAACAACACAAACCATATAAACAAATCATATAGTTTAATAGCTCCTTAAGGGGAAATGGTAAAAAGTCCTGATGCACCTTATAGGATAGTTCGTGTTTGGTAAGGAAAATAGGTGGACACCTCAATGTGCACTTTATCCTTACCGCCTATGTATGAAACAGTCTTTGTCAATTGGACAAGTCCGTGGCTGTCCTGTAGCTGGAAATTGTGTAAGATCACTGTTGATGCTATGTCTTCAGGGATAGTTCTCACCCATCACCAAGAAAATAATAATAAAAAACATCTCATGGTGTAACATTTCATAAAAAAGTCCTCGTTCGCTATCCTAATGGTAATGCACTTACATGCAATATAATGATATGTCTCCTATCTTGGCCGTCTGCCACTTCCTCACTTTCAAAGGGAACACCTCATGTGGCTGCTAACATACGATCAGCTGTGCGTTCTTCCACTCAGTGCCGATGATAAGCGTGCCGCCAAACATAAGGAGGTAAAGGCTAATAGTGTAAAACTGATATATGCTGTTTATTGAAAGTTAAAAGCAATATATGTCACTCACATTTAAAACAGAGCTTCAGGCTTGTAATGACCGCCTGCCACGATCTCCTCTATGCATAGTAAAAAGCCGGCTTGTAGGCGTAATCCTCGTGTGTAGACGGTTTCCGCCCAACTAGTTTCGTCAGAGATGACGTCCTCAGGGGCACGCCTACACACTCCTATTACGCCTGTATATGTACCAGTGTTAATCTGCTTGAGACGAATCACAATAATTCTTTATGTAGCGTCACCAGTATCGGAGGAGAAACCTCCACTGAGATGGCTCATAACATTTTTTTGTCATAAAATTTTGCAAATTAGTAATTTTTCTTTGTAAATTTTGGCCAAAATTTATACTGCTACCTATCTTTGGTAAAAATAACCCAAATAAGTGTATATTATTTGGTCCTTGTGAAAGTTATAGAGTCCACAAGCTATGGTGCCAATCATTGAAAATTGATCACACCTGATATACTGATGGTCTATCTCATTTCTTGAGACCCTAACAAGCCAGGAAAGTACAAATACCCCCCAAATGACCCCTTTTTGGAAAGTAGACATTCTAAGGTATTTAGTAAGAGGCATGGTGAATTTTTTGAAGTTGTAATTTTTTCCCACAATTCTTTGCAAAATGAAGAATTTTTTTTCTTGTCTTTTTTTCCCCACAAAATTGTCATTGTAACAGGTTATTTCTGACACCCAGCATATGCATACCACAAATCACACCCCAAAACACATTCTGCTAATCCTCCTGAGTATGGAGATACCACCTGTGTGATACTTTTTCACAGCCTGGCCACATGCAGAGGCTCAACATGCAGGGAGTGCCATCAGGTATTCTAGGGACATAAATTACGCATCTAATGTCATGACGACCTATCACATTTTTGAAGGCCCTGGAGCACCAGGACAATGGAATTGCCCACAAAATGACCCCATTCTGGAAAGCAAACACACCAACTAATAATCTATGAGCCATAATGAGTCTTTTCAATGGTTCATTTTATTCCAGTAGTTTTTGGAAAATGTGGGAAAAAAATGAAAACGCATTTTTTTTACACAAAGTTGACCATTTATAAGATATTTCCAGCACATAGCATGTACATAGCAAAAATCACACCCCAAAATACATTCTGCTATTCCTCCTGAGTATGGCGATACCACATGTGTGAGACTTTTACATAGCCTGACCACATACTGAGGCCCACTGATGGGTGATGGGTGTCTGGTGGTCACTGATGGGTGACGGGTGAAGGTCACTGATGGGTGACAAGTGAGTGGCGGTGGTCCCTGATGGGTGACGGCTGTCTGGTGGTGGTCACTGATGGGTGACTGGTGGTGGTCACTGATGGGTGACGGGTGACTGGGGGTGGTCACTGATGGGTGACTGGTGGTGGTCACTGATGGGTGATGGGTGTCTGGTGGTCACTGATGGGTGACAGGTGAAGGTCACTGATGGGTGACGGTGATGGGTGACTGGCGGTGGTCACTGATAAGTGATGGGTGACTGGCGGTGGTCACTGATGGGTGCCGGGTGTCTGTTGGTGGTCACTGATAGGTGATGGGTGTCTGGTGGAGGTCACTGATGGGTGCCGCTTGTCTGGCGGTGGTCACTGATGAGTGACAGGAGCCTGGCGGTGGTCGCTGATGGGTGACTGGTGTCTGGCAGTGATCACTAATGTGTGACGGGTGACTGGCGGTGGTCACAGATGTGTGACGGGTGACAGGTGACTGGCGGTGGTCACTGATGAGTGACGGGTGACTGGCGGTGGTCACTTATGGGTGACGGAGGGACTGGCGGTGGTCACTGATGGGTGAGAGGTGACTGACGGTGGTCACCGATGGGTGACGGGTGACTGGCGGTGGTCACTGATGGGTGACTGGCGATGGTTACTGATAGGTGACTGGTCATGGTCACTGATGGGTGATGGGTGACTGGCGGTCACTGATGGGTGACAGGCCACGGGTGACTGGCGGTGGTTACTGATGGGTGACGGCCATGGTCAGTGATGACAGGTTACGTCAGTGTTGGGTGACAGGCCACTGATGTGCCGGTTGACACACCACGGTAACTGATGGCTGACGGGTGACACGCCACGGTCACTGATGGGTGACGGGTGACATTCCACAGTCACTGACGGGTGACATGCCACGGTCAGTGATGGGTGACGGGTGACACGCCACGGTCAGTGATGGGTGACGGGTGACAAGCCACAGTGAGTGATGGGTGACAGGCCACGGTCACTGATGGGTGACATGCCACGGTCAATGACAGGTGACGGGTGACACGCCACGGTCAATGACCGGTGACGGGTGACAGGCCACGGTCACTGACAGTGACAGGCCACGGTCAGTGATGGGTGACGGGTGACAGGCCATGGTCACTGATGGGTGACGGGTGACCTGCCACAGTCAATGACAGGTGACGGGTGACACGCCACGGTCAATGATGGGTGACGGGTGACAGGCCACGGTCACTGATGGGTGACGGGTGACAGGTACACTTTATGATGACAGGTACACTTTATGATGACAGGTGCACTTTATGGGGGCATATGGGGTGACTGTTGGGGTGACAGGTGCATTGGGGGGGGGCAGGGGGGGATGTGTCAGTGTGCTTTTACTATACAGATCAGTAACTCACTGATCCCAGCTCTTCTCTCCTCACACTGGACACTGTGTGAGGAGAGAAGAGCTGGTAACAGTGAGTTACCGCTCTGTGTACATTGGAAGTGATCGGCTGTGAAGTAGATCACAGCCGTTCACAAGGTATCAGCTGCCGGCTGGCGGCTGATACCTGTTTTGGTGACAGGCAGTGTTCCCTAGGAACACGCCACCACCGACACGCGCGCACAGCGCGCTCCCGATCGCGCGCATGCGCAGTGCGAATCGGGGGAGTGCCATTTGTGATCAGCCGTGACTTTGTCCAATGGCTGTTCACCCCCGTCGGTGACGCGGCGTGTCCTGGGGACACGCCGACACCGACAGAGCCGGGATGCGCGCGCCCGATCGCGCGCAATCCTGGCTTAAAGGTGCGACGTCATATGACGTCCACCCGGAACGAGAGCCGCTCCGCCATCATCTCACAGCTCACAAGTCGCACCGCAAGTCAGATCATCATGATCCAACTTCTGGAGCAATTTCTATTCCCATAGGGACTCAATGATTTTGAATAGAGACAGGGAAACGCGCCTGAAAGCTAGCGCGGATAAACACGCATTGACGTCAATGCAAAACGCTGATAGAATTGCATTTTTAAGGTGGCTTTTTTCCTGGTGTTGGTACTAGTTTTACAGCTCGTTTTTCATAACTCCCCTGTGTGTATGAGGCCTTAGTAGATCTATAACAATCCAGTTAAGAAGAACATTGGTTAGAAAGTTTATTTTTTTCCTTTAGTCCTCTGATGTACTCCTCTTTTAAACAGTTTAGGCCATCCCTATTGCATATGGACCAAACAGTACCCAGGCCCTTTAGGGCACCACAGTAATACAATAAAAAAGATTTAGTAAAATTCACATACAGAAAAATAGAAGCTGACATGGGATTGCAGGCTGCATGCTCACAATATCACAATACCCTTAAAGAAAATATACACAGAGCAGAAAATGGCAGAAAATTGGCTGCGGCACTTTATTGGTTACAAAAAAATATAATACATATCCAACGGATTTAATTAAAATGATAACAACTTCAAATAGCGTATTCTACTTAGGCTTAGCCAAAGGACTCAAGACAGATAACAACAAAGTCTTTCAAATACAAGTTCCCCTTGATTCAAGGGTGACAAACCACATAACAGTGCCAGCGACAAGGGCAGGAGGGCGGCTTGCCTGCTGTCCTGAGATTGTCAGAAAAGGCCCACTCTCCAGGGAAGGCTGCTTATATACCCTTCCCCAGTCAAATCAATAAAACACCTGTGCAGGTAAGCTGGCTACAGTTAAAGGGTCAATGGCCCCACATACCTGCACCAATTAGCCTGCATCTGACTGGGGTAAAATTTAGACCAGAGCCGCATCCGCAAGCCCATGATGGTGAGCCCACATTGTGACCACCTTAATTCATTACTTTACCTGTAAAAGTTTTATATACTGTACGGTGCAAAAGTTTAAGGCAGGTGTGAAAAAATGCTGTAAATTAAGAATGCTTTCAGAAATAGAAGTGTTAGTAGTTTATTTTTATCAATTAACAAAATGTAAAGTAAATGAACAGAAGAGAAATCCATATAAAATCAAATCAAATCAATACTGGGTGTGACCACCATTTGTCTTCAAAACAGCGTTAATGCATTCATTCTTCTAGGTCTACTAGGAATACGGCAGGTAAGTCGTTCCAAACATCTTGGAGGACTAACCACAGATCTTCTATGGATGTTGGCTGCCCCAAATCCTTCTGTCTCTTCATGTAATCCCAGACAGACTCGATGATGTTGAGATCAGGGCTCTGCGGTATCACTTCCAGGACTCCTTGTTCTTCTTTAAACTGATGATAGTTGTTAATGACATTGGCTGTAATTTTGGGGCCGTTGTACTGCTGCAGAATAGATCCGGGACCAATCACATGCCTCCCTGGTGATATGGAATGATGTATAAGTAAATGCCTGTATTTCTGCCGTATAATTTTGAGAGCATTCTCAATTTACAGCATTTTTTCACTCCGCCTAAAACTTTAGCACAATACTATACTTTTTTTTGTCATTAAATGTTTTTAATACTGCACTTAGAGGCGCCTTCTCCTCTTCTTATCCTGCCAGTTAAAGTTGCTTCTTCTCCTTAGAAGAACTTCCCCAGTGTCAATATAGCACCCCTTATATCTCCCTGGATGACATTACTGTGAGGACTCCGGACACCCTGACTGGATATTTCTGCCAAGAAGCTGCTTCCCAAGTTCTGGAACATGAGACCAGTGGATCTGGCAATAGTAACCCCAAGAACTAGGCAACACCAGTTTTGGAGTAAACCAGAAATAGAACTGTTTATTTGAACAAGTATACAGGCTTTTATACACTTGAGAAAGACATTCCCTCCTCCTGATCAGATTACCCTAACAATACAACTGTAACCAGAAATATAATTAACTAGTCATTTAAACCAGCTTAGGTGCCTAGACTTTTCGGCCTCTACAAGAGTGAATACCAAGGACACAGCATTACAAGTATAAACACAGCCCACAAGGGTAGTGTGCTAGTAGACAATAGCTGAGTTAATTAGCACAAGTAACAGTGGATGAAAGACCCTTAGGAGGCAGCTACTTGCATTAAACACATTATAGCAGACAACCCCAGACAGGTGGCTTGCTGATGACATCAGCATCTGCTATGAGTCCCCCATGTGAAGCAGTCCTTGCTGGAAATGTGGCATATAAGCCCCTAACATGGATCCCAGAGTCTGTGTGGCTTGGGGAGACATGGACTGGAATGCAAAGTAACATTACACCAAAGGTCCCCAGGCATACACCTCACAAAGAGTAGTGTTCCCTTAAAACCCAGGGCCCATAATCAGTAGGCAAGAGGCTAGCATTCAGTCCCCTCCAAAAGCCTCTGTCCCGGGTGAGTCTATCACAACTAGAGTTGAGCGAACCCGGACTTGACACACAGACTTTCCAGATGTTTGCAGAACAGTAGTTCAGTTAGTCCCGGTTATATTTAAAGTGACACACAGACTTTACAGATGTTTGCAGAACAGTAGTTCAGTTAGTCCCGGTTATATTTAAAGTGACACACACAGCTTCCAGATGTTTGCAGAACAGTAGTATAGTTTCTCCCGGTTTTAGTTAAAGTGACACACACAGTTTACAGATGTTTGCAGAACAGTAGTTCAGTAAGTCCCGGTTTTATTTAAAGTGACACACACATTTTCCAGATGTTTGCAGAACAGTGATATGGGTTCTCCCGGCTTATTTATACTTTTTTGACACAGTTTGAAGATGATTTTTAGAACAGTTATATGGCTTCTACCGTTAATTAATACTTTTCAGACCCAGTTTGAAGATAGTCCACATCCACCTCAATTTTTGCTTTTTTTAGGTTTTTATTTTTTTAAAAATGCTTTTAGTTATTTCCCTGTCCCCATTTCTTTGTAGGTCACTTGTCCCACCCTTACCCTCATTTCCTTCCTTTTGCAGACCTCTAGGACTTTCCAGGACTATTTTACAGCCATTTTTGTGCCTAAAAGTTCGGGTCCCCATTGATTTCAATGGGGTTCGGGGGTCGGGACAAAGTTCGGGTTCTGTCCGGACCCGAACCCGGACTTTGTCCCGAAGTTCGGCCGAACCAGCAGAACCCAGACTTCTAGAAGTCGCTCAACTCTAATCACAACTACTTACCCACATTTGAGGATTGATCTCCTGGAAAGAGGTGCCCTATGTTCCCTTTACATGGGCAGACAGTATACTGAGAGTCTGCAGGATCCTGGCATTGCAACCACAATCTGCTGATCGCGGGTGCAATGCCTTATAGGCTGCAGAGTAAAAAAATAATAATAATGCACATTTTTTTACCGGTAAAAAGATGGGTGTGTTTTTAATCCTTATTGTTGAATAAAGCATTCAAAGAATGTGTATGCATATGTGGTGATGAGTTATGCAGAGGAATCTTTGTACAAAAATCAACCCTTTATCTGGATGACTAAGCAATATTTCATAACTGTGGGGATTTATGCGTGTTAGACCTCATTGTCTTGTAGAGGTCATGAGCAAGTTGGAGTGACACTGCTGATCAGGTTGTGCTTCCCAGTGTGTAATTTAAAGGGTACGCACATCTTATGGACGCATATTTCTGTCTTCCAAAAAACAAAGGAAATGAGTAACTAACATGCACTCTTTATCCATGTTCCTCAATGCAAAATTGCAAATACTTCAAATATATCATCATCTACAGTATATAATATCATCAAAACATTCCAAGAATCTGGAGAAATCTATGTTTGCAAGAGAGAAGGCCGATAACGCAAAATTGAATGTCCGTGATCTTCGAGCCCTCAGACAGTACTGCCTTAAAAACAGCCATGATGGGCGGCGTGACCGGATGTGAACGGCAGCGGACACTTGTGAGAGAGCTCCGTCAGAATACTCTCTTAATCTTTCTCCATCCTGAGTTCTTGGGAGCCAAATGGACCCCATCATTTGTGCATACCCCCTGTTACGCACAGGGGACCGATCCTGGGGCGTATTTTTGGTGCTGACCGGCATTTTGGTGATTTGGCCTAGCCCGGGCCTAAAGCCGCGGCCTCGATTTGACGCAGTGTGGAGCTGTGACAAACCAGCGGATCCCCGGGGCCAGAACACCCCCATCGGGGAGGGATCATCCCTTTATTGAATAGGCCTCAGACCCAGGAGCGGCGCGGTGGCAGAGGGCGACGGACTCGGGCTGGAAATACCTGCTGGAGGAGGAGGAAAGCCGGCACCTCCGCCATTTTGGCCATGTGGCTGCCCACGTGCCACAGCCTTCCTGGCACAGATTGCCCGCCACTAATCAGCCTGCCTCCTTCGGTTCTGGGACCTGAGCTCTGAGTCTGGGCCCCTGTAGGATGGGATCAGATTTGAAGGGGCACAGCACAGCACGGTTTCTGTGAGTTTCCAGCCTTCCTGGGCTTCTGTGACCCTTCTACTGGTTGGGACCCCCTTGATTATCCGCTCTTATTATTCCAGACTGTCTAACCCTCACTCCTGGATGTCTGTGAGGTGCAGTGACGGCCCTGCCGGCACTACAGTAGACTCTGTGCCTTCCTCCGCCGCACTGTGAGGGTGCTCCCCACATCCAGGCTACTACATCCTGATCTGGACTCTCCGCCCCATGAGCTCCAAGAGCAAGGCCAGAAAATCCTGTGCATCTGCCCACCCTTCCCCCTCCCCTCATTACTGACTGAACTGACCATGGAGCCTGGACCATCCTCTGGGGGTCCCCAATCCCCCCATCCCAGGACAGCACTGCAGCTATTCTCGCTGATATTGAGCAAAGTATGTTGTATGTTGGTTAGAATCGATCACTTGACTGAGGAGTGCACCCTTATAAGAAACGACCTTGACAAAATCAGGGGCAGACTGTCAGAATCCGAAGTCAGAATCTCTGCCACTGAAAATCTCACGGCCTCTCATATGAACATTATTGCGGACTTACAACACACCGTCCAACTGCTCGTCTCCAAATCGGACGATGCTGAAAACAGAGCCAGATGCAACAATGTCCGGGTCCTGGGCCTCCCTGAGGGGGAGGAAGGGGACCACCCAGCACTTTTTGCCGAAGAGTTCTTCAAGAAGCTTCTGGGCCTTACGGATCTCCCCCCCCAACCTACGTGGTCAAATGCGCCCACCGGGTGCCCAGGGGCCGAGCCATCCCTGGTGCTAATCCGAGACCCTTCCTGGTCCACTTTCTGAATTATAGGGACCGGGACAAAATCCTTTCTGAAGCACGTAAGCATCCTACTCTTACTCACGGCAGTTCCACTATTATGCTCTTCCCGGATTTTTCTGCGGAACTACAGCTCAAGAGGAAGATGATCAACAAGGTCCGCAGGCGCCTACACGAGAAAGGCATTAAATACAGCATGCTATACCCCAGTCGCCTCAGGGTCCCGCACAGGGTCCGCTTCTTTGATACCCCATCAGATGCGGACGACTGGCTGAACACCCTGAAATAATCACCAGCCTTGGCACTGGCATCTCACTACCCCAGGAGTTAACCGGCGTTCTCAGGTACAATTATGCCTTTATCCTATGCTGCTCATCCCTTCCTCATGGAGCTACTTGGTGAACTTGAACTCTAGGTTGCACCTGGTTTCCCCCCCTGCAGTTGCAGGAGAATCGTCCCTATTCTTCCCTCTTTTAGTTTTCTAAGAAGTGACTTTGGTCACTCAAGTGGATCAGCACTTTGGAGGTCCTAGAGCGGGAAAACTTCTAGCCTAGTTATGTTGGGGTTTTGGCTAGATAGTAGGGGTTTCTCACTTGTGCTTCTGTTGTTTTTTTGACAATTTTGCTCATGACTCTCTATACAACTGGTTTCAGGGTAAGCTTATCATGCTGCAAACTCTCTCCACTCAGTGGGGGTCCTCTGGTAATGTCAAATTCTCTGATTACATGTATGCTGTCTTTTACCTATGGCTATGTCCGAGGTTAGATTAGTCTCGTGGAATGTGCAAGGCCTCAATGATAAATTCAAACCTTCATTAATATTTAAATTCTTAGCTCACACAAACCCCACATACTTTTTTGCAGGAGACACATTTCATGGGCTCCTGAATGCTGGCCCTACGGAGGCCTTGGGTGCGGCAGGCTTTCCATGCCACATACTCCTCCTATTCTAGAGGGGTTTCGATTCTTATAAATAAGTCCCTCCCTTGTAAAGTCATTAAAATAATTACAGATCCGGGTGGGAGATTTATTAGTCTCTTGATAGAAGTCTATTCCTTAACGTGGGCCCTTGAAAATGTATATTTGCCCCCCGCCCCCCATGGACCACGGATTATTATATACTATTTCTGAAAAGCTGGCCCCCCTTTTAGCCTCTCATGTTATTATTGCTGGTGACTTTAATGCAGTCCTAGACATGGCCCTAGATTCCTCCAACCCTAACCGTGCAGCATCTGTGGAACTGAGGGGATGGGTTGACACCTTTGGTCTTAAGAAGTTGTGGCGATGGAAACATTCTGACACCAAGGCATTCTCCTGTATGTATCAGGTTCCAGGATAGACCTTGCTTTTGGTAGTACTCAGGTTTTATCTAGACTCTCTGGGGCCTCGTACCTTCCGGTGGGACTCTCGGACCGCTCACCCCTGGAGTTAAGTCTTCGGGTGGAAGATCGGAGAGACTCCGGAGTTTGGAGACTGGCTTCTAAATGGATTCAGGATGAAAAGGTGGCTGAAATAATCACTCCACAAGTGGACCTTTACTGGACGATTAATGAGGATACCTCCACGCCAGAAACAGTTTGGGATGCCTTCAAGGCCACAAAAGCTGCACGGTCTGATCATAAAGCCACCACAGCACAGCTACAGTCTCAGAAGGCTGACGCTTCCGCGGCTTTCACTGAGCACCCCTCTACAGATCATTTTCTACATCTGGCTCAGGCTAGAAGAGAGCTGACCCTGCATCTCTTACTCCAAAGCTAGAGTGCTGGCGGGTAGATTGTTTGAGTCCAGGGAGAAAAATGCCAACCTTGTGGCAGAACCCCAGTATCAGATGGTTATCTCTGAACTACTGTCTGATAATGGCGTGTATATAGATACCCCCATGGCCATCCTGCAGGAGTTTTGTGCCTTCTTCAGGGAGCTCTACCGTCAACCGCAATGTCTTACCTCTGAGAATATGTTATCTGAGTTGCAGAAATTGTCCTTACCGAGTTTATCGGAAGAGGAGGTGGGGATGCTGGATGTGCCGATCTCCATCCATGGGGTGGAGTCTGCCCTTGCCTCCCTCTCTCCCTCCCTCAAAGACTCCCGGTCTGGATGGACTCCCTGGAGATTGGTATCAGCAATATGCGTCGAAGTTAGCCCCTATACTGCAAAGATTGTACGCCCATTGCGTTGAATCGGACTCCTTGCCACCTTCAATGTACAATGCCCATATTGCTCTTCTTCCTAAGCCTGGTAAGGACCCGAAGCGTTGCGCCTCTTATCGTCCCATCTCTCTGCTTAACTGTGACCTTAAAATTTTGGCTAAGGTCCTGGCTAACAGACTCGTGGGTGTGCCACCTGGCTTGATAGATATAGATCAAACGGGCTTTATGCCAGGCAAATCCACTGATATTAATTTAAGGCGTGTTTTCATGCATCTGCAGCTCCCCTCTTCCTCCCCCTCCCAGGTTCGTGTATTAGTTGCCTTTGACATTGAAAAGGCGTTTGATATTGTGACGTGGGGATTTATGCAAGCAGCCTTGAAAGCCTTTGGTTTTGGCCCATGCTGTAAATGGATAAATATACTATACAAATCCCCAACAGCGCAGGTCAAGTTGGGTGGCCACCTCTCTGCTCCCTTCTCAGTTGAGAGGGGTACCAGACAGGGGTGCCCCCTGTCCCCGTTCCTGTTCGCCCTGGCCATGGAAGCCTTAGCCGTGGCCTTACGGCGTTTGGAGGTGGTGGCAGGCATTAACGTGGGCTTCATTACTGAAAAATTGGCTTTGTATGCGGACGACCTCCTACTGTTTCTCAGTGACCCCGGACCCTCGTTGTCAGTGGCTCTGTAGATTATCTCTAATTTCTCTGCACATTCAGGATTGAGAGTCAATTGGAGTAAGTCCCAAATCATGCACATAGATCAACAGGCTCTGAGACAGAGGGTGACCTTGGTTTCCCTTCAATGGGCATCTTCCAATCGCTATCTAGGAATTACCATCTCTCCCAGAGTCTCAGACTTTATCTCCTTAAATCTTCTCCCCTTGCTAACGCAGCTTAAACAGCGGCTCAAGGCTTGGGACAATCTACCTCTCTCCCTTATAGGGAGAATCAATTTAGTTAAGATGAAGATTCTCCCAGTTTTTCTGTATGCCCTAAAACATGCCCCAGTATGGATCCCAAAGTCTTTCTTTTGCCAATTGACTCAATTGTTTTTCCCTTTTTGTGGAGGGTCAAGCCCCCCAGGTTGAACAAAGCCACTCTTAAATGCCCTTGGTTGGAAGGAGGCCTTGCATGTCCTGATCTCCAAAACTATTTTTTGTGGCTCTGCTTAACCTCGTCCATAACTGGGCAATATCAGATGACTCCAACACTGCTGTGGTCTTAGAGGCAGCGCATTTGGGGTTCTATGAGTCTCTGAGAAACAGTCTATATAGAGGAGTCAATACGCAGTTCCCCCTCATGGTCTCTATGAAGGCAGTGATAAAAGCTTGGCAGCTTCTGGTATGTAAGAAGCACTCTGACCTCCATATGTGGTCTTTGGAGGTTCCCCTTTGGCTCAATCCACAACTCCCGGAATTCCTAACAGTCCCAGACCCAGACTTCTAGGCAGTGAAGGGGGTCAAGAGGCTGCACCACCTGTTAGTAGCTGGCCACGTCCCTACCTTTGACTACTTTAAGGAACATTTTGGGCTCCTAAACCAACATTTTTTAAAATATCTACAGATCTGCCATGCATTTAACTCACAGTTCGGCCCTTGTCCTCCATCCCTACTCCGATCAAACTTGGAATCCACTCTCCAGGATGTCTCTTTGGTAAAACCTACATCCTCAATTTATAAGGCTCTTCAACCTTCAGTCCACTTTGGATTGGAGAATTTATTCAATAAATGGAAGAGCGTGTGCCCTGGGCTGGAGGCGGAGGACTGGAAGGATGTGTGGGAATACCATTCTTACAACTTGTCTCAGCCAGAGACCGTCTAATTCAGTTTAAGGTATTACACTGTGTGTATATGAGACCACATAAATTATCTAAAATATATCCTAACTCATCAATGGCCTGCTGGAAATGTGGGAGTGCTAGGGCTGACTTTGTTCACACGTTTTGGACATGCCCCGAAATTCTGAGTTTCTGGGAGGGGGTCACTGCCTATATTACCTCCCTCACTGCAATTCATATCCCTTTAAAGGCAGAGGTCTGCTTGTTGGGTTTGGTGGGCGACTTGGCTAATCGCTGGGCAACCAGAACTCTTATTGGACTGCTTCTCTTCTATACCAGGAAAGCCATACTCCTACGTTGGAGGCAGGCATTAGCTCCCTCCCTCATCTCCTGGAAATCATTGATCAACTCCATAATTCCTTTGTATAAAGCTACGTATACTGCTAGGGGGTGCCCAACCAAATTTGAAAAGATTTGGCATATCTGGTTGGTGTCGGACTCTTCTAATGCATCCCAGTGAATCTTTCTCTGGTCTGTTCCGAGATGTCTATTTGTGTCACGTACCTGGCGGTGGAGTCTGTCTTGTGCAGGAAGCAACCACTCTTGCGGCCCTGGTTCGAGGGTCCCCGGTAGAGCAGACAGGGAGCCCAGGAGCTCAGGGGGGCACGAGGGCTGGACAGGATCCCTGGTGGTGATAAGGATGGTCCGGTGCAGCTCGTGCAGGTAGCGGATGGTCGTACAGGCCGGGTCGGTAACAGGCAGGCAATGTGGTACAAAGGGTGCAGGCAAAGGGGTCGTCAGGTGCAGGCAGGGTCGTCAACAGGCTGGCAGCAGAAGTACAAGAGGATCAGGCAGAAGAGTGGTCGTTGGGCAAGCTGGGGGTCGGTGCAGGCAGAAATCAACAAGGTCTAGGTCAAGCCGGGTCTCAGGATCAGATAAACAGGAAATCAGGACGCTCAGAAACACTCACACGCTGTAGAACGAACAGCATCTGCTACAGGAAACAGGAAGCTTAAATAGGGCTGCTGCTGCTGCTGCTTAATGAATTAGAGCAAAGCACATGCAATTAACCCTTAGCACAGTCTTCTAACAATTTGTCTAGGTGATGATTGCCCATAGTAGCATGATTTTTCTTACCCCAACTGGTGATTATGTGACACAGTTTTGCATGGTGCTATTGGTTCACTCTCATTCTGCTTTACTACCCTGTGATTCAGAAGTGTCGGGAGGTTGTGAGCATTTTCAGTTAAGTGGTCTGTTTTAGGCTATTAAGTGGTTTCTGTTGTTTACTCAAGCCTGGGAATGCCCTAAAGGCTTTGTTTTGTAAAAAAAAAAAAGATAAAAAAAGTCTTTCAATAAACAGAATTTTCAAAAAAAATACAAAAAACAGCCATGATTCTGTGATGACATCTCTGCCCCCATCATGCCCTGGGTGGGGATGCCACAAGGGGGTGGGGTGGGGTCTGGGAATGACATCACAGGTGGCCCTGCCCCATGCCAATATAAGTCATTGCACACAGCAGAGCCAGCATTAGTAACATGGGAAGAGGAACAGAGGGAGTAGACAGTGGAGAAGATCTGGCAAAAGAGCGAGAAGACCCGGCAAAAGAGTGAGAAGACAGAAGACTCGGCAGAAGAGGGAGAAGAGAAGACAGCACAGGGAGAAGAACTGGAGAGGGAGAAGACATTGCGAAGGAGGGAGAAGATGCCAGAGAGGGAGAAGACGCCCGAGCTGATTTATTAAAATACTTTAAAAACCTGTGTGGTGTGTTTATTTTTGACACTTTTTTTAGGTGAATTGGTAGGGGTACAATGTACTCCATACTCCTTCACTTAGGGTGGGGGCCGAGATCTGGGGACCCCCTTGTTAAAGGGGGCTTACAGATTCCAATAAGCCCCGCCCGCAGACCCAACAACCACCGGCCAGGGTTGTCGAGGAGAGACCCTTGTCCTCATCAACATGGGGACAAGGTGCTTTGGGGTGGGGGGTACAAAGCCCCAAAAGCACCCACCCCCATGTTGAGGGCATGCAGCCTGGTATGCTCGCTCGCCCCCCCCCTTCCTGACCTGCCGGGCTGCGTGCTCAGATAAGGGTCTGGTATGGATTTTGGGGGGGACTCCACGCCATTTTTTTTGGCGTGGGGGTTCCGCTTAAAATCCATAAGGGTCTGGTATCTCTTGGGGGGGAACCCCATGCAAATTTTTTTTTTTCATTTTGACTGGGGTTACCCTTCAAGATCCTCAGCACACAAGTCTACTTAGGACAGTGCTTCTCAAATAGTGGGGCGCGCCCCCCGGGGGGGGCACGAGGCTCCGTAAAGGGGGGCTCGTTTGACCTCGGCAAACACTGTCATATTGGATGTCATATTGGATGTCCAGATCGGATTATCCGACTCACTTGCAAGCGGCGTCCCACACGGCGTCGGTTGCCTAGCAACTCTACGACTGGAGAGAGGGAGCAGCGCGGCGCGATCACTGGAGATTGTCCCAGCGCAGCCCGACGTGGAGGACCACGTGACCGCCACCGCACGTGACACATGCAGAGGACCCGTGGAGACATACAGGAATCAATACGCCGGTTCCTAGTGCCACTCACAGAGGAGAAAGAGCAGGGCGCCGGCATGTCATCAAGGCAGAGTCGCAAAGATACATCCGCAGCATCACCAGGTGGGAAAACAAGAGCTGAAGCACAGAAAGAACATAAAGAGCAGGGGTCAAGGAGAGGAGGTAGGACAAACACAAAATCTGATAATAAAACTGAAAAAGGGAAAATAAATAGTAACCAGGGTATGGAGGAGGAAAAAGTATACGAACTAGAAGGCAGTACCCTGGATCAAAAGGAGGAGGGGAAGGTGCAAAAAGACGCTCTGCAGGTAAACTAAGCCCTGAAGGTAACCTAGATAAAAAAGGGCATAATAGCAGGAATGCAGGAGTGGAAGGGGTACAAAGCACACCGCAGGAGGATACCAATAATAAGGGTCAATATCCATTACAGGAGCCGCAAGTAGATACGACCACCCCCAGGTTAAGGAGCATCAAGACCTCCCTACAAGGGAAGACTTAAAATTATGGACAATAAAGCTATTCTTTGTTGTAAATTGATCCACATTTCTTTCTTTTTTTATTCTCTTATACGTTAATAAGGATACAGTGTTATGCAGAGGTGTACTTATAACAATTTTATAGACAAATGATACTATTTACAGTCGCGCAGGGGGGCATGACAGAAAATAATTGAGAAGCACTGACTTAGGATTAGTCAAAGGACTCAAGCCAGATAACAACAAAGTCTTTCAAATACAAGACCCCCCCCTTGATTCAAGGGTGACAAACCACATAACAGTGCCAGTGACAAGGGCGGGTGGGTGGTTGGCTTACTGTCCTCAGATTGTCAGAAAAGGCCCGCTCTCCAGGGAAGGCTGCTTATATACCCTTCTCCAGTCAAATCAATAAAACACCTGTGCAGGTAAGCTGACTACAGTTAAAGGGGCAATGGCCCCTTTAACATGCACCAATTAAAAAGTTAGAAAAATATTGCGCTAAAGTGTCTAAGTGCAGCTGCAACAAACCGTGTGATATAATCACAGATATAACAGATACAATTTCAAAGTTGCGCTAAAATAATATTACAGTAAACAAGCCAAATCACATATAACGTGCGTATTTTGTTAGGTGCTAGTCCAAAGGGACCAAAAGTGTAGTCCAAAGAAATAAAATGTCTCTATAAAGTAGTGCTTCAACGTGAAATCCAAAAGGCATCCAAAAGTAGTAGTAGAAACTCCCAAGACCGGGAAAAAGCCAGGAACATATGGAGATATCCGTGATATGAACAAACACCATCCACACTCCGTGAGTGTAAAGAATGGGTACTCTTACCGCAGGGTGTGGACTCACTATCTCTACTGGATCAAAAAGGCTGGCAGATATAAACTTCTGCGAGGTACATGGAGCCAGTCCTCTCCCCCCTCCAGACTTTCCAAATATTTGCACAGCTTGGATGGATCACTGTATTAAACCGTCCCCCACAGCGGCAGAACCACTGGAATAAGAAAGTCCCCGTCCTTCCCGGAGTGTGTAGGCGTGGTGACGTCTACACTTTTGGTCCCTTTGGACTAGCACCTGCACCAATTAGCCTGCATCTGACTGGGGTAAAATTTAGACCAGTAATATACAGATGTTATAGCGCTCAGCCAATCCAGTAGGAACAATCAATTGGGAAACAGTGAGTTTCTAGACACATATAATCAACCCTGAGAGAGTTCATGCAAGTCAGGAATGACTGAAGATGATTGGATAGGCTCAGAGTCCGCACATAAATTTTGAGTAAATTCTGTAAATCAGTTCCATAAAACAAGGATAAGATATTCTCCAGTCTTGTTAGGATGGAGGCTTACCAGATTTCAGATATAGTAGAGCGTTGGACCATTCACCAGGTGCCAAGGTATGTATTGAAGAGTAGATGGTATGTCCTGCGTTCCACCAGGGATTCTCTTATGGTTCCTGTGAGGGTGGCTCCTATGGGAACTGGATCTCCGGTATGGAACCGTGGACCACTTACCAGGTTGCGAGATGATATAGACTTTAGACCATTCGGAGGTAGGATTGTTCTGACCTCTTATAGAATAGGAACAAAATACCTTGACTAAATGTCTTAAATGAGTTTTAAATACACGCCTGAGACTCGGATAGGTTAGTAGAAGTCAGTAAGGACTGAACGTACTTGAGAGAGTCCCAACTAATATACACAGATCTTTGAGTGACAAAGGGTTAACTAACAAGGATGACCTAACCGACTCGCGATATTGTAGACATATAATGACCAGATTTAAAATGGGGTCAGT
>BLSH010380692.1:291677-306777 GCA_018402905.1 Glandirana rugosa
GTTTTCACCGGTGCAAATGCCTACTACTCTTAAGTAAAAACCCCAAAGTACCGCTAAAAATCGCAGATCGCCGCCATTTTTAGTAAAAAATAAAAAAAAATAAAAACCCCAAAAATGAATTCTCATCATCCGTAAACGTGGCCACTTTTGCGCAAACCAATCAATAAACGCCGATTGCGATTTTTTTTATCGCAAATATGAGGAAGAATATAAATCGGCCAAAAACGGTGAAAAAAAATGTTTTTTTATATTTTTTTTTTGGATTTGTATTTTAGCAAAAAGTAAGAAATTTGGGTTTTTTTGCAAAATTGTCGCTCTTCTTTTGTTAATAGCGGTGATCAGAAATGACGCAGAGGTGATCAAATACCACCAAAAGAAAGCTCTGTTTGTGGGAAAAAAAGGACGCCAATTTCGTTTGGGTACAACGCCACACGACCGCGCAATTGTCAGTTAAAGCGACGCAGCGCCGAATCGCAAAAAGGGCTCCGGTCCTAAAGCTGGAAATCCTTCCGGTCCTTAAGTGGTTAATAAAGGACGAGTGACATTATCATTGAATTCTTCCCACTGTCACCAGAGATTCCTTGCCATTATCACATAAAGGTACAAGAGCAGAACAAAAAAATTTCTCGAGCCAGTTATAGGAAACAACCATCCTCTAGCTCTCTGGCACAAGCACAAGGTTTCCTCTTCCGCTGTGGATAGATGGATTGTTAAACTAAGCTTCCCTTACAGGAGCAGGGTCTTATCTCTGTAGGAGGAAGCAGAGCTCATTCTCAACTGCCAGCTTTCTATCCACACCTTGTCTACTCTGTACAACAGGTCAGGAAGAGCCCTCTCTCAGCAATGACCTTGTTCCTTCTCTGTCTCCAGTTATGAGCAGTGTGTGATCTGTTTTCTACCATTCCTACCTTGTATACTATTATTTCTCTATGTATCAATCCACTGCCAACGGTGAAGTCCATCTTCATTGGAATAAGCATTTTTTTTTCTTTTTTTTTTTCTTTTTTTGGCTGTGCTGCTTATAATTTTAATGCTTTTTTGAGAAAGCTAAAAAAAAACAAAAAAACAAAGCCTCGTCTTGTTCTACAGAACCCTATGAGGACATTTTAAAGCATTTAAAGTTCAAACACAGCCAAATGCATTCCCATGTTAAAGCCCTTGACAGACATAATAGACACACATTACTGTATTTCTGTGTTCATTGACAAATCAATAAACTTACTTTTTGTAAATGCAAGCCATGTAAGAAACGGAATTAAACTCTGTATTAATATCTTGCAATCAGAGGCATAAGTAGAACCTTCAGGGCCGGTGCAAGAAACCATGAAGGGCCCCCCTCCTTCCAAGCCCTGGGCTTCCAGTTCTGGAAGTGCGTCCATGAACATCCTCCCTGAACCATGTCTCCCACGTGCCCCCTGGGGTGTGCATCCAGCACGTTCTGTGACACAGCTGATCACAGATCACAGTAAAGGCCCAACCACAGCGGCCCTTTACCATGTGATCACATGTAAACAGACTTGCTGGCTATTGGCAGTCCTTTCTTCCCACGCTGTGTACGTGTGAAGAAAGGAGAGCCGTTAACCAGCAAGACTGTCAGTACATTGTTTACACTGGTAATCAGGGCTCTGATCATCAATGCCCTGATTTAGTGCAGCCCCATCAGTGCCGCCTATCAGTGCTGCCTGTCAGTGCCCATCAATGCCATCTATCAGTGTCCATCAGTGCTTCCTATCAGTGCCCATCAATGCTGCCTATCAGTGCCACATATCAGTGCTCATCAATGCCCCCTATAAGTGCCCATCAGTGACACTTATCAGTGCTCATCAATGCGCCTATGAGTGCCCATCAATGCCACCCATCAGTGCCCATCAGTGCCTCCCATCAATGTCTCATATCAGTGCTCATCAGCCTAACAGTGCTCATCAATGCTGCCTATCAGTGTCCATCAGTGCTGCCTATCAGTGCCACTTATCAGTGCTCATCAATGCCGCCTATCAGTGCCCATCAGCGCTGCCTATCAGTGCCCATAAATGCTGCCTATCAGTGCTGCCTACCAGTGCTCATCAATTTTGCCTATAAGTGCCCATCAGTGCTGCCAATCAGTGCCCTGTATCAGTGCCCATCAATGCCCCCAATCAGTGCCCATCAGTGTCACTTATCAGTGCTCATCAATGCCGCCTATCAGTGCCCATCAATGCGCCTATGAGTGCCCATCAATGCCACCCATCAGTGCCCATCAATGCCGCCCATCAATGTCGCATATCTGTGCTCATCAATGCTGACTATCAGTGCCCATTAGTGCAGCCTATCAGTGCCCATCAGTGCCACTTATCAATGCCCATCAGTCTGCCTTTCAGTGCCCATCAATGCTGCCTATCAGTGCTCATCAATGCCGCCTATCAGTGCCCATCAGTGCTGTGCTGCCAATCAGTGCCTCTATCAGTGCCCATCAATGCCCCCTGCCAGTGCCCATCAGTGCCGCTTATCAGTTCTCATCAATGCCGCCTATCAGTACTACTTATCAGTGCCCATCACTGCGCCTATGAGTGCCCATCAATGCCACCCATCAATGTCGCCTATCAGTACTCATCAATGCCGCCTATCAGTGCTCATCAGTGCCACCTATCGGTGCCCATCAGTGCTGCCAATCAGTGCCCTCTATCAGTGCCCATCAATGCCCCCTGTCAGTGCCCATCAGTGCTCATCAATGCCGCCTATCAGTACTCATCAATGCCGCCTATAAGTGCCCATCAGTGCAGGCTATCAGTACCCATCAATGCCACTTATCAGTGCCCATAAATGCCGCCTATCAGTGTCCATCAATGCCGCCGATCACTGCTCATCAGTGCCGCCTATCGGTGCCCATCAGTGCTGCCAATCAGTGCTCATCAATGCCCCGTCAGTGCCCATCAGTGCTCATCAATGCCGCCTATCAGTGCTACTTTTCAGTGCCCATCAATGCCCCTCATCAGTGCCCATCAATGCTGCCCATAAATGTCGCCTATCTGTACTCATCAATGCTGCCTATCAGTGCCCATCAGTGCAGCCTATCAGTGCCCATCAGTGCCATTTATTAGTGTCCATCAGTGCAGACTATCAGTGCCTATCAATGCTGCCTATTGGTGCCCATCAATGCTGCCAATCAGTGCCCTCTACCAGTACCCATCAATGCCCCCTGTCAGTGCCATTTATCAGTGCTCATCAATGCCATCTATCAGTGCCACTTATCAGTGCCCATCAATGCCACCCATCAGTGCCCATCAATGCCACTTATCAGTGCTCATCAATCTCGCCTATCAGTGCCCATCAGTGCCACTTATCAGTGCTCATCAGTGCAGCCTATCAGTGCCCATCAATGCCATCTATCGGTGCACATCAGCAGGGCTCTGAGCTGAGAGTGTCTCTCATACGGCTCATAGCCTGCACCGACAGTCATTCCCGTATGGGTAAGGAGAGAGATGCCGATCTGCTCCTTCTCCTCCTGTGTGTGCACTGACGGAACTGTGAAGCTAAACAGCTGAGTTTTATTATTCACAGTTCCCGTGGTACAAACACACAGGAGGAGAAGGAGCAGATCGTCTGCTCTCTCCCACCCGTGCGAGGGGGATGAATGTCAGTGCAGGCTATGAGCCGAATGAGAGACACTCAGCTCAGAGCCCGCAGCAAGCAACCCCACTGGGGCCCCCCACAGTGGTGGAATTTATCCCCCCTTCACAGCTCTTACCCACTTGGTAACCCGTCCTGGATCCTGACAACAGGGATGTCTTACTCTGAACTGGGCCGATCAGTCAGATCAGAGCATTGTTTGGCATGACATCAAGGTGGCCACAAGCTTGCTCAGTGTGGAGCTGGAAGAGAAGGACCCGGGAGCAGCAGAGGGAAGCTGGATAGGAGGGGTGATGGGGCGATAGCATATAGTGGAACTGATCCCCACCTCCTGCAGCCGCTGAATGCCAGCCGAAGGAAAAGGAGAAGCGGGCATTCAGTGGCTGCAGGAGGCGGGGATCGGTTCCGCTATATGTTGCCTCTCCTATCCAGCTTTACAGTGGGGCCTACAGGGGGGCCCCTGTAGCTACTACGCCCCTACTTGCAATCCCTGTACAGCAGAGTTCAGACTAGAAGAGGGAGAAACAGCACAAGACTCTGGTCATTTATGTTGTGGTATTTATTGTGCCAACAAGGAACTTGCTGATAGAGGAGGAGGGAGGCGCAGAGTAGCAGAGTGATGAGCTCATCAGTCAGCTGCTACTCCTTCACTGTCCATTCAGACGCTGTAGGGAGGGGCTAAGCCTATAAGTGTTATTTAAAGGAGAGCTGTGGTCACAGCATACACTTTCATTTCATCAGCTTTGCAATAACAGTACAAACAATAGTTATTTTTGAGAATCCAATATAATCTTAATTGAAAAATCTATTTTCATGTTGTGAGTGCTGCCTGTCTGCTGGCCACCTCTTTCCACAACTTCCTTATAAGAGAAGTTATTTTTTTAAAGTATCATACTTACCTAGGTGGATGCAGCATCGGTCTGATGTTGCATCTGTCCCCCACTGGCTCTAAGACTGAAGACCGAACAATCAAACACCACTGATCGCTAAGTTCTCACAGCTTCATGAGCAGTGAGCTGATGGCTGTTAGTCACTGCTATCTACTCTGCCTCTCCCCCTTGTGCTCACTGGAGCACTGGGTTGTGGAAGGAGCCAGAGCGGCTGGCTCAGGCTCTCAGAGGATCGCTGAGAAGGATGAGCCAGGTGCTGGTCCAGGTATCTGGGTGGATCCCAACCATATGGTCGCTATCTTTTTTCAGCCTGGACCAGCTCTGTGATGTCAGCTGACAGCGGATCACAGGAGTGCAGAACGAACTCCACTCCTGTGATCCACAGGAGAAGTATAGCCAAATGAACTTTGGCTGTACTTCTCCTTTAATTCCCTGCATGCTTTGTAGCATTTAGGAGCTCCTTCACCTTCCATTTGAGGATGCCCCACAGATGCTTAAGAGGGTTTAGGTATGGAAACGTGCTTGACCAGTCCATCACCTTTACTCTCAGGTTCTTTTTTTTTTAATTAAAGAAAGTTTTATTGAAAAGACCAAAGTATTTTAACAGACAGCTTCATATATAAGCTATATGTGACATCATTACACATTGCAATATCATCAACACTACACATTACCTATATGTGGATTGTGTCTATCAGTCAAAGTACATCTTTTTTTTTTTGAAAAAAAAACATTTATTTGACAGACAATAAAACAATCTATAAGCGTTACATCTCGGGGTTGTCCCATACATCATAATGAAGCATATATGCATATGTATCATTACATTCCGTTCTCCATTTGTACATTTCAAGTGTTCCTTAAAGAGAGCAATCCACCCATATTACCCAGTAAGTCCATCGCTTTTTTCATTTATTTTTTCATTTTGCAGAAAACCTATACCAACTCCCTCACCCTTTATAACTAGGTATGTACAACCCCCTCTGCAAGTACTAGTAAGACGCACCCCTCTCACTGCTTCCAGTATTTTATTTAGGTACTGTTTATCGATCCCCAAGTGTTTTTTGGGTCCTCACTCCTCATTGTCCTACATCCTCTCCCCTCTCGGGTCACATTAGTCCCTGTCTTCCATTAGTGTTTCCTTTGAATCCACAACCCCCTGAACCATACTTTCCTGAATTTCTTTTTTGCCCCTTGGACCTCATATGTCTTCTGATATAGCTCCATATTTGTGTTCACTACCTTGATCCACATCCCCAATGACAGCTATTCCTTATATATCCACCTCCTTGCTATAATTTTCCAAACTGCAAAGTACAGAATCCAGAGAAACAGTTTGGTATGAATGTTCATCTCTTCCTGATCAAATACTCCCAATAGACATTGTAATGGGGAGCAAATGTTAGGAAGGTCAAATTTATCCTCTATGAAGGCAGTTACCTGAGACCATAGTGGCCTGACTCTGTCACAATCCCATACCATATGAAGGAAAGTGCCCTCTGCCCCCTGATATTTGTGACACAATGCTGAGTCCCGTCTACCCATTCGGTGTAGTCTCATAGGCATGTAGTTCATCTGGTGCAGATACCTAAGCTGCATCATCTTATCTCTTGAGGAAATAACCGTGACTAGGTAAGTGTCTAGAACCTGTTCCCACATTTCTTCCGCCAACTGGTACAAGCCGCTCCCACCTCACCCTCAATCTATCTATCACTCTAGCATTTCCAGTATCAAGAGTCACATAATATCTGGATGTCCGGCCAATCAGATTGGGATCCAACAGAGCGGCTTCCAGGGTGGTATTTTGGATTTGAATCGGTCCCTTACCAAATTGTGCCGTCACTGCATGTTGTAACTGAATATATCTGAAGTACCACTGTGTATCCCAAGTTGTTCCCTTTGTTGGGCAAATGTACATAGCTTACCTTCCCGGTAGATGTGATGGAGATATTTAATCCCATATTTACCCCATCCCTGGCCATGCTCCATTTTTAAAAAAATCCCTGAGGGATCTATTCTGCCATAGTGGATTATTCAGGGAAAGGCTCAAGGGTGTGTCCCTCATCTGGTGGGCACACACCCGGAAAACTCTACCAGGTAGCGCCATCACCGAACCTAATTTCTTACCTGGGACACCTTTCCTATAGACCATGTTAAGTAGTGTTTCCTGTGAGGTGGCCACCGCCGCTTCCAATAGTGTAGTCGCATTGGGGGGTCTGCGGGAAAAATCTCTAGTGAAGAAATGCTAGTTGGGCAGCAAAATAATAGGAACGTAGATCCCCACCTATTTGTTGGATGTTTCAAAACTGCTGAGTTCGAGAGAATGTATAAAAATTTAGGGAGGTATACCATTTTAAATAAGTTCACTCTTCCAATCCCCGTCAACGGTAATGACTGCCACTTCCGCACCCACTCTCTCAGGTCTCCTATGATCAGTGCCAAATTATCCTCCACATATTTAGAGATGGGCAGGGACACCCTAACTGCCATATATTTAAAAGAATCCGAGACTGGGATAGAGCAATCATCCCGGATCCAAATCATTTCAACGGTTGGGAACAGGAACAACTTAGCCCAATTGATCTGGAATCCAGAGTAGTCCCGAACTCCTGAATCAGCCCAAAAGCTGCTGCGAGTGAGGGTACGAGATCCTGCAGATATAATAACATATCATCTGCATAAAGCGAGACTCGCTCCTCCAAGTCCCCCACCCACAGGCCAGTGAAAGTTGAGATAGCCCAGAGTCTCTCTGCCAGTGGGTCTATAGCCAGAGCAAATAGGAGGGGTGAGAGCGGACACCCCTGCCTAGTGCCCCGGTATATTTTAAAGGGTTCCGAAATTATACCATTGACTCTCAATCTCACTAGTGGGTCAGTATATAGGAGTTTTACCCACAAAATAAAGACAGAACCCAATCCATACAGTTCCAACAGTCAGGGGTGTTGCTAGGTTGGAAAAAGACCACGGACTCTAGCCCGAAGAAATGCGGTACACTTTGCATGCCGTGGCAAAAAATGGGTGTGGTCTAAACAAAATAGAGGATGTGGCTTAAAGGGGCGTGGCTTTAGGGGTGTGGCTCACTTCTGAGAGGAACGAGGAATGGAGGAAGGAAGAAAGAAAGAGATAGGGAGGGAAGGAAAGAGAAGAGAAGGAAGGAAAGAAGTCTGGATGGAGGGACAGGCCCTGATCCTACACCATAATAGCAATATGTGTATTCCAGAAAGTTTAACAGCAGATAAAGATTCTCCAAACACCTGGTGTTAGTGCTTCAAACATCCCGGCACCATGGTTGGTATGGCGTCAGCATGATTGAAGCATATTATTTCTATTATTACATTGTCATATAAAATGAAATAGTTCAATTCACCATAATGGAGAATCAGTGGGAGCCCCGATTGTGTCACTTGCCACTGTGGCCTACTACCAGATGCCATCAGGTGTTCTCAGCGGAGTCCCTCCTTCCATCAGGTACCCCCAGCGGAGTCCCTCCTTCCATCAGGTGCCCCCAGCGGAGTCCCTCCTTCCATCAGGTGCCCCCAGCGGAGTCCCTCCTTCCATCAGGTACCCCCAGCGGAGTCCCTCCTTCCATCAGGTGCCTCCAGCGGAGTTCCTCTTTACATCACAGGTGTCCCACAGCGGTGTGTGTCCCTCCTTACACAGGTGTCCCTCCAGCGATGTGTGTCCCTCCTTACACAGGTCCCCCCCAGCGGTGTCCCTCTCTCTGCATTCCCCCATTCCTAATACCACCGCTCCTCTCTCTGCATTCCCCCATTCCCAATACCACCGCTTCTCTCTCTGCATTCTCCCATTCCCAATACCACCAGCTCCTCTCTCTGCATTCCCCCATTCCCAATACCACCGCTCCTCTCTCTGCATTCCCCCATTCCAATACCACCGCTCCCCTCTCTGCATTCCCCCATTCCCAATACCACAGCTCCTCTCTCTGCATTCCTCCATTCCCAATACCACCGCTCCTCCCTGCATTCCTCCATTTCCAATACCACCGCTCCTCTCTCGGCATACCCTCATTCCCAATACCACTGCTCCTCTCTCTGCATTTCCCCATTCCCAATACCCCCGCTCCTCTCTCTGCATTCCGCCATTCCCAATACCACTGCTCCTCCATCCATTCCCCCATTCCCAATAGCACTGCTCCTCTCTCTGCAATTCCCCATTCCCAATACCACCACTCCTCCCTGCACTCCCCCATTTCCAATACCACCGCTCTTCTCCCTGCATTTCCCTATTCCCAATACCACTGCTCCTCTCTCTGCATTCCCCCATTCCCAATACCACTGCTCCTCCCTGCATTCCCCCATTCCATATAGCACTGCTCCTCTCACTGCATTCCCCCATTCCCAATACCACCGCTCCTCCCTGCATTCCCCCATTTCCAATACCACTCCTCTCTCTGCATTCCCCCATTTCCAATACCACCACCAATGGGCTCCATGAGACGGTGTGGGGCCGGGTGGTGTCATCGGCTGGAAGGTGTCAGCTCGCTCTTCCAGAGTAAACCCTGAGGTGGAGGGGGGAGGGGGCTGGTGGAGACCGATGCGGCTATGGACTCCACAAGCCGGTAAGAGGAGCGGGCTGGTAGCAGAGACCCGCGGTGACGTCACTAACGAGCGGGTCTGTTTGCTGGAAGGATCCTGGATGGATGGTGGGGAGGCCGCTGGAGGCGAGGCAGGTCACGTGGAAGATCAGTGATGCGGGGCGGGCAAAGAGAGATGATGTCATCTCTGCTCGCCCGCCCCGCTCGTTCTCGGTTCCCCTCTGTTAAGCCACTCGCGGCTCTGTAAAGCAGCCCACTCGTGGCTCTGTCAAGCCGCTCGTTCGCGGCGGTGGGCGGGCCACTTGACAGAGCCGCTGAACCACCATTAGGGACCCCTAAGGACACTCGGGGCTGTGGGCACGACATTCGGGGCTGCAGCCCTGATAGCCACCCCCTGCCGATGCCCCTGCCAACAGTTTGACCAAATAAAGCCATTCAACAGAATCAAACGCCTTCTTTGTATCTAGGGAGGTCACTACCCTCCCCTTTGAGTTATCATGGGCAGTCTGTAGATTTTTATAAAGTCTTCTAATGTTCATCTGGGCACATCATCCTGGGATGAACCCCGTCTGATACAGGTTAATAAGTTTTAGTATTACTGTTTGCAGCCTACCAGCCAAAATTTTGGCCGAAATGTTTGTGTCTACATTCATTAACGGGACTGGACAATATGAATCACACTGCGTGGGGTCCTTCCCTCCCTTAGGACAGAGGACTACCAATGCCTCTCTCATAGATGGAGGGGGCACCCCATCCGATCTGGCCGCAGCAAAAACTTTTAACAGACGTCGCGCCAACATGGATTTTAATGCATCATACCACTCCGAAGGTAGACCGTCTAGGCCAGGAGACTTCCGTGGAGCAAAGGAGGTAATCGCTCCCTCCACTTCCCCCACTATAATGTCCTTCTCCAATAGTTCCCGATCCTCCTGTGACAACACTGGAAGCTCTAAATCAGCCAGAAAGTACTTCAATTCAGCCTCTCCAATGGACGTGCAGGATGCATACAATTCCCTGTAGATTTCAGTAAATACCTGAAGAATATCAGTGGATTCAGTGAATTGAGTCTGGGACTCATCACATATACTACCTATATATGTAAGGGCATATTCTGGTTGGGCCAGGTATGCTAAGAGCCAAATATTTTTATCTCCATATTCAAATATACTCCTCCTTTGTGCCAGGTGAAGTTTTGTAGTCTGATCTGTCAAAATAGAGCGGTACTCCCTAGTTTTCACTAATAGGGTCATCAATCTCTTTTCTGTCAGGTCTGTAACATATTCTGCCTCAGCTAGGGACACCTCCGACTCCTTACCCTTCATTGATGATGCCAACTGGTGTATGAACCCGCTTACTGTAGAGATGAACACCCCTCTCAGAGTGGCCTTGAAGGCCTCCCACTGCAGAGGAGCAGCTCCTCTAGACCAGTTGTCAGCCCAGTATTGTGCTATAGCCTGTTTACATCCTATCTGTACATATTCATCTTCCAACCAACTAGTCTCCATACCCCACAGGTGAATCCCCGGTTTAAGCCTTAGATAGAGGTCTATTAGCATGGGAGAATGATCAGAATGTACCCTAGGTAGATATTTTATTTCTCTTACCATTTCCAATCCCTCTCCCTCAGCCAGGACAGCGTCTATTCTGGATAGGGTCCTGTGAGTCGCCGAGTAGCAGGAATACTCCCTGTCACTCGGATGGCATGATCGCCATACATCCACAAAGCCATATGTAGACATTCATCCCGGCAAGGGGGTTGGCACACCAGTGAGTACTCCCAGCCTGTCTGCGACCGGATCAGTCACCGCATTGAAATCCCCCATAATAAAAAATGTTCCCTTCCACTATCTCATACGTGGCTGATATCATATCATCCAGGTGGGAAAGCGAGAAGGGAGGAGGAACATACAGATTAACTATCGTGAGATACCTGTTCATAACTTTCAGCACAAGAATGACATATCTACCTTTAACATAATCAAAGACCAATGAACGCTTACATTTGGAATTAAGCCCCCGGACGTTCCAAGAGACCACTCTAAGACTAACCTCTATCTTGAACACTCCGTGGGTCAGTAAACAGCAGCCGACCACTCCCCCTCCAAATTTGGAGGTGGAGGCCTAGAGGTCCAGAGTTCCCTCTCCCACAGCACCTTATGAATGGAGTACAGGGCACAAAATGCATTATCATTACAAAACTCAGTATCAGAACATTGCTGACAATTCCCAAGAGGGTACACATCCCACCCGTAAAACCTTGCCCATTTCAACATCCCGCATCCCCCCTCCCCCCGCATCCAGCCCCAACATGCCAGGTGCTTCAATCCCAGAACCAACAGTTTAGAAGAGAAACTCAAACGCGAGGCTCTATCAGAGCCACCTCTACCCCTACGTTATGGAGGTAAAGTCAATCAAAGTACCTGTATTCTTGAGAAACAAAGCAGGCATAACAAACCCTCCCCCGTTCAGTCCAAAATATAAGGACAAGGCAGAGAGGAAATAAAAACAGCAGATTATTCTCCCCTTATCAGTTCCCTTCCCTGCTGTCCCCTCAGAAACCAAGTTCCAACAGTTGACAGAGTAGAGGTCTGCAGGTCCTCTACCCAGTATAGAAAGGCAGAAAAATAAAAAATGTTTTTTCAAGGGCCACAATTTGACTCCCCGGGCAGTAGTGAGATTTAGCCAGGATAGCAGTTGTTTACGTAAGTGCTTTCACTCAAACAGGATTGCGTCCAGAGCACTAGGTCACGCACGAGCATCAAACCATGCAGACGCTTGCACGGAGGTTGTGAAGAAGTGAGCCCTCCCATTATCCACAACACGCAATTTAGCAGGATAAATCATACTGTAGACCATATATATATCCCTAAGGCGCTTTTTTCACTTGCTGGAAACTGGCTCTTCGTTTCTGCGTAGCAGCAGAAGAGTCAGGATAGATTGAAATTTGGTATCCATTAAACTCCAACCCCGAGCCGGATCTTGCCCCTCTCAAAATATTTTCACTATCTCTGTAATGCAGGATTTTAGCAATCATAGGATGGGGGATCGCCCCCCTGCAGGGGGGGGGGCCCTGGTCGGGATCCGATGAGCCCGTTCAATGGCAAATAGTTTTGTAAAAGTTACCGGTGCCATATATTTCCTAAGCCATTCTTCTAAGAATCCTTCAGGGTAGCCCACCAGTCTAATATTATTCCGCCTCATGCAGTCCTCCATATCCACCATTTTAAATGTATGCTCAGATAAAGTTTGCTTTGCCACCTGTACAGCAGTTTCCATAGGTCTGAATGAATTTTCAAGAGAGACAATTCGATGCCTTTATGGTTGCCATATTTTGCTTCAGGGATAGCTCAGCTTCCTCTTCCTCTTCCATTCCCCCTCTATCGTCCCACACTTCCTGGGGCACCCATCTGTCCAGTGACCTTCCCCTGCGGTGTGTATGGACTCTTTGAGGCCTGGGACTCACCCAGTCAGTGTCTGAGGATCCAGAGGGTCCCCTTGTGAAGCATTAAGCAGCGGAGGCCATTCCTCCTCTCCTCCCATGTGGTCAAAGGCTCCATCGTGGGAGCCCCAGACGAAGCATGGCAGTCATTCTCCCGGTGTTTTAGGGAGCGGGGGTCCGTATTTGACCATCTTTGTGGATGTCAGGGGATTCCCAGCACTCATATCCCCGCAGCCAGGTTTCCTCAATCTGCCAACAGAATCTGTTCAGGATCTGTGACTTGCAGACGGAGCTCCGTCCCCCCAGTCAAAGTACATCTTATCTATGTTCCCAACAGGCAACGGGTAATTACATCCTCAAAATGTTTCTAGTTACTGTGTAAGTATATGCAAAATTATAGAGATCTTCTCTTTAAATGTCTTCTCATTTGTATAAAAAAGAAACATCCATAATCAATAAAAGAACATTTGTAACCACTTTTTCGTTTGCTGGCCTTTCTATTTGGATATTTCCTTATGATGTAGCTCTTAACCCTCCAATTTATAAACAAGAGAGCAGCGCCTCTAAGTGCAATACCTTCTTTAATGATAAAGGGTATAAGTAAATTTACACTCACATAAAAAATTGGATAAAAGATCGGATAAAAACAGAAAGGATCATCCGTGGATCACCATGTGTTTGCAGGCAGGCGTGGAGAGGAAGCCGATGCCCGTCACGCTGTTGGCTTCCAGCGCAAGCCGGGACACAAAGCCGATCACAGACCGTCCACACGCTCAGCACCACGTCACTTCCGGGTCACCAACAGGAAATGCGCGCGTTCGGATCATTCATGATCCCTCATCAGGCAAGAGGTCAGCTTGTAGTAGGACAGCCCTTATTTAAAGACAACTGGGTAGGGCCCACAATATACTCATGAGTGAATTAAAAGGGACATGGCAAAGGATATAAATATAAATGCAGTTGCAACTGAAAAAATCTTAAACATAAATAAAAATGAAAAAATGAAAATGAAAATAAAAATAAAGGTAATAATAAAAATAAATGTAATAAAAATAAAATTAAATATAAAAATAAAAAGAAAATAAAAATAAATATAAATAATAATAATAATAATAAAAAATAAATGAATAAATATAAATAAAAATAAAAAATAATTAATAATAATTAATTAATAATTAACCCTCCAATCGTCTATTCAACACCAGTTGTTGAGGCGCTAGACCTGGAATGTCCAGCCATGGCTACAATATAAAAAATATTTTTTTCTGGGCTTTTCTATGATAAGTTTGTTTTTCTCTATTTATCATTGAGTTGACCTGTGTTATCCACTGCCCCCTAGTGGGCACCCTGGGGGAAATCCAATATCTAGCAATTAATTTGCGTGCAACAAAGTAATTGCAATATTTCCACATATGTATGTGGAGTTAATTGGTCCTCCTCCAGTGCGCCCAGCAGGCATACAACGGGATCCCTTCTTATTTGGTAATGATAGACCTGGGATATTGTGGATATGACCTCTTCCCAGTATCGGAAAAGTTTTGGGCACCTCCACAACATGTGTATTAGCTCATCATGTTCTCTTTGGCACTTTGGACAGAGTGGATTGTTTCTACAGCCCCATTCATATAGCTACCAGGGTGTCCTATAAACTCTGTGAAGTAGAAAGAGGTGGGAAAGTTTCTGCTTGGCTGACACGGATACCAATGGGGCAGCAGATAAACAGGCCTCCCAAACATCCCCATCTATAGTACCCATATCTTGCTCCCATCACCTCCTGCATGGCAAATGCGTGGTACTCTGTATAGCATTAACCGCTTAACAACCGCCCTATAGACAAATGACGTCTACAGAGCGGTTGCTTAATTCTGGGAGGACGTCTATTGACGTCCTCCCAGAATCGCGCTTCCCGCGCGCCCCCTGGGGCGCGCACACGGGAACATCCGTGACCGTCGGGTCCGGGGGACCCGACTGATCACGGATCGTTGTGAATGGCCACTGTGAGCGGCCTTTTACCACGTGATTGCGCCGTCAAATGACGGCGTGATCACATGTAAACAAGCCGGCGGAAGCGCGGGCTTTTCTCTCCTCTCCGCACCGATCGGTGCATTGTGAGAGGTGAGAGGGGGGACCCAGACATCCATCCATGCGCACCCACCCAGCCGTGCTCACCCATCCATCCATCCATGCTCACCCATCCATCCATCCATGCTCACCCAGCCATCCATCCGTGCTCACCCATCCATCCATCCGTGCTCACCCACCCATCTGTGCCTCATCCATCCCCATCCATGGCTCATTTGTGCCTCATTCATGCTCATCCATACCACATCAGTTCTCATCCGTGACACATCCATGCCACTACAGTGCCCATCCGTGCCAGTACAGTGCCCATCCGTGCCACTACAGTGCCCATCCATGCCACTACACTGCCCATCCTTGCCACTACACTGCCCATCCATGCCACTACACTGCCCATCCATGCCACTACAGTCTCCGTGTTTACTCGGTACCTACCCCTACCTACTCCGTGTCTACCCACCCACTCGTGCCTACCTACCTACCCACTCGTGCCTACCTACCGACCCACTCGTACCTACCTACCTACCCACT
>BLSH010380692.1:314797-328359 GCA_018402905.1 Glandirana rugosa
TCAGAGCAACAGCACAGACAGCAGTAGTAAAGTAATCTATCTCAGGATGCAGGATCAGGTCTTAAAATGGCTAAAATCTGTCCCTCACGCCGTCAGCTACCTTTCCCTATACTAACCCAAGGAGCATGTGACTGCAGCACTGTGACTCCAGCTTATAAAGAGGCTGGGTCACATGATGCACTGGCCAATCACAGCCATGCCATTAGTAGGCATGGCTGTGATGGCTTCTAAGGGCAAACCAGTGAAACGCTTGTTGATTGGCTGCCCTGCAGCTTCTCAACACGTGGAATAAAATAGCAGAACCCCGGACCGAACCCGAACGATTTTTGAAATGTCCGGGTCCGGGTCCGTGCCACGGACACCCGAAAGTTCGGTACGGACCCGAACGTTACAGTCCGGGTTCGCTCAACACTAATGGTGATATGATAAAATTGAGTGGAAGATAATTGTGAGCAGGTGCACCATGAGGGACTGAGAAACCGTGGTTGAAAAAAAAAAAAAAAAGGAAAAAAGGGAGGGTGGGGGTTATGGATAATGGTAAAAACGAGTGATGTGTGTAAATGCTGATATAAGTGGCCATACCTGAAAGCGTAGAGACAGCATGATTGAGTGCAAGTGCATGGCTAAAATGATTGAGAATGATCCAGGAGACGCCAGGTGCCGCAAGAGGCACGCCTGATAAGGGCCCAGCCGCCAATGGGCCCGCCAACATCACACACGAGGGAGCAGAGGATTGGAGGGGAGAAAGCCCGATGGGGGGCTGTACTCCAACTCCATAGCGTCCGCGAGCGTGTGTACCCAATCAGTGTCAAACATCAAGACATGCCACACGCCTGGCCGGGTGTATAAACACACACTAATTACAAGCAAACAGATCACAGGTGAGGATGGTTACCTTTAACAGCCATTCATACCTCTTTGTGTCAACTTGTGTGCATGTTTTCAGGCCAAAATCACCAGGTTATGTAAACTTTTGATCAGGGTAATTTGGGTAGTTTCTGTTGTCATTATGATTTAAAAAGAGTAAATACAGTTAATTGATAATAAATGGCTTCAGCCAAACACTAACCATGAGTGAAAGAAAAGTTTTTGTGTTCTCATTCATATTCTCTGAAAAATGGCCAAGAAATCATAAATTCTGCCAGGGTATGTAAACTTATGAGTACAACTGTATATGTTATAACAATGGCACAGGGGAACTAATTGTGCTAATACAGATGGAATGGGAGCATTTTATACAAGTGGCTTAACAACCACTTTAAGTATTGGCCCATGATATAGTTGCGAAATATATTTAATTCCCGCTTCTTCCCATTCTCTAAATCCTTCTAACGTTAATACCTCCTGATATTGTGAATTACGCCAACTATATTTAACCGCTTGCCGACCAGCGGTCGGCAATTGACGGCGACAGAGTGGCTCTGTAAGGCAAAACGCTGCCATATGACGGCGGCTGCCAGATCGCGCACAGTGAGCGCGCGCGCGCTGCCGGAGGCGCGCCCGCGCGCTCACTGTGTCCGGGGAGGGCCAGGGAGCGGGTGCGGTGGATTCGATCTCCGCCGGCCACCCGCGATGCCCCCCCCCCCCGGACTGAAAGAACGGAGGTCCGTGTAAGTAAACACGGACCTCCGTTCTGTGAGGGGGGAAGGACTGTGATCAAAGCCTTCCTCTACATGGAGGCTGTGATCACTTCCCTTCCCCTGTTAGGGCAGCCCCCACACAGTAAGAACACGCCCAGGGAACACAGTTATCCCTTAGAGCGCCCCCTGCAGGTTAACCCCTTCACTGCCAATGGCATTTACACAGTAATCAGTGCATTATTATAGCACTGATCGCTGTATAAATGCCAATGGTCCCAAAAAAGTGTCAAAATGTTCCGACATGTCTGCTGAAATATCGCAGATCGCCGCCATTACTAGTAAAAAATAAAAAAAAATAAAAACCCTAGAAATGAATTCTCATCATCTGTAAACGCGACCACTTTTGCGCAAACCAATCAATAAACGCCGATTGTGATTTTTTTCATCACAAATATGAGGAAGAATATAAATCGGCCAAAACCAATGAAAAAAAATGTTCTTTTATATTTTTTTTTTTGTATTTGTATTTTAGCAAAAAGTAAGAAATTTTGGTTTTTTTGCAAAATTGTCGATCTTCTTTTGTTTATAGCGGCGATCAGAAATGACGCAGCGGTGATCAAATGCCACCAAAAGAAAGCTCTATTTGTGGGAAAAAAAGGACGCAAATTTTGTTTGGGTACAACGTCGCATGACCGCACAATTTTCAGTTAAAGCGATGCAGTGCCGAATCGCAAAAAGGGCTCTGGTCCTAAAGTGTGAAATCCTTCCTGGGCTGAAGTGGTTAAAATGGTCTTAGAGTATTTCCATAAAGTTTTAAGAAGTGTAACTGTTGGTAGGGCTGGAGGCAGGTGGGGAAAGCCTTCTTCCAAGTGGCAAGAGCAGAGTAGAGCGACCCCTCTGGACAAAGCAAGTTTCTGATGGAGTCCATGGGATCCAATAATCCCCATCCCCCAAGTTGTTGGAGCTGAGATGCTATATAGTAGGTCCTGGAGTGTGGGACAGCTAGACCACCCAGATCTTTTCCTAGTTGTTAAATAGTCAGTGTAATACGAGCTATCTTTTGACGCCGCATTAGTTCCCTGAACTGTGAGTCTATACTGTGACGTTATGCAAGGCACGACAATGGAAGGGCGATACATTTTGAGGCGATAGTTACATAGATAGTGAGGTAGAAAAAAGACACCAGTCCATCAAGTCCAACTTATGTGTGTGTTTTTATGTCAGTATTACATTGTATATCCCTCAATGCTTTGGCCCCTTAGGTGCCCATCTAATAGTTTTTGAAATGATCTATGCTCCCAGCTGAAACCACTATTTGTGGAAGAGCATTCCACAACCTCACTGCTCTTACCATAAAGAACCCTCTATGCAGTTTAAGGTTAAACTGCCTTTCTTCTAATCTTAGTGAATGGCCGCGTGTCTTTGTGTGCTCCCTTGCGCTGAATAGTTTTGTCCCTATTGTGGGGTCACCAGTACAGTACTTGTACATTGAAATCTTATCCCCTCTCAAGCGTCTCTTCTCCAGTGAGAATAAGTTCAGTGCTTGTAATCTTTCCTCATAACTAAGGTCCTCCAACCCCTTAATTAGCTTTGCTGCCCTTCTCTGAAGGGCGGGAGTCCGACCTAGGTTTTGCCAGCCACCGTAGTAGAGCTGGTTACGGCCCTGACTTTCTGGTCTACTCAAACCCCTGTCCACCTTCATTTGATGATCAGGAAGAGATTTCACTTGAGCTCTTTCCTGAATCTCAGAGGGAGAAAGCAGAGAGAGCTCTGTGTGCTAATTTGGACTCTAAAAACAAGGTTTGCAATGTGCTTATGTTTTGTGGGTGTCGGGGACAGCCCCACACTGTATAGAGAGGAATATCTTTGTTTAGTGTAGTGCCAAACAGCAAGGTTTTGTTTTCTGTTTCTGTTTTGATCTTGCAAACTTGTGAAAATAAACCTGGCAAGCCACCAGACTTTAAAGAGACTGACATCCATACTGAATCTTTTCACCTGAAAAGTGATCCCCGCAAGCTAATCTCCCACTAGGGTTGCCACATCATCCCTTTAATCCAGGACACATGAATTACACAGGTTCTGAGGCTAATTTAATGCAGATAAGGCATCAAGTGAGTTTAATTACCACCTTAAACAGTCACAGAACCTGTGTAAATAATATGTGTCCTGGATTAAAGGACACACAATACACAATACGCAAAAAACACTTTCTTTGGATCCATAGTGGAGAGTTATTAAAGATGTATAGCAGTTGGGGGGCCCACACTATTTTGATTAAATTGACCCTCCCTATGTTGACGCCAGTAAAAGCTCAAAAACACGGCTTAACGTTGTATACACAGCGTTAAGCCTCGTCAGGCATTCTATTCAAAATCAATGGTTCCCTATGATGATCCGACTTGCGGTGTGACTTGTGTGCAGAACATCTTGAAGGGGAACCCCCACAAAAAAATTTTTTTTTTAAATTGTGTGGGGTTCCCCCCAAGAGGTACCAGACCCTTATCCGAGCACGCAGCCTGCCAGGCCAGGAAAGGGGGTGGGTACGAGCAAGCACCCCCTCTCCTAGACCATACCAGGCCGCATGCCCTCAACATGGGGAGTATGGGTGCTTTGGGGCAGGAGGGGCCCTGTGCCTCCCACCCCAAAGCACCTTGTCCCCATGTTGATGGGGACAAGGGCCTCTTCCCGACAACCCTGGCTGTTGGTTGTCAGGGTCTGTGGGCGGGGCTTATCTGAATCTAGAAGCCCCCTTTAACAAGGGGGTCCCCAGATCCTGGCCCCCCCCCACCCTATGGGAATGAGTATGGAGTGAGTCCCAGAGCAGGCTGTGACACCATAAGGGGGGTGGGGCCTCCGTATGACATCAGCAGGTGGCCCCGCCCCATGCCAATATATGGCAACACGCTGCACGGACCCGGCATTCAAGTGGGAGATTGTGACGAGTCAAAATCTCCAGAAGAGAGAGGGAGAAGACAGCGGCAAAAGAGCAGAAGACCCCGCAAAAGAGCTGAAGAAAGAAGACGCCAGAGAGGGAGAAGAGAGGGGAGAGAACGCCGGAGCTGATTTAATAAAATATTTTCTTTTTTTTTTATATATATGAAATATTTTCAAAAGCTGTGTAGTGTGTTTTTTTTTTACATTTTTTTTTCAGGTGAATGGGTAGGGGTATGATGTACCCCATACTCATTCACATAGGGTGGGGGGCCAGGATCTGGGGGCCCCCTTGTTAAAGGGGGCGTCCAGATTCCGATAAGCCCCCATCCGTAGACCCCGACAACCAATGGCCATCATGATCCAACTTCTGGTGCGATTTCTTTTCAAATCAATGGGCTCCCATAGGGAACCATTGATTTTGAATAGAGGCAGAGAAATGCCGCTGAAAGCTATTGCGAAAAATGTGCATTGATGCCAATGCAAAATGCTGATAAAATCGCGGTTTTAACGTGGCTTTTTTCCTGGCATCGGTACCGACGTTACAGCTCGGTTTTTCAAACGCCCTTGTGTATGAGGCCTAAAAGTTGGAGGCAACCTCCACTGCCTCCGCACACTCTGGCAGCGGACCTAGTAGTGGGTCTAGGGGCATTAACACTGACTTATTCCAGTTTATGGAAAATCCGAATAGTTTGCCAAATGAGTTGCATCACTGCCTGCAGCGATCTCAACGTATCACCCAGATATAATAGGGTATCGTCTGCATACACCGAGACAACTTCTGATCTCTGACTTCTATTAAACCCCATGATCTCAGTTGAGGCTCGAATATGAGCAGCTAAGGGCTCTAGAGCCAGGGTAAATAGCAGGGGCGACAAAGGATACCTCTGTCTAGTGCCCCAGTGTAACTCAAAGGACTCCGATAACTCCCCATTCACTCTGATACGGGAGGAGGGGGCTGCATATAGCTACTTTACCCACTTAATAAATGTTTTGCCCACTACAAACCGCTCCAAGACCTCCCACAGACAGGACCACTCCACACTGTCAAAGGCCTTGGCCAGTGAGAATATCCAGTGAGAATATCGCCATGTTAACAGTATTGTCTATAGGCATTTCAGGTTCTGTGTTGTGGAGCAGGCTGGAATGAAACCACATTGGTATCTGTGTACTATTTTGTGTATTATCTTCGGCAATCTCGAAGCCAACAGCAATACCTTGGCCAGTAATTTGACGCCCGATGTTAACAAGGAGATAGGTCTGCCAAGAGAGCATCTTTACCCGGTTTTAACAGAACCACTATTATCGCCTCATTGATTGAGGAAGCCTCCCCAATTCTAATGCCTCATTATATACTTTAAGCAATACGGGTAACATTTGTTCCACGTATCACCCATATACCTCGGGTGGAAGTCCATCTGTGCCCGGAGACTTCCCATTAGGAGCCTGTTTTAAGCCCAGAAGGAGTTCCTCAGTGATTGGGTCGTTGAGCAGTTTTTCGTCCTGGGGCGAAAGGGATGGTAAGGAACATTTGTCCAAGAAGTAGGATATGTCACTTCTAGAGGGATGAACCTTGGAGGAATATACAGTATCTCACAAAAGTGAGTACACCCCTTACATTTTTGTAAATATTTTATTATATCTTTTCATGTGACAATACTGAAGAAATTACACTTTGCTACAATGTAAAGTAGTGAGTGTCTAGCTTGTATAACAGTGTAAATTTGCTGTCCCCTCAAAACAGCTCAACACACAGCGATTAATGTCTAAACCACTGGCAACAAATGTGAGTACACCCTTGTGTGAAAATGCCAAATTGGGCCCAATTAGCCATTTCCCCTCCCTGACGTCATGTGATTAGTTAGCGTTACAAGATCTCAGGTGTGAATGGGGAGCAGGTGTGTTAAATTCGGTGTTATCGCTCTCACTCTCATAATGGTCACTGGAAGTTCAACATGGAATCTCATGGCAAAGAACTCTCTGAGAATCTGAAAAAAATAAGTGTTGCTCTACATAAAGATGGCCTAGGCTACAAGATTGCCATGACCCTGAAACTGAGCTGCAACACGGTGGCCAAGAGCATACAGCGGCTTAACAGGACAAGTTCCACTCAGAACAGGCCTCGCCATGGTCGACCAAAGAAGTTGAGTGCAACTTCTGTTAAAAAAAAAAAAAGAAGTCGAGTACACATGCTCAGAGTCATATCCAGAGGTTGTCTTTTGGAAATAGCCATATGAGTGCTGCCAGCATTGCTACAGAGGTTGAAAGGGTGGGGGGTTCGCCTGTCAGTGCTCAGACCATACGCTGCACACTGCATAAAATTGGTCTGCATGGCTCTCGTCCCAGAAAGAAGCCTCTTCTAAAGATGATGCACAAGAAAGCCCGCAAACAGTTTGCTGAAGACAAGCAGACTAAGGACTTGGATTACTGTAACCATATCCTGTGGTCTGATGAGACCAAGATAAACGTATTTGGTTCAGATGGTGTCAAGCATGTGTGGCGGCAACCAGGTGAGGAGTACAAAGACAAGTGTGTCTTGCCTACAGTCAAGCATGGTGTTGAGAGTGTCATGGTCTGGGGCTGCATGAGTTCTGCCAGCACTAGGGAGCTACAGTTCATTGAGGGAACCATGAATGCCAACATGTAATGTGACATACAGAAGCAGAGCATGATCCCCGACCTTCAGAGACTGGGCCACAGGGCAGTATTCTAACATGATAACGACCCCAAACACACCTCCAAGACGACCATTGCCTTGCTAATGTAGCGCCCTCTTAGTGTAGGAAAAATCTAGTCATTCCTCACTGTAAGTGCAGGCCTGCATGTTTTGATCTGGACTGGGAGTGGCTCAGGGGTGGGGCTAGAGATGGAGGGAAGGTACACTCCATGGAGATTCCTCCCCTTGAGCTGGGAAAGCTCTATAAGGGGGATGGATGAGGAGATGTCACTTCCTGATGTATGACAAGTTGCCCTGACCAATCCACAGGCTGGCTTGTCAGGGGGCAGGCCTCCTTAAATATAGCTATCTGGCAGCAGGTGGCAGGAGAGTTTGGGTGGAAGAGATGAGGATGTAGCTGGAGCTGTGGATTAGGCCTCGTCCGCTAGGGAATCCCCCAGTCTGGGGGGGGGGGGGGTGAACCTGAGGCCTGGGGCTTGGGTGCAGCCGGGAGTGGGAGTCTGCTCCTGGAGTGGCACAGGAGAAGCAGGAGAGCAGCTGAGTTCTACATGGAGGGAGACTCTTTAAAGAATCCACCATATAGTCGGTGAGTGGCTGCCCCTGGGAGTTGGGTGAGAATGAGAAGGCTGAGACAGTCTGAGAGGAGAGAGAGCAGTCTATAGAAGTCGGGAGGAACCAACCAAGGGGAAGGAGAGCCATTAGATCGCAGGATATTGGGTCTGGAAGATGGATGGGCTGGGAGTAGTAGTTCATCCAAGGCACAACTAGCACCAACGTACTTAGTTACACAACAGAGGGTCCACGGTTTCAGGGAAAGAAACCCATGATTCTTATACACAAAGGGTGGTTCTGCGGCTGCAGCAGGCCTTACCATGTGCTAGCTGTGGTGCAGAGGAGGCATCATGGAGGTCTGATAAATTTCCTTTCGGACCAGGAAAACAAGTGTAACGGTCAGCAAGTAGTGTGCTGGAGGGAAGAAGGCAGAAGAGTAACAGTCAGCAAGTAGTGTGCTGGAGGAGAAGTGTATATACCAGAGGTGTATATAGTAAGTCCCATGTTCAATTACTGGGCATCCCACAGTCATCTCTTATCCCTATCCAAGTTCAACCCCTAAATAAAACAACAAAACAAAGTACCGGCCTGTTCAGTGACTCCGTTTGTGTGGAATTTGTGTGATTGAGGGCAGCAAGCAGGTAGACCACAACTATCAGCCACTCTTGAGGGCATACATGGCTACACTAAAGAAGCTGAGGGTAAAGGTGATGAACTGGCCAAGCATGTCTCCAGGCCTAAACCCTATTGAGCATCTGTGGGGCATCCTCAAATGGAAGGTGGAGGAGCACAAGGTCTCTAACATCCACCAGCTCTGTGATGTCGTCTTGGAGATAGGTGGAGCCATCTGGAATGTTCTAAGGAGCCCTGACCAATCCCCAAGCAGGATTGGCAGGGGGCAGGCCTCCTTAAATACTCTGAGTGAGCCTAATAGGGAAGGAGTTGTTGGAGGTGGAAGTCTGAAGAAGTAGCAGGAGGTGCTGCGGAGGCCTCTACCCGGGAGGGAGCCCCCAGTCTGGGGGGGTGACCTTGAGACCTGGAGGTTCGGGTGCAGCCAGGAATGGAGGTGATTCCTGTAGTCACACAAGGGAACAGGAGAGCAGCAGAGGTGCTACTAAGAGACTTTAACCACTTGCCGACCGCAGTCTGATGGCGAAAGAGTGGCTCGTTATCGCAAACCGCCGTCATGCGATAACTAGTGCTGTGAGCGCGTGCGCACCACCGGAGGCGCGCTCGCGTGCTCACTGTGTCCGGGGGGGGCCAGGGAGCGGGTACGGCGGACTCGATCGCCGCCGGCTACCCGCAGTCAGAGAACGGAGGTCTGTGTAAGTAAACACGGATCTCCGTTCTCATAGAGGGGGAAGGGCGGTGATCATAGGCTTCCTCTATATGGAAGCCGTGATCATCCCCTTTCCCCAGCCAGGGCAGCCCACATACAGTTAGGAAAAACCCAGGGAACACAGTGAACCCTTAGAGCGCCCCCTGCAGGTTAACCCCTTCACTGCCAATTACATTTACACAGTAATCAGTGCATTTTTATAGCACTGATCGCTGTATAAATGCCAATGATCCCAAAAAAGTGTCAAAATGGTCCGACATGTCCGCTGCAATATCGCAGTACCGCTAAAAATCGCAGATCGCCACCATTACTAGTAAAAAATAAAAAAAATTAAAACCCCAGAAATTAATTCTCATCGTCCGTAAACACGGCAACTTTTGCGCAAACCAATCAATAAACACCGAATGCGATTTTTTTTTTACCAAAAATATGAGGAAGAATATAAATCGGCCAAAACCGATGGAAAAAAAAAATATTATTTTTTTTTTGGATTTGTATTTTAGCAAAAAGTAAAGGGTTTTTTGCAAAATTGTTGCTCTTCTTTTGTTTATAGCGGCGATCAGAAATGACGCAGAGGTGATCAAATACCACCAAAAGAAAGCTCTTTTTGTGGGAAAAAAGGATGCAAATTTTGTTTGGGTACAACGTCGCACGACTGTGCAACTGTCAGTTAAAGTGAAGCAGTGCCGAATCACAAAAAGTGATCTGGTCCTAAAGTGGGAAATCCTTCCGGGGCTGAAGTGGTTAAAGAGACAGGAGCAGCATTTTTTTTTGGGTGGGGGGGGGGTAACAAACGCTTTAAGCATAGGAGCAAATCTCCAGAGAACCTGCTACAACTCCACTGTAGACTGTAACTGTCCTTATGTTCTCTGCCTCTGCAAATAGAATGACAATGGCTCAATATGTTGGTATTAGGGCACTGTGACGGTCATACTTTCCATTGCATGATTTCTTGTTACTCCTTTTATGGTAAATAGTTCTTTATGATGTTGGTAGTGTTTTGGGGTCATTGGTATACTGCAAAATAAAGTTGGAACCAGTGAGTTGCCCTCCTCATGGTAATGCATCATGGATAAGAATCTGCCTGTATTACAGAGAATTAGCTTTTACATGCTGCTGTTCTCAAATTCCAAGTGCAAGGCCTATAGATTTGGACTGCACAACAATGGAAACCTAACAGTCAGACCACATCATGAAAAGGACCTGTCATTTAAAATAGCCCACTGAAAGCCTGCTCACAATCCAAACATATTAAAATCAGATGGGAAGCGATAGCTGCCTAGCATCACGAGTCACGTGTGTGCCATTGCCCGCAATTATCCTTGTTCAAGGAACTTGTTAGGTTGGAAAATTTATTTTCTTTTTACTTGAATTTTATTGCTTTTTCAAAGATTTTAGGTACATTCTGATCATAAAACGTAGAAGTGTACATAGTGAGGTTCAAAGATCTTATAGCATACAAAATAGAAGTAATTAAAGCCTGAAAGTACATCGTTTTCCACGTTTTTATATTGTGTATAAAGTCCAGCATGAAAAATTAATGATATACCAAGGGTAGGTAAAGTAGGACCAGGGAAGGGTGAAGGGAGGGGGAGGGTAGATTTAATCTTGGCTGTACTTAGGAGATTCAGGATTAGCATAAGGAATATACTCTAAATGCTGATGACCTAGGTTGAAAAGGTTGACCATGGTTGTGCTATTATGAATGCCACAAACTGTCATGTTTGCTCATTATCCCCACCTAAGTGGTCAGAAATGGTCCAATAACCGAAAGCAGTTCTTGAATTGGGAAAGTCACATGGAATTATCAGTTGGTTTTGGGCCATCTTAGTAAGTGGTCATCTAGTTGTCATCATCATCAAGCATCAATTCATCTGCCCACATCAAAAAGAAATGATTCCTCATTTTTTCCTTAGTAATGTAGCACCCTCTAGGTTGATGTGTGTGAGCAGGATTTTTGGATAGAGTAGGTAAATTTAGGCAGGTCTGGCTGGTAGCCAGGCCTGTTTATTTTGATCTGGGTTGGCAGTGACTCAGGTAGAGTTGGATGACTCACAGGCAGAATCACCAAGACCTCCCACATCTTTCCAGAATGTTCTAATGTCTTCTGAAAAGGGAGGAGAGGAGAGAGGTGGAGCTGCCTGGGGTATTCTGAGTTCCGAGGAATTTTTGCTACACCAAAGGGGCCAGCGGTCCCTGCCTGCAAAGGGCATTTACTTTAGGCCTGGCTGAGCCAGTGTCGGGCCTACCAATCAGTGCTAGTTGGTCCGGGAGAGAGCAAGCAAGTGATGTACTAGAGGTGTAAAGGAGAGATAGTCTGCAAGCAAATGATGTGCTGGAGCTGAAGTGTGGAGGTATATATACAGAGAGTGTATATAGATTGAGTCCCGTTAGGGTTACCACCTCATCCCTTTAAACCCGAACACATATGAATTACACAGGTTCTGAGCCTAATTGAATGCAGATAAGGTACCAAGAGAGTTTAATTACCACCTTAATCAGCCTCAGAACCTGTGTAATTAGTATGTGTTCGGTTTTAAAGGGATGAGGTGGCAACCCTAAGTCCCGTGTATATTGTGCTTCAGTCAACTGGGCATCCCATATTCCCTTTCCCCAACCAACTTTCCCCTCAATAAAAATAAAAAACAAAGTGCATGGACTGTTTTCTGTCTGAGAGTGACTGGAAATCATGTGCCTGGCTGGGCAGGGTGACAGATGAACTACAATTAACAGCAGCCTCTATGGGGGTACCACAACTGCTTTATTTAGTACTGTACTTCAAAGAGACAGAAAAGACTCACAATAGCAAAATACTATTTTCAAAGGTCCCTTTGTTGAATTTCGCTGATGAAACACGTTGGAAGGGACCTTGGAGACATCATCATGTTCATAATATTGCAGTTTGCTGTCTCATTGTGATTCAGCCTGCATCTTAAACTTCAATCGAGGTCCCATTTTAAAGTGCTATTATATAATGCTGTGTTGCAATAATAATATGTGTGTAAACCTTTGTATTTATATATTCTATATATTAAATCATTTAAAGCAGAGCTCCGGGAAAAAAACTTGTTTCCATGTTCTTGTTGCTGATCTCCTACCTTCACCAACTATGCCATCTATGTTCTGCTGAACTCTGTAGTTCCTCTGTAGTAGCCTGCTGAACTTGCTGAAAAAACGTTATTCCCCTGTGATTTCCTGTTTGTAAGACCACTGGCTACTCTCTGTCCTGTACTCCCAGCCAGCGGTCTTGTATCATCCCACTTGTAGTTCCCTAGAAGACGTAGGGATGAACTACTGTGATGTAGTGGGCGGAGGGGGTCTCACAACCCTCGGTCTGTACCGCCCATTGAGGTGGTTTCCTCCTCCCTCCTCCTCCTCTCCCGCTCCTTGACAGCACCCCCCCCACCCCCCCGTGCGCAGCTGCCCGCCCACTATCTCTCACTGCAGGGCGTGGACCATTCTAAGATACCAGCCAGTGACAGAGCGGGGAATCCACAATGCCAGTCTAAGAGGTGGGACATTAATTAATGATCCCCGCTCTGCACATATGAGCTCTGATAATAAAAAATGCACATATGTGCACTGATGGTGAGAACGCACATATGTGCACTGATGGTGAGAATGCACATATGTGCACTGATTTTGAGAACACACATATGTGCTTTGATGGTGAGAACGCACATATGTGCTCTCATGGGGAGAACACACATATGTGCTCTGATAATAAGAATGCATAAATGTGCTCTGATGGTGAGAACACACATATGTGCTCTGATGATAAGAATGCATATATGTGCTCTGATGATAAGAATGCATATATGTGCTCTGATGGTGAGTACACCCCTCACATTTTTGTAAATGAAGAAATGACACTTTGCTACAATGTAAAGTAGTGAGTGTACAACCAGGTCCATAAATATTGGGACATTGACACAATTCTAATCTTTTTGGCTCTATACACCAGCACAATGGATTTGAAATGAAATGGACAAGATGTGCTTTAACTGCAGACTTTCAGCTTTAATTTGAGGGTATTTACATCCAAATCAGGTGAACGGTGTAGGAATTACAACAGTTTGTATATGTACCTCTAATGGGACAATTGGCTGCTCAGCTGTTCCATGGCCAGGTGTGTGTTATTCTCTCATTATCCCATTTACAAGGAGCAGATAAAAGGTCCAGAGCTCATTTCAAGTGTGCTATTTGCATTTGGAATCTGTTGCTGTCAACTCTCACTATAAGATAAGCTCTAACGAGCAGGGCCCTCTGATTCCTATTGTACCAAATTGTGATGTAACTGTACTGTCTGCCTTCATTTTTGTAAAGCGCTGCGCAAACTGCTGGCGCTATATATATCCTGTATAATAATAATTTTATTGTTTTGCCGGCTGTATTTTAATCCACAATAAACTGGTGGTAATTTTATTGCACCAAGTGGAGCGTTTTCTCTTCTTCTCCATGTGCCATATCGCGGTCGTCAAAC
>BLSH010380692.1:395711-413683 GCA_018402905.1 Glandirana rugosa
ATTCATTTAAAAGAGGTAGTGACTACCCGTGAACCAGTGCCCCTATCAGTGCATACCAGTGCCTCATATCAGTGCCCACAAGTGCCACCTACTAGTGCCCACCTATCAGTGCCCATCAGTGCCAATCAGTGCCCAGTGCCACCTATGAGTGCCAATCAGTGCCATCTATGCGTGCCCATCAGTGCTGCTTATCAGTGTCCGTCAGTGCCGCTTATGTGTCCGTCAGTGCTGCATATCAGTGCCCATCAGTGCTGCTGATCAGTGCCGCCTAACAGTGCTCATCATTGCTGCATATAAGTGCCACCTCATCAGTGCCTATCAGTACTGCCAGATCAGTGCCCATCAGTGTAGCCTCATCAGTGCCCATCAGTGATGGAGAAAATTTACTTATTTACAAAGTTTTGTGACAGAAATAGAGAATTTTTTTTTTTTTCAAAATTTTCTGTCTTTTTTTGTTTATAGCACAAAAAATAAAAACCGCAGGGGTGATCAAATACCACCAAAAGAAAGCTCTATTTGTGGGAACAAAATGATAAAAACTTTGTTTGGGTACAGCGTCGCGCAACCACGCAATTCTCATTCAAAACGCAACAGCACTGAAAGCTGAAAATTGGTCTGGTAGGAAAGTGTTCTAAGTGCATAGTATTGAAGTGGTTAAAAGAAAATGTATTATATTCATAGGTGGATTCTTTTCAACAGGATGGTGCTATTGTTGCTCTACATCAGTGGTTCTCAACTCCGGTCCTCGGGCCCCCCCAACAGGCCAGGTTTGCAGGATAACTGAAATACATCACAGGTGATAGAATTTTACTGCTCAGTGATTGCAGTATTCTAGTCTGCATCTCCCCAAGGTAATACTTAAAATCTGGCCTGTTGGGGGGGCCCGAGGACCGGAGTTGAGAACCACTGGTCTACAGGGTTCCGGAAGTTGGAATAGTGGTTGACCACTTGGTGGCGTCATTGTTAATCTGCGAAGTTCCGTGATATGGAAAGCATATAGCGTTGAGATGACTTCCTCTCCTGTGTGTTTCCAAACTTGATGACTGCCACTAGCCACTCACCTGAAAGCGTCACTATATCTCAGATACCAAGGATAACTTGCCACACCTTTATGGCAGTGTTGAATTGTAAGTCTCTTAACTTGCTGCACATTTTCACTGGCAAGTTGTACACGTGCAGAACACTTGAAGCACAAATTCTAGTTGAATCTCCCAATTTGTAGCAAATTTGCATAGCAAGTCTCTAGCAAGAGCAAAATTGCAGTGGTGAGTCTACAGCAAGAGCTCTGCAAGTCACAGTGACCCATGTGGCGGGATGACTATTGCACAACATAACTTGCAGCAAACTTGCAAAATGTTTGCAAAGAAAGTTGATCTGGAGTCATGCAATGCGGACTTGCTGCAATTGTGCAACAAACTTGTGAATCCTGGCAACTCTAGCAATAGCTTAGCAAGTCATTTTCAAACTTGCAGCTCAATTAATTGCTAACTGGGATGAAACGCGTAGAGCGAAGTCTACATTTTGTGTGTTATCAAGCAGAGTGCCGCTGTGTTGCTTCCATATCTGGTATCTGTAATATGCATATCAGCTTTTATACTATAGGAGTGTAATACTTTATAGTAATAAATTCTACCCCTTAACCACTTGTCGACTGCCGATCGGCATCTGACGGCGGCAAAGTGGCTCGTTCCCGCAAATCGCCGCCATACGGCGGCGGCTGCGGGAACAAGTTTAGTGAGCGCGCGCCCGCGCGCTCACTGTGTCCAGGGGGGGCCAGGGAGCGGGTGCGGCAGCTTCGATTGCCGCCGGCTACCCGCGATGGCCCCCCCGGAGCGAGTGAGCGGAGGTCCGTGTATGTAAACACGGACCTCCGCTCTGTGTGAGGGGGAAGGGCTGTGATCACAGCCTTCCTTTACATGAAGGCTGTGACCACTTCCCTTCCCCAGCTAGGCAAGCCCCCATACAGTAAGAACATGCCCAGGGAACATAGTTAACCCTTAGAGCGCCCCCTGCAGGTTAACCCCTTCACTGCCAATGGCATTTACACAGTAATCAGTGCATTTTATAGCACTGATCGCTGTATAAATGCCAATGGTCCCAAAAAAGTGTCAAAATGGTCCGACATGTCCGCTGAAATATCGCAGTACCGCAAAAAATCGCAGATCGCCGCCATTATTAGTAAAAAATAAAAAAAAATTAAAAACCCCAAAAATGAATTCTCATCATCCCTAACGCGACCACTTTTGCGCAAACCAATCAATAAACGCTGATTGCGATTTTTTTTATCGCAAATATGAGGAAGAATATAAATCGGCCAAAAACAGTGAAAAAAAAAGTTTTTTCATATTTTTTTTTTTGGATTTGTATTTTAGGAAAAAGTAAGAAATTTGGGTTTTTTTGCAAAATTGTTGCTCTTCTTTTGTTTATAGCAGCGATCAGAAATGACGCAGCGGTGATCAAATACCACCAAAAGAAAGCTCTATTTGTGGGAAAAAAAGGACGCAAATTTCCTTTGGGTACAACGTCGCACGACCGCGCAATTGTCAGTTAAAGCGACGCAGCGCCGAATCGCAAAAAGGGCTCCGGTCCTAAAGCTGGAAATCCTTCCGGGGCTGAAGTGGTTAATAGTACACTATGAAGCTGTTTATTTCTGTATTGTTATGAGCAGAGCATTTATTTATTGCCTGTGGATCATTGATGAAAAACACCATTTAAATGTCTATTATGAGAGTACTATTAAGATCCTGCTGAGCTTTTAGTGTGAACTGTTTCGGTGAATGGTAGTTCAAAAGTGATGTTTGGACACTCAGTTTTTAAGAGGGTCAATATCTTCTGGTAAGGAGCTTACTAGCTACTCACTATTGGTGCATCTGCACAGATTATTTGGTCAGTTTATGGTTTTGAGTTGTTCACATCCTTTTACATTTTAGGAATTTTGATGGACTAATTTCTAAATATTTAATTAATTTCACTAAAGTGGATCTTATTGTTTTTTTAATTGAAATGAAATGTATGTGTTTTTGAAGGTCACTTATTCAGTATTGGTTTAAGCCATGCACATGTATACAGTTTTTTAGATTTGATGGTAATGAATTGTGCCAGCTGTTTTTATTTTGTTTTGTAAATCTAAGCGCAGGTCTTGGTGGTAAAAATATTTTGATGATACTATATACCAAGATTATAATGTTAGAAAAGAGCATACATTGCATCAGTGCACACAATGGATCTTTATTCAATAGTCCAAATGATTAATTAAGGCACATACATCACAATACATGCAAGTACATAATTTACCCAGGGCCTCTTGGTCAGGCATGAGATAAGTGCAATAAGCAAGCATTTAAATGGGTTCTAAGGCCTCAAGATTTTTACCCCTTTATGCATTCAAAACCATTGCACATAGATGCAATAGATGTAGATACATATGTCATGTTTTTTTTTTTACATTTTTCCTTTATAACCACTTATCTGTGGATGTAAACCCTCACATATACCCAGTGAAGTGAACAGCCTCAGATGATACACAGAGATTAAACAAATCCTCCTCCATAAGTTTTACATGTATATCTGCTGTCTTCAGCTTTATATATTCTTTGGAACATGCACATTGTTTTAGAGATTTTCTCTTCCTGTTCAGCACTGGGAGGAGTGGATTCTTGGCATACAGCCAAGACAGCTGATTGGAGGAAAGGCACACACCCCCTCCACATAGGCAAAGGAAGGAAGAAACGTGCAGAGCTGTGCTGTGACAAGACAAGCTCTCTGCTAATCTATTTATAGCAGGTATGTGCAATTAGCGGACATCCAGCTGTTGCAAAACTACAAGTCCCATCATGCCTTTGCCTCTGGGTGTCATGCTTGTGGCTGTCAGAGTCTTGCTTTGCCTCATGGGATTTGTAGTTCTGCAACATCTGGAGGTCCGCTAATTGCATATCCCTGATTTATAGCAACCTCCCATGACACAAATTTCAGGCTGATTTATCATGTTGATAACAGAGCAACGGAACAGCAGAAAGACACAGGACTTAGTGCTTAGGAGAGAGATAAGAAAACACTACAGATATATTGTATGTGCTTAGGTCAAATTTCATGAATCAGGTTTACATCCATTGTTAGGCTGGGTTCACACTGCTGTACGGAGCTGCTCACAGCAGGGGTCCGGTGTGTCCCTGTTCACTGTTTCAGGTCCAATTTCAGTCCAAATTTTTGGCAGAATTCGGACATGAAAAGGACCAGAGGACGCACAGGACTCCTGTGCAATATGCTCCAGAGATGTGTGAACCGACTCTCAATCTCCTGACATGCGAATTGGATATGGGGATTAGCAATAGTGTGAACCCAGCTTTAAGATATCATCCATCCATCAGAAAACAGCAAAAAAGGCTCCCCTGACATAGTGACATCATAAACTCACCAAAAATTCTGTAAACAAAGACTTATAAAGGATCACATGAATGCTCATATAGCATACCAAAGCAAAAGTGCCTTTACTGTCCAAATGTGCCTCTTGCCAGGTCCTGCCATCCAAAACCCCACAATATATGTAGCATAAGGGACCTCGCTGCTTAAACTCATACCTGACTTTTAGTTAAAACCCACCAGCCATGAAATTACCCACATACTTCAAAGATACAAATTATTTATTGGAGGACTTAAAAGAGAAGTATGGCAAAGGTATATTTGGTAGGATAACATGCTGGGCAGTTTATTTCTTATGTGTCCATGCACACATAGGCTGTTATCAGCAGTTTTTGACAGGGATGTTTCCTGGCTGGAAAAAAAAAAACCCTGAACTAGTAGGTTTTGAGAAGAGTTTATCAGCTGTAAAAATGCTCGAACGCTAAAAAAAAGTCCAAAAACTGCTGAAAAACGTGGCTATTCTGTGTTTTTGAAATGCTGAAAAACGCTACTGCAAAAACGCGGAAAAACTCATTTACAGCTAACGCTACTGGCGGTTTTATAATGTCTAGTGTGCATGAGGCCTAAAACAAAGAGAACATACATTAAAAACCATAGTAACATGCATACAAACAACATTGCTCCATAACTCTATATGAGAGGAGTACTCTGCTAAAACTGCAGTGGAAAGCATTTGAATTATATTCTTCAAAACTAAAATAACATCAGAAAACATTCACTGTTCCACAAATATCTCAAAAACAATTGTAATATCCATATGTGTGAAAGGTTATTAGGTTCAATTTATATGATACCAAATATGAACACAAGATATGGAATTAGCCTTAAAGGCATCAAAGGTGAAACATTTTGGCAGGTATGGGCCTTAGATGACTTCCATTCTATACAGAAGGAAACGTGTGATTTGACGTTTAGGATTTGCTTATGTCATTGACATTCCTAGTGGAGTGAGTTTGGCTTTGTATTATTGAGAAGAAATACCGGAGAGACACTGAAACAGATGTCGTTTCTTCAGTTGACTACTGCACTGTTTATTATCTGATTCAGAGATTTTCTACTCATTGCTACAATAAGGGAACATACAGTGCATCTGGAAAGTATTCATAGCGCTTCACATTTTCCACATTTTGTTATGTTACAGCCTTAACCCAAAATGGATTAAATTCATTATTGTCCTCAAAATTCTACAAACAATACCCCATAATGACAACGTAAAAGAAGTTTGTTTTAAATCTATGCAAATTTATTCAAAATAAAAAACGAAAGAAATCCCATGTACATGGCACCAAGTACAGCCTCAAGTCTTTTTGGAGTATGATGCTACAAGCTTGGCACACCTATTTTTGGGCAGTTTCTCCCATTCTTCTTTGCAAGACCTCTCGAGCTCCATCAGGGTGGATGGGGAGTGTTGGTGCACAGACATTTTCAGATCTCTCCAGAGATGTTCAATCGGGTTCAGGTCTGGGCCACTCAAGGACATTCACAGAGTCGTTCCGTAGCCACTCCTTTGTTATCTTGGCTGTGTGCTTAGGGTCATTGTCCTGTTGGAAGTTGAACCTTCGTCCCAGTTTGAGGTCCACAGTGCTCTGGAGCAGGTTTTTTTTTTATCAACAATATCTCTGTACATTGTACATGTCTCTGTACATTATATTGTGATGTTTACTTTTTTCTGGAGTGGGAAAGAAAAGGCGGTTGGCAGGACGTCAGACACTTACTGCTCTTTCTACATTTCTTAATCCTGACCTCTACACTCTCTTCGTTACTTGCGCCTGACTTTGCGTCTTATCACTGCAACCTGTGTGTTACTTGCTCCAGACCTGACCGCTGCTCATTACTTAATCTCGAACCTTGCACTCTGTGCCTTACTACTTATCTCTGCACTTCAGATATTCCTGACCCCTGCACTTGGCGTGTTACTTAATCCTGACCTCTACACTCTGTGCGTTACTTATACCTGACCCCTAGACTGTGTGTGTTACGCACTCTTGACCCATAGCAGCAGGCTCCGGCCAGTAACAGAGCCTGAGTCCATAGCCCCGGAACGAAGATGGGCGAAGATGGTTGTATCCAGCAGTAGGGACGACACAGGCTTTGTTTGCAGGTAAGTATCACTTAATGTGCTAGTATGCGATGCATACTAGCACATTATGCCTTTACTTTGCAGGGAAGGATGAAAAAGAAAAACAAAAAATCAGAGTTTACTTCCTCTTTAAACATGCTGCAATAGGCAATCTCAACATAATACAAGCAGAGCCTTTGTAACCAACCAATTTAAAAGTACCACTCCTTCAGGTGTATAGACACAATGGAACATTAAAGGATTCCCTGGCATGGGCTGATCCTGGGCCAAAACAAGCAAGGACACCATTCTCACATAAAATAGGGTGTTACAAATACTACAGTTGCATTGTATGTAATTCTTGAACACGCAGTGAAAACCTTTCACACCCATACAAAGGGAACAGGTACCCCATTAGGGACGATCTTAACTGCAACATGGATTACTGTGTCTACATTAAAATGCTGGCACACATTAACATATGTAGAGAAAACTATAGTCTCTTTGGTTCAACACTTTCAGAGACACTAGGACAAATTGGAAAAGGGCAAACAAATGGATATGAACAAGTTTACTTTATCACAGTGGCCATTTGTCACTATCACATGTAGACATCTGATATACAAACTTAGGGGAATGGTGATTGAACACCGTTATCGTCCTTTGAGGTGGAGACTGCAATTATCTCCTATTGCACTGTGGGGCATTCTGGATTACATGCTAAACATTGTATGCCCAGGAGGTCTGCCATTTATTTGTTATGATTGGATTTTCTGCTACGTCTTCTTTTCCCTTAGAATTTCCCCAACCCTTCTTTTTTTATGCTGCCAGTTCATGTTTTTATTAGGACCCCAACATTGTTAGTGATAAGGTCACCCTGGTAGGGATTATGTTACAGTGACAGGCATTGATGAGAGATTGTGTTTTCTTTCCTTGCTCCCGTTTCATCAAGAGGCAAGCGCAGATTACCAGTGTTAACAATAAAGGCACTTTCTTTGGTATGGTATAGGAACATGCATGTGATTCTTTAAACTTTTTTGGAATATACAACATTGTTTACACCAATTTATGGTAGAGGTCAGGCATAGACTTTTCTGCTGTTTTCTGATTGGTGGGTATTCTCTTTAAATGCTTTCCCATTGGACCTTACACTTATCACATGCCTGTTGTAAAGGTTTTACATGGCCTTAAAATTTTGCTCCTGCACTTACTGTGATGCAATTGCTTTAAATAAACAGTTGGACTTTTGGTCAACTTACTGGCAGCTGTTGCATCACCCCCTTATTCCAGGTCCTGTCTAGGAAAGTATGCAATGGGAATATATTGAATAATCATAACAGGGATGGCTTTATGTACAATGATTATAACTTACATGAAGCTCTGACTGGCTTAGGATTTACTGAATATTTTAATTATGTCTTTATTTTATGCCCTTTTATCTTTTTCTGAAACATATAGAATAAAGGTTTGGAAAAGATAGTGAAACAATAGATTACCAAAGATTTAGTAGTATGGATATTCCTGTGTCAATCAGATAATTAGGTGATATTTAACCGGTTCTGCCCCAGCGCCGTAAATAGGCAATGGCTACTTTGAGGGGCTGTACCGGGATATAGCCTGCAACGGCAGGCTATATCCCGGTATCGTTTTTTAGAGCGGACGGCCAGCTATCCGGGAATAACGACGAATCCAGCTCGGGAGCCACTCAATCGTTATCCCAGGGGGCGGCAAGGGACCTCCCCCCCTCCCTCCGCTCTTCTCCGGCCTCCCGTCCCACCGGCAGACCGGAGCTACGATCCGGCACCTCCGCCGGCTCAGAGGAGACCTGATCGGAGCTGATTCTGGCTTCTATCGGGTCTCCTTCGGCAAATTCCAGAAAGTGACGTCAAAATGTCACTTCCGGTTTACTCGGCGGCTAACGGCGCCAGTTTTAAAAAAAGGACAGTATTCAGAATCGCAGTTTTTGGCGATCGGAATAATGTGAAGTGTAAAGGTGGGATGGGGGGTCTTTTAGACCCCCCCAGCCCCCCATAAAGAGTACCTGTCACCATATATTACTATCACAAGGGATGTATACATTCCTTGTGATAGCAATACAAGTGATAAGAATTTTTTTTTTAAAGGAACAGTGTTAAAAATAAATAAATAAAATAAAAAATTTAAAGCGCCACTGTCCCCGCGAGCTTGTGCAGCAAAGAAAACGCATACGCAAGTCGCTCCCGCACATGAAAACAGTGCTCAAACCACACCGGAGTGTGAGCAATAATTCTAGCAAAATACCTCCTCTGCACCTCTAACCTGGTTACCGTTAAAATTTTTTAAAGCATCGCCTATGGAGATTTTTAAGTACTGGACTTTGTTGCCATTCCGGCTAAATTTACTGTTGTCTTATTTTTTAACTCAAAAAAGTGAAATTTTTCAAGAAAAAAATCGCGCTTGAAAGACCGCTGCGCAAATACAGTGTGACAAAAAGTATTGCAACGGTCGCCATTTTATTCTCTAGGGTGTTTGAAAAAAAAATATATAATGTTTGGGGGTTCTAAGTAATTTTCTAAAACGGTTTTTAACTTGTAACCAACAAATGTAAAAAAGGGCCCCGGTTGGTAAGTGGTTAAAATGTATATGCTTTGTATAGTGCAAATAATACTATAATAAGACTTCTGTTGTAGATCTTAAAAAATAGTCCATATACTATAGCAATTAATTATAAAATGAGCCTGGAGCGTCTATATGAACACTCTGTCCTTACTGCAGCCAAGCTTGCTCCTGCCGCTTCCTGTGACAGAGCAGGTTTGAATCAAGGTGGGCAAAACCTAATAGGGATTCAGAGACATTTCCCCATAAGGTCCCCTCTGCTTGTGATTGACAGGCATTTTACCTGTCTCTGCAAGCTAACTTACAGTTGGTCTTTATAACTTCCAGTTTTGTTCTATACAAACTGGAGGGAATTAATTTTGAATTTGGTGCAGTAATAGTGTCATTTTGTAAAAGTAGTGCAATTAGGCTCTATCTGAATCTGCTGCACATGTTGGTAAAGCTACAAGTACTAGCAGCAGGGCTTTTTGAATGCATAGGATCTTTAAAAGGCATACTGCCAGAAAAGTGGTACAAATTATTTACTGAATTCCCCTGATTAAGCCTAGTCTACACTCACCTGTTAGATTTTTCTAAAGCCTTGCACACACGGTTCAACGATCGTACAACCGAATGGCCCAAATCATATGTTGGCTGTTGTATCTCGCGTACTAACATGCACAAAACGATCATACGACCAAGCCGAATGTAGTGATGTGTTATGAACGTATAAAGAGAAAGTTCAGGTGCATGTAATTAGTGTCTGGCCATTTCTGACTTCTGAGCATGCGTGTTTTGCACAATACAACTAGTTGGACCAACTTCTCTGTACACACGATACAACGGTCGTACGACCGCTTGTTGGTACTACCAAGTTTTCTAGTCTGCTCATACAACTTCCGTCATACGTCGGCTGTTCTAATCGCGTGTACTAACGGTCGATTTAGCATACAACAGTCCTTCATACGACCTGTTGTATATGATCGTCGACCCGTGTGTACGAGGCATAAGAGGAATTACTGATCAGCTAGTTTAGATATTATAGACTGACAGCCATTGTCTCCCCCCCAACACAATGCCACATCCAGGGGTGTTTAGCTGGTCTCTCCCCTCCCTCCTCAATAAACCTTTAAGTTTATCTAAATTCAAGAACAAAAAAGCATAGCAATCCACCCATTGCATGTACATTTGTGTGTGACTGGGGCAAAAAAAACAAAACAAATGTTAGTAAGCGGTTTCCAATGCTGGGTTTTTTTTCATTAATTTAAAAGGGTAAATGCTGCATTTGGCTGTTAGATGGCGCTGATGATCAGACCTATGAAATATAGCGACATCTAGTGGCCGAATGCAATATTTTCCATTTAAATCAATGAGAAGCATTCATTCAGCAGAGGAAATAGCTTGTTTTTTCACCTCATTCATGCATAAAGAATGTATATTCTTAGGCAGATGTTTTATAATTACACCCCTAAGTGTTTTAGGAATCACAAAACCCCTACACCTCTTCAAATCTTCATAACATGGAGGCAGGTGCTCTGTGGTTAACAAAAGCAACCTGGGCAGGGCCTGCTAATACTGCTTAAGATAACACTGCAAAGGGCTCATAATCTTGCAAGCTCACTGGATTTCTGGCAGGTTCAACTGATTTTTTTTTTATACACTTAACAGATATATCAAAACATGCTTTAACCAACCAAAAAGGGAGGGGGGGGGGGGTTAATGGAACAATTGCTTAAAAATGGTCAGATTGTGTTTCCACATTTAACCCTATCTAAAGACTGTGGCTAGCACTCAACCCAAAGAGAATAAAGGTGAGGTAAACATCTGATAGGAACATCCTATGCACAAAAGAGAATTCTACTGCATTTGTCATTGACCATTATCTAAGGAGCCACATATTCTCTCTGCTACCTCTAGTGTAATAGGTCCATTTTAAAATAGAATATCAAAATGATATACATGAGGGTATAGATTCTCTGTGTGAGAGAAAAAAAACAATTACATTCCCTGCTGACAAGGGAGGAGGGATTGTGCTTTTGAAACAACAGGACTATCTAGAAGAGATGGGAAACTTATACTATCCTTAAAAGGGACCCTACAAATTTATATAAAAGAGAATGAAATAATTTGATTAAGGAAAGACATAGAAAGGGTATAATTAAGAAAAAAAGGGCAATAGTTCTTGCTTCCCTTGGCACCTAGGATGCCTATTATATATTATTTATCAGACGTACACAAAAATCCTCTTCGACCGCCTGGTCGACCTGTAGTTAGTGGCATAGACTCTATTACATTTGTAGATCAATTCCTACAGCCCTTCGTGACAAAAAAAACATTTTTTTTTAAGGATTCCATGCAAATTAATACTGAGATTTTAGAATTAGAGGTAGGGGAGGACGTACTGCTGGTAACATCCCACATACAATAGGATATCAAGCAGCCAGATATTTTTTAAAGTGGTCGTCAACTCATGACAACCACTTTAACCTACAGGTAAGCCTATAACAAGGCTCATCTGTAGGTTCCTGCATATCTCCTAAGATATACAGTGTACTTCCATGTGCCGACATCATCGGCACATGTGCAGTGAAGAAACAGCCTCTGTGCCGTTTCTTTTCTGAGATCATGCCGCAATTGGCGGCTCCCACGTGTGATGTTACACAGCTCCGGCAAATCACAGAGCCGGAGTCCACGGCCTCGGGAGGAAGAGGGGCGAAGATGGATGCTTCCTGGACACAGTTGAGATCTCTCATAAATTGATGCAAAGATTCCTCATCCCCTTTCCATAAAAAGAATGTGTCGTCTATATAGTGATGCCAAAAGGGGAGATGGGGATTACTTCTAGAAAAAATAAAATCATCCTCCCAGAGAGCCATAAAGAGATTTGCGGGGCTGGGGGCAAATTTAGCCCCCATCGCTACGCCTGTACGCTGTAAAGAATATTCCCCTCCACAAAAAATAATTGTGCTCCATGGCAAGGTTTAGGAGATATACAGTGCATTTCCATGCGCCGACGTCATCAGCACATGTGCAGTGAAGAAACAGCCTCTGTGCCGTTTCTTCACTGAGATTGTGCCGTGATTGGTGGCTCCCGCGCGTGATGTCACGTGGCTCCGGCAAATCCATGGCCCCAGAAGGAAGAGGGGCGAAGATGGAGGCTTCCTGGAGCGGGGACAGAGCGGGCTTCCAATGCAGGTAAGTGTCACATAATAGGCTAGTATGCGATGCATACTAGCCTATTATGCTTTCACGTTGCAGGGTAATGCAGAGCAACAAAGAGGAAGTAAAACCCATCAGGGTTTACTTCCTCTTTAAATAAAGATCAATCTGTGGATGCTCCACTGTTGGCGTTTATTTTGAGGTTGTTACAATTTGCTATGGAGCACAATTATTTTTTCTATGGAGGGGAATATTATTTACAGCGTACAGGCGTGGCGATGGGGGCTAAATTTGCCCTCAGCCCCACAAATCTCATTATGGCTCTCTGGGAGAATGATTTTATTTTTTCTAGAAGTAATCCCTGTCTCCCCTTTTGGCGTCACTATATAGAAGACACATTCTTTTTATGGAAAGGGGATGAGGAATCTTTGCAACAATTTATGAGAGATCTCAACTGTAACCAATGGGTTATTAGATTTACATATGAATACAGTGGGTCATCTGTGAGCTTTTTAGATTTAGTTATCTTCAAAGATCAGGGAAAATTATTAAGCAAAACATACTTTAAACCACCAATAGAAATGGATTTATACCAACTGATAGCTGTCACCAGCCCAATTGGCTTAAAGCCATACCAAAGGGCCAATTCCAACGTATTAGAAGAAATTGTTCTAGATTAGAGGATTTTGAATCCCAAGCCAATATATTAAAAATCACTTTATGGAAAAGGGGTATGACCCAGGGACCTTAGGAAGGGAATTACAAGATATATCTGCCACAAATAGAGAGAGTTTTTGGCCCCTAGGAAAAGGGATCAGGTGAATAATAAGTTTGAGTGGGCCTTTACAACTACCTATTCCTTCAAATATTGGTGGGTAAAGAAAATAATAAAAAAAACAGTGGCAAGTCCTAAAGAATGAGAAGATCTTTGGGCCCAAACTCCCAGATAAACCAAATGTTATTTATAGAAGAAATAAAACTTTAAAAGAGGTACTAGCACCAAGTGCAACTGACCCACCACAAAAAATCAGTACGATTGGGAATTTAGTTGTTTTTTTCCCTTGCAAAAAGTGTAATGTATGTAGAAACCCGAGGACTGTTAGAACTTCATCTTTTTCCTCACGTCACTTCTATAGCATATAAAATTAAAGATTTTATTACTTGTGGAACTATAGGGGTCATTTACCTACTTAGGTGCCCCTGTGGCCTTCAGTACAGTGCCTTGCGAAAGTATTCGGCCCCCTTTGAACTTTGCGACCTTTTGCCACATTTCAGGCTTCAAACATAAAGATATAAAACTGTAATTTTTCGTGAAGAATCAACAACAAGTGGGACACAATCATGAAGTGGAACGAAATTTATTGGATATTTCAAACTTTTTTAACAAAAAAAAAAATCCCACTTGTTGATTCTTCACAAAAAATTACAGTTTTAGATATTTATGTTTGAAGCCTGAAATGTGGCAAAAGGTTGCAAAGTTCAAAGGGGGCCGAATACTTTCGCAAGGCACTGTATGTTGTGGGGACCACACGGGCACTAAAGGTTTGGATAGGGGAACATATAGCCAATATCCGTAAAGGCTTTATAGGGCACATTGTGTCCATGCTTTTTCGCTATCACCATGGCAGGAACCCTTCTCTGCTTCAGGTTATTGCTATAGAGAAATATATGTCACATTGGAGGGGGGACAACCTCAAGAGACATATTTCACGTTGAGAAACCCAATGGAATTATAACTTACAGTCATATAATCCTTTGGGCCTCAGCGTGGAATGGGATATTAATTGCTTCATTGATAATAGACTTGGCAGCCTATTCCTTTCTTTTTTCCCTAGACCAGAGAGAGACCTAGTATTCTCTCTGCAATAGGGATATTTTGTCATTTTTGCCATTTCTTCCTTTGCGGTATTTATACCAGGGAATTAATTAATTATCTCATTTTTATTATTACTCAGGATCTAATTTGATATACTACATCCATATTTAGGCTGGAGTTATGTGTGTTACTAAATTGGATGGGGCATACATTCTGGAAGATATATGAGACACACATTACTCCAAATGAATTAATTTAAGTAGAAATTGGAGACAGAATTTCATCTTCTCTATCCACATTTTTTTAGATATACTACGGCTTACATACAATGTATATATGTGTGTGTGTATATATATATATATATATATATATATATATATATATATATATAATTCTCATATATTTTTTATGTATTAGGTACAAATACATTTTTATATACAAATATATTTTTGGATGTTTACGTATAAAGTTATATGATTAATCTCAAAGAATATGTGATACCTACATGTGGGATATCAGAAGGGGACTTTTAGTTGTTTAAATATATGCATGCAAATTTTCAGTCTATTAGGAGTTATTATATATTGTTTACCTTACTTGTTTATAATCGAATAGTTGTGTTATATGTACTTATATGTAGAATTGATTTTATTGGCTGTAATACTATCTGTTTGAATTGCAAGCAGAACGCCTATATTAAAATCCTATGAAACGTATGACACTACACAGTAAGAGCTAGGAATGACTTTTGCGGTGTATCTCCTGCTTTACTAGTATTTAGAGTGTGGTGAGTGACGTCTAGGTAGAGCCTCCATTCCCAGTCGATGCCTTGTATGGGCAAATGCGTCAGAAGGAGCAGCATTCATTCACGTCACCACATATCAGCCTGCTGGCCAGAGCCACGGCTGTGTGATTTTACCTTCTACTATGTTTTGAGATGTGTTACTATTTTAAATAAATTTTACTCTTGGAATATTGCACTATGTAGCCTCTTCCTTCTGTCTTATAATATTGGGGACAACGTGGAGAAAGTCTTCTGTGAGACTTCCTGCTAATTGCATAGCCCGCTGTAATGGAGAGGATTTTTCCCCTGGAGGTACCCGAGGAGAATACCCCTGTTGGCTGACATTTATTCCACTGCACAAGAGAGGTTTTCTTCCCCTGGAGGAATCCAATTATCTCTGCTGGCAGGCATTTATGCTGAGCGTGTATGATCTCTATAATTTGAGATCCAACTGTTCTGGTAGCGGCACTGATCGTTTGTGAGAAGGAGCAGCTTCTAAATTCAGATTGTTCAATTACAGTTTGACAATAAAACCTGAAAGCGGATTGGTTTCTAGGCAGAGCTGCACCAGATTTTGCACTCTCCAGCTTTAGTAAATCAACCCCATTGTGTCCTAGTATTATGCTGCACTATTTTGGAGCACCTGTTGGACTTCCAAATTGTTACATTTATATTCTTTTTAATCAGTGTGTGGCACAATAATGTATTGTTTTGGAATCTACAATTTTTATCAAAAATTTTGCATACATATTTTTATTTGGATGCACGCTTATTTTTGTGCATATATATTATTAGCTGAGTATTCAGGCTAATTTTAAGCAGCAGCACCATCTTATTTTTTAATTTTGGGCTAGCACAAATATATATATTTAAATACAACTCTAGGTGTAGCTCCTTTCAAGCTCTCAGGAGACATTCCAGGTTTGAACAGCTGTTACATTAAACACTTCATATACATCTTTCTTTGGGATTACAGCATATAATATGTACCAAATTTAGGAAGTTAAGGTATAGTACTTAAACACACAGATTGGCGAAAAAGGAACTGAACCTGCATAAAAATTAATCAACATCCTCTCCTATTTTTAATTAAGGTGAAACACACATCAAAGTACATTCTAGTACAAAATACAAAGCTGGATTAGAATCAAGTCATTACGACTCAAACAGTTCTTATACACAAATAAATAAATAATTAAACCAACTGAAAGTGAAGGGCAAACATCCAGAGCAGGATCCAACCAAAAGAACAAATGCACTTGTTAAAGTCTGTTATTGGTTGCCACGTATTGTTGTTAGTCATATCAAAACCCGCAAGCCTTTTAGGTAATGAATGGTAATTGTCGGTCTTCTGTGTTCAGTATAATATGTCACTGTGTATCTCTGGGCTACAAAAAGGTTTCTTTCTCAATAAGAACCCAAATATTGTGTTTAAAGGTGTTCTCAATAGCACACAGGTAGCAGACCCAAAGAGGTTCTTGCCAAAGAGGGCATAAGTATGGATAGACATAGTTCTGCTGCCTTTATTGCATTAGGGAATCCTTGTTGCATAAGGACAATTTTGCCATTTCTCACTTTCTGTAGGACTGGCTGCCTGGAAGAGAGAGAACATAAGTATTGAGGGTATATATTAAAATTCTCATAAAAAAAATAAAATATGTGAAAATATTAAAGTACTTCAGATATTATAATAAAATCATATATGTGCCATTTCAGTAAGATGTCGGTTACTTTAACCGTGTTTATTCATATCAAAATGTTCCAATAAATAAATATTAGCACAGGTGTGTAATTTGTATTGTCTTTGTATTTTTTTTCTCAATAAAGTTTTATTAATATTTAATTTTTAATATTTTCCATATAAATAACACAGATTTAAAGTTATTTAGGCTACACCTGTGCGCAGACGAAGGTTAGCAAAATATTTACATACTCTTGAGGGCTTATTATTTACACTTGCATTGCCCTTTAACCACTTCAGATCCATGCTATTGACGTCCTCCCCTTTCCGCGCGCCAGGCTCGCTCTCGCAGCTGCCACCTCGCGCTGTGTGAGCGTGCCCGCGGGTCGGGCGGACTCGATGTCCGTCGGAGACCCGCAATCTCTTCACAGAGAGCCAGAACGGGTAACCGCCGATGTAAACATGGCAGTTCGCCGCTCTGTGAGGGGGGGGGGGGTGACAGATCTACTGATCCCTGTGATCGGGATCAGTTAGATCTGTCATTTCCCTGTCAGACCCGCCCCCACACAGTTAGACCACATACATGGAACACATTTAACCCCTTGATTGCCCCCTTAGTGTTAACCTCTTCCCTGCCAATGACAATTATACAGTAATCAGTGTCTATGTTTAGATTTGATTAATGTATAAATGTCATTGGTCCCAAAAAAGTGTCATAAATGTCAGACATGTCCGCCGCAATATCGCAGTCCCAATAAAAATCGCAGATCGCCACCATTACCAGTAAAAAAAATAATAATAATAATAAAAATGCCATAAAACAATTTCCATAGATTGTAAGCGCTATAACTTTTGTGTAACCCAATCAAAATACGCTTATTGCGATTTTTTTTACCAAAAATATGTAGAAGAATATATGTCAGCTTAAACTGAGGAATAAATGTGTCTTTTTATTTTTGGATATGTATTATAGCAAAGATTAAAAAACAAAATGCTATTTTTTCAAAATTGTCACTCTTTTTGTTTATAACTAGTGTTGAGCGAACCCGGACTGTAACGTTCGGGTCCGTACCGAACTTTAGGGTGTCCGTGGCACGGACCCGGACCCGGACATTTCAAAAATCGTTCCTTTACAGGCCCAGGCCCAGGCACGGTGCCTGTGGGATTTCAAGCCATGCCTGGGCTTGCAATGTCAGGCCCAAGCGAGTTGTGATCAATATTTGTTTTTCTCACTGTTAAAACTTTTTTATCGTAAAACAAAAAATTAGAAACGATATTATGTATAGGTTTTTATTTTTCTGTGTAAATAAGGAGTCAAATTCGACTGTATATAAGAAGATGTATAAAAACCATTTTTTTTAGCGTTATTCGCATAAAACTAACCCAATGTGTTTTCAATATCGCGAATGTTAGATACCTTTAACAAAATACCGTAAAAATAATAATAATAATAAAAAAAATGACCATTACCACCGCTAGA
>BLSH010380692.1:418101-434911 GCA_018402905.1 Glandirana rugosa
ATTTTCCCTATCCCCATTTATTTGTAGGGCACTTGCCCTAGTTTGAAGATGATTTTAGAACAGTTATATGGCTTCTACCGTTAATTAATACTTTTCAGACACAGTTTGAAGATGATCCACATTCACCTCCATTTTTGCTTTTTTTATGTTTTTATTTTTTTAAAAATATTTACAGTTATTTCCCTGTCCCCATTTTTTTGTAGGGCACTTGCCCTACCCTTACCCCCATTTTACTTCCTTTTGCAGCCCTCTGGGGCTTTCCAGGACTTTCCTACAGCCATTTTTGTGCCTAAAAGTTCGGGTCCCCATTGATTTCAATGGGGTTCGTTGTCCGTGCGATCGTTCGGGTTCCGTCCGGACCCGGACCCGGACTTTGTCCCGAAGTTCGGACGGACCAGCAGAACCCGAACTTCCAGGTGTTCGCTCAACTCTATTTATAACACAAAAAATAAAAACCGCAGAGGTGATCAAATACCACCAAAAGAAAACTCTATTTGTGGGAAAAAAGGACGAAATTTTGTTTGGTTACAATGTCGCACGACCACCCAATTGTCATTCAGAGAGTGACAGCACTGAAAATTGAAAATTGATCCGTAAGGAGGGGGGTTTAAGTGCCCAGTAAGCAAGTGGTTAAATAGTGATACCTGGTACATTCCTTTTCTGAGTTCATTCTTACTGTCAGTTTTTACCCCTAAAAACCTGCACCATCATGCCATTGCCGGATACAATGCAGCTAAAAGGATAATGTTTGCCGGGTAGTTGTGCCTTGCAAAGACAAGAGGGAGATTCTTGCCTTTGCAATATAGGAGGGAGCCATTGAGGGGCCAAAAAACTTGGCTCAACTGAGTTAGTGGTTTTGCAGGCTGCAGATGCTGATACAAATGAGGGTTTGTTTCAGGTTCACATTTGTGCGTTGTGGGACTGCACACAATGTACAAAAACAATAATCCCTTTTTGCAGGCAAGCAGTGGTGCCCCTATTTCCTAATGGCACAGCAATGCACCCTGCCTGCACTCTTTTGGTGTGCACCAGAATGCATGGTAAGAATGTATCATGTGTTTTGGTGGGGCACAATTAAAAAAAAAAAAAAAAAAAGGCTCATGGACTTCTGTTGTATAATGTGTATGTGTTGTGTATGGGGCAGCCCATTACGTTGAATGGGCTGCCCTAAACATGATGCACAAAAATGCGTGCATGCCTTTTCACCTGTATAAAACATGCTTTTAAGCTCCATTCATATTAGTGGTATCATTTATTGTCCCCCTGAAAAGTGATCATCAGTGGATCACCTTTCATAGGGAGGTGAAAGGAGGTTAGCAAGCTGTTTTTTTTTTTCTTTTAACTTTTCTTTTTTTTATAGGTGAAACAGTTATTTTACATTGTGGTACTGTGCTGAAACTGTGAACCAGCAGTGCCGCCTGTCAGACTGTACAAGTAGTGTTAAAATTGCCACACCACAATGAAAAGCATTGTGGCAATGTGTACTGCTCTGAGCAGCATCATATTTACTAGTAGGTGGGTGGTTGTGGGGGATAAAAATTAGCCTGTGTTTACCACTCCCTGGTAATCCGTGTCAAAGGAACCTTAGTGCATTTTGCTGTGCATACTCTAAGTACAGGTTCATTTAAAATGCACATTTGCCTGGACTATGGACATTAAAGCATTTTTACATTCTTAACAAGCACTGAAAGAGCTTTAGGGCCACTTCACACTGGTGCTTTGCAGTACAGTAAAGCGTGCATTTTACCTACCTTAGGTTGCACTTCCACAGAAAGAGGTGACTTAACCACTTCAGCCCTGGAAGGTTTTGCAGCTTTAGGACCAGAGCACTTTTTGCGATTCGGCGCTGCGTCGCTTTAACTGACAATTGCACGGTCGTGCTACGTTGTACCCAAACAAAATTTGCGTCCTTTTTTTCCCACAAATAGAGCTTTCTTTTGGTGGTATTTGATGGCCTCTGCGTCATTTCTGATCGCCGTTATAAACAAAAGAAGAGCGACCATTTTGCAAAAAAACCCAAATTTCTTACTTTTTGCTAAAATTCAAATCCAAAAAAAAAATATAAAAAAACATTTTTTTTCACCGTTTTTGGCCGATTTATATTCTTCCACATATTTGCGATAAAAAAATCGCAATCGGCGTTTATTGATTGGTTTGCGCAAAAGTGGCCGCGTTTACGGATGATGAGAATTCCTTTCTGGGGTTTTTATTTTTTTTTTATTTTTTACTAGTAATGGCGGCGATCTGCGATTTTTAGCGGTACTGCGATATTGCAGCGGACATGTCGGACATTTTTGACACTTTTTTGGGACCAATGACATTTATTCAGCGATCAGAAATTTAAATGTCCACTGATTACTGTATAAATGCCATTGGCAGTGAAGGGGTTAACCTGGGGGGGGGGGGGGAGCTAGGGGTTAACTGTGTTCCCTGGGTGTGTTCTTACTGTGGGGGGGTTGGGCTAACATGGGCATGAGAGATCTAACTGATCCCAGTGACAGGGATCAGTAGATCTCTCATGCCCCACTGACAGGGCGGGGAACCGCCGTGTTTACATCGGCGGTTCCCCTTCTTTTCCCTGTAGCCGCTCATCGCGGCTCGCCGGCGGACATCGGGTCCGCCCGAGCCGCGGGCACACTCCTCGGGAGTGCGGCGGGTGCGCCCCCTGGTGGCCAAAATGCGAATCGCCGTTTATTTACGGCGATTCGCGCCCAGCTCCCCGACTGCCGCCGTGAAAAGACGGCGCGCGGTCGGGAAGCAGTTAATGTGCTTTTACTGCTTGCACAAAATATGTAAATACTTAGTGTGCATAGTCTGGGTACATGTTCATTTTAACCGTTTTATTGCTACCGCTGTATAACCATGTGCTGTCAGCAATTGGAACACACTTCCAGCAGCCAGGAATTTGTGGAGATCTGACAAGCCAACTGTCAGATGGAAATGATCAGGTAGCTGTACAGCTGCCCGATCACTTCCACACACCTCCAGTACATCACCTCCACTCCCCCTCGAGCGCCCCGCCATGTTTCCTGGGCCCATCTGCGGACCTGGGTGCCTATGGATAGAGCAGAGGGAGACCAGCCAACATTCGTCCACTGATCTCCCCTGCCTAGTAAGAACCTGGAAGCGTTACAGCACTTCTCGGTTTGCCTGCCACAGGGGCCGTGGAAGATACTAATGGAGTATCTGCCACACATGCCGAAGTGAAAGCAATAATTCTAAGTCCGTTATTCAGGGTTAACTCTAAGTGGATGTTCTGTAATGGCTTTTAAAGCGCCACCTATGGAAAGTGTAGGGTACCAAGTTTTGTCACGGTTTTATGAGTGCATACGATATTAAGGCTTGCCACGTTGAGTATCTTTTTTTTCGGTGCAACCTCATCTTTTATATTTTACCAAAAAAGTTGGGTAATGTATAGAGTTTTGTGCTTTAAAATTCATATTTAATATTTTCTACTGAAATTTTAAACGTTATAAAATCTTTGCCCTGTTATCATGTGGCATAAAAAAAACTGGAACAGCCACCATTTTGTTCTCCAGGGTCTCTTCTTTCAGAAAATATATAATCTTTTGTGAGTTTTAAGTAATCTTGAGGCCTAAAGTTATTTTGAGCAAAAAATGCAAAAACAGCTTTGGTATCGAAAGGGTTTGATCAGTTCTGTACACTGACATTTTTGTTTTGCTTTTGACATTATTCTGTGAAACATTTTGTAAATTTGCATTCATTGCACCTTTTACTAATCGTACCGTTTTCTTATTCTTCCATTCAGTTCATATCAAACAAATTCCAAAACTAATCATAGATGGATCTTAAATGCAAGATATTTTATGCTTTAGGTAGACCACACAGCAAATTTCTCGCCAAATTCCTGCGGTTGCAGGAAAGAAATTGCTGGATTCTCCCCATCAACACAGACAGGGTTGACAGGGGAATCCCTCCTGCTGAGCCATTGTATTCTTCCAATGGGTGGGGGAAGCTGTCCCCGCTGGGAGAAGACAGTGATTATTGCTAGCAGCTATACCAGCCACTAGCGATAATCGAGTGTAAAATCCGGCAGCCTGGCTGTACCCAAGTTGATTAATCAATCAACTTGGGAACATACAGCCTGCCCATACACAGGTCAAATTTTGGCTGGTTCCTGCTGAACAGCTTTTTTTATTTACGGTGAAAATTAACTTAATATTGCGCAGACAAAATAATGTGATTTGATCATGCTGATTTGCCATGTAAAGAATGAATTTTAATAAGAGGTTAAATATAAAGGAAATGTACAGTGGTTTTCTATATATTTTCCCTTTGTAATATACTTCGGATAAACAAATCATCTAAATATGTTTTTTTCAGATAAATATTGTTTACTTGTAAAATTATTTTCTTGAAGTACTATACAGGACACAGCGGACTTCATATTCATGACTACTAAGGGGTTATGCTGCCACCTTTAGTTGAATGGCCGAAAAAGGCAATAGTCCCTGCCCAGGCAGAACCTCTCCGAGCTCAGCTAAGCCTTCATTTTGGAGAGGAGATATCTCTGTGTATGGTGATGTACTCCAAGAAAAGTATTATATAGGTAAACCCAAAATCCAATTTCTTGTACATCACACGACATAGAGGACTTCATATTCATGACTACTTGGGATGTCCAAAAGCAGTGAATGTGGGGTGGGGGGGGGGGGGGGGGCTACCATAGGCCTGAGAAATGAGCTGACAAATCCACCTAGAATTAGTGAATGGAGAAGCAGTCTGACCCTTGAGGACCATCAAGCAGAAGAATTGGGGGAAGTCCACACAGGAGAAACAATTGGTGTGACACCCTGCATGAAGGCTTTTACCAAGAAATGAAATGCAATATAAAACAGAACGGCCAAGGTGAGATCTGCCCCATGATGGTAATACATGTCAGAGGTACTTCACGTCAGACTGGAGAAGTACTAAAAATGCGCTCCACGACCAGACTGGAGAAATACTAAAATGCGTTCCATGACATACTGAATAAAACGTATGACTCTCAACACCAGGCAAATGTGGGTTCACCTTTTTTGGAGGTCGACTTTCTTGCCTTCAGGGGAGTAGGGATGATAAAATCAAATATACCCCTATCCCTCAAGACATGGGCTGTAACAGCCATACTGTCAAAGCCAGCAACCATAAAGCAAGAAGATAGGACCCTGCTACAGCAAGTCTGTCTGATCTGGAAGACCCCATGGCTCTTCCATCAAAAGCTTTGCAATATCTGCATACCACACTCTTTTTGGACAAGGGGGTGCGATCAGAATAGACAAGGAAGAAGCTGCAGTGCAGGAAAAGCACAGATCAGGGAAAACTGAACCCAAGGAGTCACCAAGGCATCTACCACAAACGTCTGAGGATCCCTGGTTCAGGACACAAACCTATCCAGTTGCTTACTGTATCTGGACGCCAAAAGATCCACATCCGGTGTCCCTCACTACAAAAAAAATCTCTGCAAATACCTCTGGATGAAGGGCCCAGTCTCCCAGATTTAGCTGCAGATTGGACGCTGATCGGCTGACCTTTTTTGGTCATGCCCCAAAACATCTGGATTCTGTCGGACCAGCTGCTGTACACAGGGGCCGAATGTCAGCTGATTTCTATTGAACCAACTGATACCGCCCGATATTCAGGCCATGTGTATGGGGTTTTAGCCTAAGCACTCCAAGCCTTAATTCTGAACCAAGGCTGACGTCTGTAGGTTCAGCGCCATGTTGAACATTTGATGTCAGCTTTTGAGCCAATTGCTCTCTGAGAAGTAGGTTGTCCAAGTATCCCACAGTTGGGATACCCGAGTCCTTAACAAACCTGGAAACAGAGCCAACACAATAGCAAATGCTCTGAGGGCCATGGACAGGCCCACAAGCTGGTAGTGGAGATGCTCCATTGCAAAACACAATCTGTTGGTGAGGCCGGAAAATCTGAATTTGTAGGTATGCATCCTTGATATCCACTGACACCAGGAAGTCCCCCTGATGAAGCAAACTAATCCTCCATCAGGTGGATATCGTCCTGATTTTCTGCATAGGCCCATATTCTAATCGTACCTTCTTGGTTTATACCTTTTCTTTAATTCAGGAAAACAACTTCACAGTATCTAAAATGCTTCTGCATTTCAAAACGTTTTGTCTGGAGCTGGGCTCTAAATATCCTTGATGTCTTTGGCAGAATTTAGAATGATCAGCTAAATTGGCAGCTTGCACAAAGTTTACAGATAGTAACAGATTGTAGAAGATGTATTACTGGTTAATGTGCTTGATTTGTTTGAGATCAAAAGGTAAAAAGTATCTGAACTTGCGGCATTACAATGAGGAAAGTTTTAATTACAGATTAGCTGCTGGCACCTGCAGTTATTTGTGAACAAAGAACAATAAATTCTAAGAAACATTGTGCAAACTATTCAATAGCACTTTCAATAACAAAAGAGAGAGAAAAAAAAAAAAAAAAGGATTTAAACGTTATTGCTTTCTGCCACGTCGTTGCTTCACACTGCTTCATGTGACACCTCATTCCCCATGGGAAACTTAGGTTTGCTCTGTGACTATGGACATTGCTTCACCATGTGCACATTACATCCTGTCCAGCACGGACATTAATATTGATAATGTGTTCAGAACTTTTCCTATGTAATATCCTACTTACGATTTGCCAAGTAGTACAGTCAGTCGGAAACACGTGTATTAACATGATAACCCCACAGAGCAGGAAGCACATGCTCCACTACACTGCAGAGCTTCAGGGTATGTGAGCCAAAGACAGTCACAACAATTGAACAGGTAAACCTGTTAACTTGTCTGCTCACTGTATTTTCACATAAATAAAGCAGTCTCGTATCAGCTCATGGCTTACTCTGTCTGCTGCGGGTGGAGGATCCAGCAGAGCTGGGTCGGCTGGTTTGTTGTGGTCCCGACTGGGAAAACTGAGGTGCAATAGTAGGAGTCTTGGCTTTTCGCGGGCTGACACTCGGAACTTCAGGACTTCGTGGCATCCAGGATCTGATTCAAGAGGCGACATTGGAAAAGGACACAAAAGCATAATCATGTTAATAGACAGACAGTAAAGGTGGCCATACATCGTTTTTTTGTTTGAAAAATAGACTCCTCCATCTACACAAACGAGGCCAGGACATTGAATTTTGACAGCTGCACCCACAGATCAAAAAATTATTTCCAGTATGTCAATAACATGCATTTAGATGTATTGGACATTTTTTTTAGCGGCAAAATGCCTGTCCTGAATAAATGCACTGGACATATAGGTTAACACGGTGGGGCGTTTAGAGGCAGGAAAAAAAAAAAGTAAAATGCCATTAAAAGTGGGGTGTTTGACGCCCAGTGTGCATGAGGCCTTAAACTGTCCTTACATTATACAATTTTCTTATTCAATTTCCTATAGATTTACCTTCAACTATGTAGTGCAAGGGCCTGTCTGATTGCATCCAAATTGAAAGTGTTTAGGCGTGACCTCCTATTATATGGTTTTGGTAAATCTAAAGGAAAATTGTATAATGTATGGCTAGCCAAAGTTTTAAATCTGACGTGCTGGCAAATAAAGCTTACTTAGCATATAGAAGGTCTCACAATTCATATCCATAGAGTGTCTGTAAGATTGAAATTACAGTCTAGATTCATTTCTGTAAAGGGTTGTAACAAGGTTTTAATTCATGGCAAATATGAAATTCATGTTCATTTTTGGTAGGCACCATGGGATTTTCTTTCATTTTCATAATGGTCACTAGGACTAATCTATAAATATCCCTAAGGGGCAAAGACAACAATAAAAATCTGAGATGGGCTCTAATCCCTCACCAAGCTATCCAAAAACCTAAAAACAAACAAACATGTTTTTGCCTTTAGTTCTACTTTAATAATACAGAGTACAAGAATGGTGTGCAGGAGCCTACAGCAACCATTGGGTTATTACACATTCAAAAAGCACTGAAATGGCTGCTGTGAAAATCACTATGTAACGATTGTGAATAATTTACCTATTGCTGTGTCCATTGTTTTTCTCCATACCCAAATCCAGGATCTGGGGTGAAGGGGGAGATACAGGCCCTCTTTGATCAGACCGACTTGATGGTGAAAAGACCTGTGAGGACTCTATATCTACAGCTATAAGAAGCATATGAACAAAAAAGGGTGCAATTATTAAAACAATTCTGGAAAAACTCTTGTTACATTCAGGTTATGAAGTTGGGTATAGGTGCCTAAACTGTAGAAACCTAAAGATGCCTGAACATTGCTTTAGCAATCACGCAGAACAAACCAGAAGCCCTGAAACCCTGGGCAATCCAACAGACAAATACTGGCTTCAATTCTTGAAGTCGAAGCTCTAGCTCACCCTATGGTCAGGAACCTATGGGTCTCTGCTATCCTGCTGCATAAGCAGTTTCATAACTTTGGAGGCCATCTATTCCCGAGCTTTACTAGGAAAAATTCCCGCGCCAATTAGGAAAACTGGGCACCACAGTTTCTAATTCTTGAACTGTAAGTGAGGCATCTACGTGGCAACAGAGTTTTATGAGCTGCAGTTAAGGACAGGGCTGTAGTTCAGTACTAGTATAGTGAACTTTACGAGGTGTATAGCTCATGGAAAAAGATCATAAATGCTTCAAGAAATCTATTAGATTAGATATGGATTTGGCCGGTGAAATTGGACCCCAATACAGCAGGTAGCTAGCTGGGAGATATCAGTGTGAGCCAGGAGTTTGTCTGCCTTTATCTCCTCAGTCTAAGAAGGAAGTTTATAAAAAAAAAAAAAAAAAAATTGCTTGTGTTGCACTTGCTAGGTAATAAGATTTTGCAATTAGTCATGGGCCTTCAATAAGCAGAGTTGATTAATGCCAGCAGGTTCAATGATATACCCAATTTTAGCCTTCAAAACAAGTCTACTGATTTGTTCCCCTTCCTGTGACCGACTTAATAGAGCTAATTTACTTAATAAGAAGGCACCAAAGCAATGCATTTAGTGTAACTCAGGCTCTTTAGATTCATGAGAAGGAAAGAGATATCCAGAAGGGGTTTGGATGTCAACCAGTATTTCTATCCAATTGTCCAGGGGCTATTGTGACCATCAAGGGGGGTGGCCAGAGATTCCCTAAGCTATGCAGTTTAAGAACAATAATGTCTTCTCAATAAAATGTCTAACATTTTAATGCATTTTTTGTGTATAAATTTAAAGTCTCTGTCACTTTCTGCTTTAATATAGGAGCCATGTTTTTTTTTTAGATAAACGGGTCCTTTACTGGACGTTGCTGACATTATCAAGCACCCTAGGGCTTGCCTGTGGTCAGTGTCCACCCTTGCAAAAAATCAAGGTTATTCGTAAACAGTAAACAATTAATGTGTTTTTAGGCTTGGTTTACACTGTTGAGCTGCAGTAACGCACTCAAAAAGGTGCTTTGTGGGTGATGGTACACTGCTGTGCTGTTCATACTTAATGGCACCCCAACACACTTTGCTAAATGACACAGGCTGCAACACAAAGAAAAAAAATTATAGCACGTGTCTACCATCTACCTTAGAAGTGTAGATGGGGGGGGGGAATCAGGTTAGTTTTGACTTATACCAGAAAGTATGTTGTGCTGGTAAACTATCTCACATAAAACAATAATAAACATATATGAAACAGTCTAGTGGATTTAGTGGAAGTCCATGTAAAAAAAATCAGTGATTGATTGTAGAAAACATCCACCATATCCACAAAATATATTTAATAAACATGTATAAGGCAGTCCAATGAAATAGTGAAAATCCATGTGACAAATAAGTAAATAGTTGATTGACTTATGTATGGGCTGCCTTACAGTCTACTTTGGCAGCTTAGCATTTCTAAATGAATTAAAGAGAGCTGTTTCTTTTGGTTTTACTGCAATCTAAATGAGAGACTATGTTTCAGGAGAGAAGGGTGGAACAGAAAGTGCATTGTAAGTATACACTGTGAATTAAAGTTTTAAATCCATATGAGAAAGTATTATACATGATATAATGTCCCTTTAGCCATAACAATATTTGGAAAATTCAGACATACAGATTTATTACCAAATATCTTCTTTCCTCTACAAAATTAGTCCTTTTTAATAGATCTTTGTAGTTTATTACAAATGGTCGTGCATACTGTGCTGTCAGAAGATGCTGGTTGTTTGTAATAATAAAAACAGCAAAGTAGGGTAGCTATGCACAGCTAGTTTCCTGTAAAAGATACAGGAAAATGGTCTGATTTCCTGGTTGGTCCACAGAAGATTTTGGTCACAGTAAAGTTCTTTGAACATCTGCACATGTGCTCCACTGGTTCCAGGGTCACACAGCGGACACTGCCAGCAATGTCTGCAATAATGAACAAGTCACAAACAAAAACATAACAGTTACATGGGCCTCCAAACAGCTGTTTCACACCGGAATGGTTTTGTCCTTGATGGAATGGTAAACAGTGACACTAAATATTCACATTTTACCAGTTGCTCCTTTTGCTATGGTGACCAAAGACTAGTATCATATCATTATTGTATGTGGTGTTCCTTCCCCAGTACTCGAATGAAAACATAAAGAGATCAGTGTTTCGGGGAGACTCAAAGTGCACCTGTACAAAGCAGATTTCATGAAATGCAGACTAATTAATACTAAAAAAAAAGGATACAGCAGCTACTGCAACCAATCAGATTAAGTTGCAATTTATTTTTAAACAGGACAGAATAGTAATGTGATTGGCAACTATAGGCAATGCTACTTACATGTCCAGTAGTTCTCTTTATAAATGAGCTATTCTTAAGTTTTATTAATTCTAAAAGGGCAGACTTGTACCTTTGAGGTCTAACTCGACTGAGTAAAAACAAAAAGAAAAAAAACTTACAGCTAAAGTGAAGTTTCAACATACTTTATAAATTTTACTTACACACTGATGCCACGCTGTAATCAGCAGTAGAAGGGCGGCTACCACATCGCGTAGGAGGTCTTGCTGATGAATTTAAAGATGCTTTCGGAATTCTAAAGTTGTTTGATGGAATCAAGGGTGAGGCTAGGTTTTCGGGCCTAAAAAATGCATGGGGAAAATTAATGAATAAAAGCAGTAAACCGCTTTCATAAAGAGACGAAAACCTCAAACATAAGATCATAGTGCATTGACTATTATGCTCGCAGCAATGTCAAAGAGAAGACATCATGTCAAATCTGTGTACTTCTAGGCCAGGACTCAGGAAGTTCGAGCAGTATGATAGCTAAGCAACTAACAATTTCACAAGAAGGTTAGCAATAGCAACCTATGTACTGTTCTTGCGACGGGTTACTTTAAATGAATGCAATACATTCAATTTCCATAGTAACTAACAAGATTTAATTTTCACAGGAAATTAAAGATGATTGTTTGCTATAGCTGTTCTCTCTACCTTTGTTTCTGTTTCAGCACCAGAGTGGTTATGTTTTCCATTTTCAGTATTAACATCAGTCACATATGTCTGTTACACATTGCTTGTTGTCTGCAGTGAGTGGTATAGAAATACACTGCGCATAACATATAAGGATATAAAAGTAATATAAATAAAGCAGGACTATATTAGCAAAGTACATCAAATAATAAAGGGGTACAAAACCCCAAATGAGGTCTTTCTAAGAAACTGGATACAGGAGGAAAAGGAGGACAGCGCTCAAACAAACCTACCATCTAAAAGGTGTGGAAACAAAGCTATAGTAGGTAGGATAGCAGTGATTGGGAGTTAAAGTGCATTTTCGCTTTTGAAGTAAAATTTGAGATGACAATACTATATGTTTATTTGTTCCCATTCACAAAGAAGACTTAAAAAGTAGCGCTTACCTTTTTTAGATTTTTCTTAGGAGGTGTCATAACTACAAGCATTTCTCAACAATTTCACTGTGAGTCTGTCCCAATAGAAAGGCTGATGAAAGGATAAGCTTCCTAGTGGTAGTAAAATCTTGTAAGGAAAAAAAAAAAAAAATCTTCCTCTTGCAAGGCAATATCATAACGTGCTAGTATGCACCACATACTAGCACATTATAAGAGACTTACCTTGAAACGATGCCCTTCAGCGGCGCGCTGTCACTGCTGAAGAGACTTCGATCTTCACCTAGTGTTCCTTCCGGGTTTGTGGGCTGCTGTAGCTTGAATGGCAGAGCCGTGTTGACATCATTCTCGCACATGCGCTCAGGAATCTCGGCCGCAGCACACAGCTCTGCAGGAACGGCACAAGTATGCCGTCACCGGCTGCTGCTCACTAGAATGTCTCCAAAATGGTGCACTTTTTGGAGATATTGATTTTACCTACAGGTAAGCTTTATTATAAGCTTACAAGTAGGCAAAATTAAATAGAGTTTTTACAATCAGGTTGGTCTCCACTGGAAAAATATTGGCATGGTACAAGCAAATATCACAAAATTATCGGCAAAGTCTAGTACACTGGTGAGCAGAAACATACAGTAACCATATCTACTCAACTTAGAGGATCATGGTACAAGTTACAGTACACCATTAGGCCTCTGAACCAAATGGGGGGGGGGTGTTTAGGGGACACCTCAGTGCCCAGGTTCTCCTTATCGGAGGAGAAAAGGGAGCCATAGAATCGACAAGGATCCACCCTGTTGCATGCATGACTGTCACACCAGGTCATATTTTCAAGGACATCCTATGTCAGCTTATACACGGGCAGTACAGCATCAATAGAGGATTCCCAAGACTCCACCATAGGAGAAGGGGAGATACATTTACACAATATCTCTTTCCTTGCGTAGTATAGTAAAAAGGAAATTAAGAGTTTGGTATATCAGGAATGCTGTTCATTATCCTGAATGCCCAACAAGGCTAATTCAGCAGACAGCTGGAGAGCCAGTTGCAGTCGAGCATTGATACAATCCAAAATCTCAGTCCAGTAGCGAATCATCTTAGAGCAAGACCACACCATATGTAAGAAATCACTATCAAGAGACTGGCATCGGGGACAGCTTGATGAACGCTGAGGATATATCTTATGCAGTCTCTGAGGTGTGTAGTAAACCCTATGCAGGAACTTTGCCTGCAATAATTTATTTCTAGAGGAGATCACTAATTTGGAGCGATCTTCAAAAACATTCCTCCCAGACTTCTCTGTCCAGAGTTGGAATATCCGTACTCCATTTTTCCCCAAGGTGCCTCTATTTTGGGAGAGTCCACATTAGAAGCGCCAAATATAACGAGGAAAGAGGTTTATCCAAGATTTCATATGCCAGCAACTCCTCTATGGGGTCAGTCTTAAAAATGGGCAGGATGGAGAACTGGGCTCTAACTGCATGCCATAGCTGAGGGTATCTAAAAGTCTTCCACCCAGGTAAATGACATTTAACAACAAGGTCACGATATGGTAAAAGTAGTCCTACAGGCATAATGTCCCTTAATGAATGCCAAACCGGGCCCATAACTGTGGATCCGGTACTGTGCTAAATTGTAAGAGAGAAGGATTACCCCACAATGGGCTAAAGGGAGACCATTAGTTGGGACTAAAAAAAAACGTTTCCTAGCGCCACCCAAACTCATTACTTTAGTGGAATCAGGTAGAGAGGGGTATGCTTTAGGATCCCTATAAACCAGAATTCCTAAGTTCTTTAAGGGAACCTAGGATAGCCGCCTCCAAACAGACGGCATCATTGGCTCTAGACTGCTTAAACCACAATCCAAACGTGACCAGTGCAGCCATCAGAAATTTTTACACAGCTTTAGGCCTGGGCCTGACCACCAACATTCCCCAGGGCCCGCCCACTGGCTGTCCCACCAAATTCACCCACTGGCCATCCCATAAAGGCCCATCCCGTGTCAACCTCCTCCATCTCATGTCATCCTCCTTCGCCTGCATTCCCAACTCCTCTATCCCATGTACTCCTACTTCAGTCCCATCTCCTTGATCCCATTTTCTCCTCCTCCATCCCATTCCTCCTCCAGTCCCATCTCCACCATCCCACTCCTTCTCCAGTCCCATCTCCTCAATCCCATGTACTCCTACTTCAGTCCCATCTCCTCCACCCCACATTCTCCTCCTCCTCTCCAGTCTCAACTCCTCCATCCCACATCCTCCTCCTCCTCAAGTCCCATCTCCTCCATCCCACATCCTCCTCCTCCTGCCGTCCCATCTCCTCCATCCCAAGTCCTGCTCCTCCTGCCATCCCATCTCCTCCATCCCATGTACTCCTACTCCAGTTCCATCTCCTCCCATCCCACATCCCCCTCCTTCTCCAGTCCCATGTACTCCCCCTCCAGTCCCATCTCCACCACCCAATTCCATCTTCTCCATACCATTCCTCCTCCAGTCCCATCCCCTTAATCCCATGTATTCCTACTTTAGTCATATCTCCTCCATCCCACATCCCCCTCCATTCCCATCTCCTCCTTCTCCAGTACCATCTCCTCCTACCACAGGAGGGGGGAAGTGCCACAGGAGAAGAACAGCATGGCAGAAGGGGGGCAATATGACAGGAGGGTGGCAGCCGGATGAAAGGAGGGCAGTGGGACAGGCAGGGGCAGCGAAACTGGAGGGGGAAGTGTCATGGGAGGAGGTCAGTGGGACAGGTGGGGGCAACAGGACAGGAGAGGGAAGTGTCATGGAAGGGTGCAGCATCACAGGTGGGGGGGAGCAGCAGGACAGGTTGGGGGCAGTAGAACAAGTGAAGGGGCGACAGGACAAGTGGTGGGGCAGTGTCACAGGTGGAGAGCAGTGTCACAGGTGGAGAGCAGTGTCACAGGTGGAGAGGAGTGTCACAGGTGGAGAGGAGTGTCACAGGTGGAGGGCAGTGTCACAGGTTGAGGGCAGTGTCACACACACCATAGGAAGCAGCAGTCCTCCCAGCTCTCAACTGTCCAGCATCCAGCAGTACCAGGAGGGATATTAGCTGAACCTGCATCCCATCTCTACCAGATTCTCCGGCGGCAGCTGCCCCGACTGGCCTCACCCCCCCCCACTGATGGCGGGCCCCCTCCCCCCTGACCTCCTCCTCCATGGGGCCCTCTGGTGGCAACAACTGGTCTCACCTCCCCTCGCACAGCCCGGTGCACACTGTGGTCCCCGACCTGCACACACTTGGGATCAGCCCATGATCCCCCTCTCCACCCTGCTCTGCATCCAGGCAGCGGGTCCGCTCTGATGGCAGCTGCCATGTGGCCCGAGTTGGGATCTGTGGTCCAGGCACCTCTGAGGCTTGGGCCCCTTACATCTGTACTGGCTGTACCCCCCTGCCAATACTGCCATCCAAGTCTTTAAAGAAGGAGGAAGGTATCCACAATTCCTAAAGACATAATTAAATTTAGGCAGGTAAATCATCTTCAATATATTTATGCAACCGAGGAGGTTAAGCGGCAGGTTCTGCCATCTGGCACAGTGATCCTTCAGTCGCATAACTATAGAGAGAAGATTTAGGTGGTGAAATGATCGTAAATCACGCGTGATGTTAATCCCCAGGTATTTAAACTCCTCTACCCATTGTAGGGGGGGTTTGGGCGGCAGACGTTCTGGCCTGAGGGTCAATAGGAGAAAGGACAGACTTAGTCCAATTAATTCTAACCCCCAAAATCGACCAAAAGTGTCAAATGCCTCTAGAGCAGCTTCCAAGGAAGGACCTGCATCATTCAGGTCGAGCATAGAGCGATATTTTCTCCTCCAGAGAGCCAACCCGCAGCCCTTTAATATGCTGAGAAGCACGAACAAGAATCACAAAGGCTCCAGCGCCAAAGCGAATAGGCTAGGGAACAGAGGGCGGGTCCCTCTTTGGAGGAGAACAGAGTCAGAGAAAGTGTCATTTGTGCAAATCTTTGTCCTGGGGGATTTGTATAGCATACCCAGCTAGCGTAGGAATCTAGGGCCGAAATCAAACCTCCTTAGGACCTCCACGGAGACGAAAGCCTTTTCAGCATCCAAGTGGCAATGACTCTAGTACCCATGTTATTGTGGGGACAGGTTAAGTTAATAAATAAACGGCGTATATTAATGTCTGTACCCTTCCTGAGCATAAACCCCCACTGATCAACGTGGATGAGCTCTTCCATCACCTTAGCCAGGTGATGAGCCAGGATTTTCGGCAACAATTTGGCATCTGCATTGAGCAATGAAATCGGCCTATAAGAGGCACAATTCTCAGGGTCCTTACCAGGTTTGGGAATCAGCACCACTATTGCCTCGGACATTGACTCCGGGAGGGAGTCCAGGGAGGAAAACTGAACTAATAAGAAAGTAAGTTTAGGCGCAAGGAGTTCCTGATACACTGAATGAAATTCAACCGGGATACCATCTGGGCCTGGGGCTTTACCCAATTGTAAGGAACCCAGAGCCTCCTGCACTTCCCTCAGAGATATGTCTTCATCTAGGATATTCCGTTGCTCCAAGTCAAGCATAGGAAGCAAGATCTGGTCTGCCATTTTTATCCCCATGTTCAAAAATCTTTTGAGTGGTGTCTAACATGGATTTTAATCTGCTCAATACTGAGTAAGGACAATTCATGGAGCCGAATCCCCTCTTAAAAGATCAGCGTATCGATACTAGAGAGACTCCGTTGATCTCCTCACCCGTTCAGTCTCACTCCGACGTATACATTCATTAGGCCTAACCTGATGAATACGACAGACCGTTGTACACGAGGTACTTAACAGGAATGAGTCATAACTCGTCTAATTTTAGGTACAATCTGTGGTGAGTTTTCTAAAAACTTGTACCCCTATTTTTACCGTCTGGTCTAGAACGAAGGATACGAACTGAACCTCGTTGCCTTATAGGATCTACTTCTGTATAGAGACTCCCTTCACGTCCTCCGAGACCCAAGGAATGTTAACCCATTTC
>BLSH010380692.1:453431-476702 GCA_018402905.1 Glandirana rugosa
CGGGGTCTGGGGGAGTAGTCTGAGTGGAGTAGTGTCTAGGGGGAAGTAGTGTCTGAGGATCTGTGATGGGGAGGAGTCTGTGATGAAAGGGGATATGTGATGAGGGGAGTCTGCGATGAGGGGGTCTGGGGCGAAGGGGATCTGTGATGGAGAGGAGTCTGTGATGAAGGGGGATCTGTGATGAGGTGAGTCTGATGAGGGGGTCTGGGGCGAAGGAGATCTGTGATGGAGAGGGTCTGAATATTTGTAAAACAAGTTTGGTAAACATGCAGATAAAAAAACCTCAGTTTAAACATTTCAAAACTTAAAAAGTGGATAAAATTGACCTGAAAAAATTAAAGTTTCCCTTCAAGAGCTATTATGGTACATCTTCCCTAGCCCTCATTAAGTGTCTAAGGCATATCCCTGCATAAGAACTCGTGCACATGGGTCATTTGGCTTCTGACATCAACTGTGGGCGTATTTGTGCACTCAGGTGAGGCAGCTGCATCATGCAGTCGCTCAGAATTACCTATATAATAGAAAGCAGTATATGATTAAATATAATAGATATAATCTTGGCGATTTAATATGGAAAAAAGAAACTCAAAACTGTTTTAAGCCCAAAAGCAAATAATTTATAATAATAATGCAGTTTACCAATTCTTAGATATGATGGCTGCATTCATTTTTATTTTATTATCTACACCTAGTGTTTGAGCCAATAACTCTGTTGTTTTCAACATAACAAGCTGTCCAGCAGATGTAGCAGTTAGAGGATTAAGACAAACCATTTAACACTAACCGGGGTTCTTACAATAATTAGCTTTCCTTTATGTAAAAACTTTATTCCAAAAGGAACACAATTGTTGCTGTGACTGCATGTATAGTGTTAGCTAGGGATTGGCTTCAATTTGTTAGTGAATCTAAATCTGCTAGTACATCTAGCACTACCCTCCCCCCAGACCTACGATGCTGCTGTCCAAACAGCCCAGGTTCACACTAGTGTGATGTGGGAACCGCTCCCGCAGGCAGTTCACCCTTCCCTCTGCAAACCACTGTGGGTATCAATACAATGTTAATGACACCCCCAGATCGGTTCACAGATCTTAGTGTGAACTGTGGATTCGGACAAGAATCGGAACGTATGGGTGAGAACACCCATGTGATCCGATTCCAGTGTGGGGGAAAAAAAAAGTCCCTGCACCTTTTTCTGTGCGAATCCAATGCGAGTTCAGCCATACAACTGTAAGGCAGAACTCGCATTGCTCAGACATCGCATGTGATCGTCACCACAGTGCAGGTGCGAATCACATGCAATGTCTGACATCGCACAAGTGTGAACTCGGCTTACAGTGTAGGCTCTCTAATACAGGAGGAATGTTAATGGCCAGATCATGTGAAAACAGAGGGAAATGAAGTCTAAAAAAAAAAAAAATGAATGCAGCCACCACATCTAATGATTGGTAAACTGCAATCAATTATATTTTGGTTTGGGTTTAATAATGCTTTAAGCAACTGAAGTTGTACATCATACTACTCCCTACAGGTATTTGCAATTGTGAGCTTTACATGCCTGCCATAAGTATACCAATATTAAAGGAAACCTATTCAAACTGAAAGTGTTGCACTATCCATAAAAAGTGCATAAATCCATAACAGAACATCCAGTCAAGTGAAAAATCAGTATACATAATCCATATGTGCAAAATTATTAAATTATTTAACCACCTCCCACCTGGCCATTGCACATATACGGCCGGGTGGGTGCTTCCCCGTTCTGACAGGACGTATATATACGTCCTGCAGAACGGGGGCTCGCAGCGCGGGCACGCGCCACGCTGCTGCTAGATCCTGTGATCATTATGATCACAGGATCCAGCTGAGCGGAGATCGGGATACGGGCGCAGTGACTGGCCCTCCCGATCATGTGACGGCTGTGTCCAATCACAGCCGTCACATTGTCAACAGAGACAGTTCCCCCCCACCGAGCTCAGTGAGAGCTCAGTGCGGGGGGGGGGGGGGAAGGGGGGGAGCTGCAGCTCTGTGACAGCTTTCTGCATGGTGAGGATTTCATGCAGAAAGCTGTCACAGATCGCCCCCCACACAGTGCACCAAGCACAATGATACCCCTGTCCACATACATGTCACACTGTCACCCCATAAAACAGTCCCCAAAACATCTGTATGTCCCCAAAACATCTGTCACCATACACAACATCTGTCACAGTCCCCAAACATCTGTCACAGTCCCCAAACATCTGTCACAGTCCTCAAACATATGTCACCATACACAAAACATCTGTATGTCACCGTCACATCTGTCTGTCCGCCAACACCAAATAAACTCCAATTTGGGTTATTTTTACCAAAGAAATGTAGCAGTATGATTTTTGGTCAAAATTTATCAAGAGAAATTACTTATTTGCAAAATTTTATAACAGAAACGCAGAAAAATGTTTTGTTTTTGAAAATTTTTTGTCTTTTTTTAATTTATAGCGCAAAAAATAAAAAACCCAGGGGTGATTAAATACCACCAAAAGAAAGCTCTATTTGTGTGAAAAAAATGATAAAAATTTCATATGGGTACAGTGTCGCATGACCGCGCAATTGTCATTCAAACTGCAACTGCTGAAAGCTGAAAATTGTTCTGGGAAGGAAGGGGGTTTAAGTGCCCAGTATTGAAGTGGTTAAATTAGCGTTCATATAGAATCCAAAAAAAGTCCATCAAAGATATAAAGTGCACTTGTGCAGAAAAGTTCATCAATACATGTGTTTAGCAGAATTCAATGCTACAGTGTGAGTGAGAAACCTCTTCACACCTAGAAAGTGTACACGCCACTTACCAGCTAATTTTACTCCAGGATGGGAGTCTGGCTGCGTCTTATCCCAATAACCTCATGGGATGGATGGATAACATGAGCCAGGATTCCAGGGTGGGTTGTCACATAACAAGAGGGTCATCAGTGGGCTCAGTCAGAGGGAAAGACAAGGAAGAACCCACAGTGTAGTAATTCAAAGTGTATTAATTAATTTATTTTCTGCACAAGAGCACTTTATATATATATATTTTTTATATAAATTCTTTTTTATTGAGCTTTTATATGAAAAAATACAAGAGGTTACAAAACATAGTGGCACTTAGCAAGTACAGTGCCAAAAGGACCACGCAGGCAGGGTCCAGAAATGAAAAATAACAAGCCAACATACAGTATCTACTAATCTAGTACCCAACTTGCCCTAAGCACTTTATATCTTTGATGGACTTTTTTGGATTCTATATAGTTACATAGTTCGTGAGGTTGAAAAAAGACACAAAGTCCATCAAGTCCAACCTATGTGTGCTTTTATGTCAGTATTATATTGTATATCCCTCAATGTTGTGGTCCCTTAGGTGCCCATCGAATCGTTTTTTGAAACTATCTATGCTCCCAGCTGAAACCACTGCTTGTGGAAGAGAATTTGCTCTAATTTAAATAATTGAATCATTTTGCACATATGGATTATGTATAATGATTTTTCACTTGACTGGATGTTCTGTTATGAATTTATGCACTTTTTGTGGATAGTGTAACACTTTCAGTTTGAACAGTTTTGGTTATTGTTTATGTGGACGCATGAATGCAGCTATCATTGAGTTATTTCTGTACTATTATCATCATGTTGTTTCACGGTGACACTATTGTGCGGCTTCATTTTGGTTTTATATATTAAAGAAGAAGGCTGCCTCTGCCATTAGTTACGTCTCCTTCTGAAAATGGCAGTTGCCTGGCTATTATGTGGACTGTGTTGCTTTAAGTCTATGAATCACTGACCTGTAAAAAATCCGTAAATATAGTGTCCTTTCAGGTCAGTGACCCAGACAGTATTAAAGCTTATAGATTAACAAAGTAAGGCACCTTGTATTATCAAAATAAAGTCAGCATTTCTTTTATGACAGGTTTTACTGTAAAGTCAAATCTTTATGCGGGTTAAAGCTTTTAAACTAATTGGTGGGTATTTGTAAGATTCTGATCACAATATGCTATATCCTGGAAACTGCAATCCTGTCTGCTCTCCTTGTTGCTCATCTACGATGTTATCCCAGCTGTTGTATGCTCTCCATCACTACTGCTATGCAGGACAAACATTATTAACATTGTTTATTCTGGTCTCTATCATCTTCTCTCCATAAGTCTAGTCTTCTTGTGCTCCTTTGATCTTTAGATCACAGTCCTGAACAGTTCTCACCTGCTGCTTCTCCAGGGTCGCTGTAAAAATTACACTGTGTCCACTATCCCTTCAACTGTCTCCCACCTTTAAAGTGGATGTAAACCCACCACTCACACAGTATAAACTAATGGCACAGTATTAATGTATATGTACATGCAAGCCTCCTGCGTGTACCCCTACCTTGCAAATGTCACCCCTTTCAGCAGGAGCAGCCTTGCAAAACACTGGAATCAATGGGTGGCTCTCTTTGCTGGAGCTCGGTGGGTGGAGTTGCGATGTCACAAGACTCCCCACTCACCTCTACACTGTCCTACTTTGCTATTCCTGAGTTTTGAGAAACATCTAGTCAAAACTCAGGAAAGACACTACATAACTTCAGCATGCCCAATCATGCTGAGGTGTGGGGCAGCTAAACCTGGGAGAGCTGGATGAGAAAGGAAGGGGGAGTGTGAAGCTTTCTCTGCTCCGTGCAGGAGATTAGGAAATCATCTGTCACTCACACAGCACTGGGAAGAAACGTCTCCTATTTTTCCCTTAGTTGGTCTTTCTCTTACTGAAAAAAGATAAGGGGATTACTCAGAGCTGGATTAACTCTTTGTGGCAAGAATGGGCAGAGATTACATGACATCCTCTCCTGTACAAGGTAGAAGTGTCAGTAATTTTTTTGGGTTTCCATCCACTTTAACACACAAATCCCTTGTTGCCCTGAGTTCCCTAAGACAACATACATGCGAGTTCTCTGCCTCATAGTGTCATTATCAGCGCTCAATTTCCTGAAATCAATCAAAAGAAAGCAAATATAGGTGCTTGAAACATTTCAACCGTATGGAGGGAAATAAATAAAATCAATGGAATGTAAAACATTTATAACAGGATTATGATTTTAATCCGACTGAAATAAAATAGTCAAAACACAGTGTATGTTTAACAAGTCAAAAGGAGATACTCCCAAATAATAATAAAATCGAGCTGAACAAAAATATATGCAAATTTTTGTGTGGCAAGCTTAATCCAAGTTATCGGTCATGAAATGAACAGAATTTAAAGCTTTCCCAGAGCAGTTATATTGTGGTTATAGTGAAACCAGTGGCTACTTCCAAAGTTATTCTGTTAAATTATTAATAAGGTTACACACTATAAAAAAACAAAACACTACAAGCAAAACAGTTAGCCGGTAGAGTGCCTTGTGAGCCCCAAAACATTTTATTATGCAAATACAGAATTTACATCCTAGTTGCACGCTTATCAATTTCTCTCACACTAGGTCTATACCAGCAATGGGCACCTTTATTGGTGCACGCTGTAGACTAGATGCTTGCTTTTCAGTCTTACTTGAGGTTTAAAGCAGAACTACATTCAGAGAAATACTCCCCTCCTCATTCCAGTGATGCAGTAGTTAAATTCCTCAAATATCATCTTTACCCCGGCCATTTCCAGTTGCTGTGTTTTCAGCCTCTTGATTGGCGGGTGGCAGAATGACACCACCCTGCGCATGTGCATGGGAGTCCATCCATCCGGCGCAGCCAGAGTTTGCTGAGAATGCACATCGAGCTGCGCATTCGCAGCACAGTGTGCACTCAATATGCGAGCAGGCAGATACGTTTTTGTTACTGCAAAAGAGACACTGCATGTCTCTTCTGCAGTAAAGAGAGGTTTTGTTTGCCATTTTTAAAGTAGAACTATAGACAAACTTTTTTTTCATTTTGGATAGAGCAAGGGAGGCTTATAACCTGTCATATTTTTTGCCATCTGTGTCCCATTGTGGACATTTCCCCTCACTTCTTGTCCCATAGCCAAACAGTGAGAAGAAATTCCTGCAAATTACGGGAATTCCTTGGGCCCCCCAGGTCACTAGAACTAGTGTCCCCAATGGAAGTTCTTTACTATTTTTCTAGGGACAACCCAAAATTTGGGATTTTCTTTTGCCTTCACTTTCAATGATAATGGTAAACAGGACAAATAGAATCTCCTTACCAGGGGCACAGGCAGCAATAAAAACTGACAAGCGTTCTAATCCCTCTCCCCTACCCAAAAATAAAAAAAAAGGTTTGCCTTCAGTTATACTTTAATTTAAGTTTAGTTCTGCTTTAAGACTTTAAGGACTTGTGTACTGTACATGGGCTTTTGTTTGCATCAGAACTGCTTTTCTCTCCTTACAAATCAACAGAAATGCAAAAGCAGCTTAGGAGGTCAAATGAAAGTCAGAAGTGTCTCTAATATTGATCTCAAAGGCAAGGTGAATGCACTAGAAAGCATGCTGCATTTGATCCTCTAATCACAGCAGGCAATTTACTTTAAAAAAGAACTCAAGGAATTTGACTATTTTAAACCCACACTTTAAGCCACATTAGCTGAAATTAATTATGCAGATGCTACCTTCATATAGCCAATAGTGAATATGTAAGTTACTGTTGTAGCCTATGCTACATACAGAAAAAGGTGATGTTTTCTGGTGGGTGCAGTGATTTCCCCTCTGTGTACTAAATAAGGAGGGTCGGTTTTTATTTGAAAAAATACAAGGCTTCCTCTAATTGGCTTGGGTGGAGAGGCAGGTGGATGACATCATGATCTCAATAACACTCAGATAAAGCCATGCCCGCTGAAGCAGCAAGCACCCTATACTTTGGTTAGTTTTTCATTTGAAAGGTACAACTGGCAATTTGTGTATGACTTGGTTTTAGTATTCTACAAAAGGATAAAATGCTGTGTGCAATAAATGATAAGGAACAGGATTAAAGAGGCGTTATGCCCAAAAGTGGAACTTCCGCTTATTGGATCCCCCCCCCGGTGCTATATTTGGCACCTTTCGGGGGGAGGGGATACTGGTTTTTGACAGGTATCCTGTCCCCACTTCCAGGAGATCGGGACGCGGCGAATTACGTCAGCAGCTCGGTCCCCCTCCTCCCTCCTCTTCTGCTGGCCAGTGAGAGTGCAGCACAGTAGGGACCCGGCCGTGAAGCTGAAAGGCTACACTGCCGGGTTCCCATACCGGCAATGGCAGCGGCAGCACCCGACAACTGATGGAAACATTCGCTGCGGTGCCAACATCGCTGGACTCCAGGACAGGTAAGTGTCCTATCATTATTTAAAGTCAGCAGCTACAGTACGTGTAGCTGCTGACTTTTAGTTTTTAAAGGGGTGGGCGGGCGTACCTCCGCTTTAATATCAGAGTCCCATGATTAGGTGCATGAGGGCCCATGGCCTTGCTCAGTCATGTAGATTATGCAGTTCCTCACTGTAATCAAATATCCTTATAATTTATAGCAGGGGTACATTATCCATAATATAATTTCACTATAACCAACAGGTTTTTGACTGATTTGACTATTTTCCATACTATCTACGGAGATAAAAAGGATGCATAGTTCAGGGTACATTCGTGCAAGCAGGATGTGAGCATGCATAGGTAAGCAGGGGATGAATCGTATTTAATGGTCAGACCATCAGCATTCATCTTCAAGTATAGATGTCTTTACATTTAGTTCTACGATCAAAAGCATTTCACCCTAGGGAATGTAGTGCTTTTGCATATATTTTCTTTAATTATTTATTGTTTAAGAATATATAATTTAGTATATGATGTTTTCATAGTCGGTTTCATGTAAAATACTACATAGAAATACTGAGAGTGAGAGCAAAACAATAGAGCCACCTTACTGCTACACCATTTTTATTTACTACTGTGCTGCAAATATTCTATAAACTGCATATCAGATCACACAGATAGCTCAAAGGGTCACAGATGTGATATGATCATATTGTATGCTATATCAACAACCAATCAATGTTTACCATCAGAAACACACAATAGCAATCCTGCAGCATATTGTATACATTCTAGAAAACACTTGGCTCCAAAGAAAACACTGTGGGGTTGATTTACTAAAACTGGAGTATGCAAAATCTGGCGCAGCCCTGCATAGAAACCAATCAGGTTCCAGGTTTTATTGTCAAAGCTTAATTGAACAAGCCAACTTTATTATTATACAGGATTTATATAGCGCCAACAGTTTGCGCAGCGCTTTACAAATTTAGAAGCCGATTGGCTACCATGCACAGCTGCACCAGATTTTGCGCACTCCAGTTTTAGTAAATCAACCCCTGTACGTGGAAGTTGAACATTTCTGACCAATATATGTGTAAAAACGGGACTCCAACTTCACCTGCATCTATAGTACCAAGTTCCATCATACAGATGGAACATGGTACTGCAGTGCATCATTTAGGATAACGGTTCATGGACGTTCTATTATCTGATGAGACTGGCTGGGCATCCACTACGAAACACAAACAAAAGTCAAGTCTGTACTTGGGCTGCAGTCACGGAACAGTACCTTGAATTGAGACTTTGAAATATTAATAACCACAGAAATATACTTTTGTTTTTCCAACCTATTCAGTTCATGAGAAAACTATTATTCTATAAATGTTCCCGTTGCCACAGCAGTGAGTCACACAGTGATCTAGACATTTAATAAAAGGTCCCTGATGACACCACACAACTGCAGCTGAATTTTTGACTAGTTTGTATGTGTGATAATGTTCTGGAAAGCTCACCTCCTCATCATCTGCCTCTTCCTCATCATCAGATTCTGGCGCTTCATCAAACTTCTCTTCTAATACAAAAAAAACAGAAAGGAAGCAATCTTTTTCAGAGAAGTACAGTGTATGCAGGCTGTTGATGATCGTTTTATTAAAATAGTTTAGATCCTTATTAGTCAAAGTTACCAATGTCTAATTGGTTGCAGTTCTCTTTTTTCAGGTAATGTAATAAGCTCCATTGCCCTGTGACGAAGTCTATTGAGACGAAAAGTACATCGGGTTGGAGGACATCGCAGTGACGTCAGCAAGCCCGCCGGGGTGAAGAACAATAATTTCTGGATGCCGAATGTATTCATTTTACTTAGTGGAATACTGTTCTTTTAACACATTTCTTAGCTTGGAAATTGTGCAATGAGCGATTGCGTTCCATTTTTATTAACATGCCTGGTTAATGAATGACGACAGCTAACTGACCACATTATAGGGTGATCTTTTGGAAGACACATCTAACATACGGGTCCACTAATGCACGGCTAGACCTTGTTTGGGGTTTCCCCATCTGGTAAGCGTCCATTCATTATTATATATGGTGGAGCACAGACAAGGGATCACTTGGAGCACTTTTGGACTGTAATTAGAGTGTTTGTTAACCCCCCCCCCCAAAAAAAAAACACAGATCCCGTTCCCTTAAACATTTTATACAGCACAGTGCTTGTGCTGTGCCATGTGGCCCCCTGTATCACCTGGCTGATCCTGCCTGGCTATGGCCTCCCCCTGTACGGAGGCCATGATTTATCAGGGCTACTGTGCCCTGACGACACAGGAGTTACTGGTACGTGCCTCCATCATCTGCAGCCTGCTCTCCTGTGTCTCCTCTGTCCTCATCCACCCTCCTCTACCTGTCTGCTCGTACCAGTGACCGCCCCCCGCTGCTCTAATATATGCAGCGAAATCCCCCCATCCTCTCTGTACTACAATAATAAGTGTCCCTGTGCCTGTGTAATGTAAAAAAGCTGCCGCTCTGTAGGTATATGATTGCGGCTCCCGGCACTCAGCTGATTGTCGGCTGGCTCTCTCTCCTTCCCAGCTGACGTCAGCGGGAGGGCTCGGCCCCGCCCACACAATCTGTGAGCCGAGAGAGAAAAGAGTTGACAAGTCAGCTGAGTGACAAGGCCCGAGCTGATATAGGTACAATCCTGTGGATTTTTTACAATACACTGGTACAGGGACACTTAGGGCCGGTTCACAGCTAGGCGATCCGACTGCAGAGGTGACTTTTCTAGGCGATTTGAATGCAAGTTCAAGATGACTTCAGCGCGACTTTGGGCGACTTGCAACGCGACCTGAAGCGACCTCCATGCCTGGCGACTTTGCCTGTGGTCAATCAAAGAAAGGGAGGGGGGTTGCCTTCAAAAATTAATTTATTTTTTCTGTAAAGTCGCTTCAATATAGACGGGGGATCCGACTTGGAGGCGACTTTCATTGAATTCTATGGGCACAAGTTGGATAGAAGTTGCCTTGAAGTAGTACAGGAACCTTTTCTGAAGTCACCTTGAAGTCGGAGTGATATATTAAGACAGCTCCCATTCATTTCAATGGGCTTTTGGATGTCAAGCGACTTGAGGCGACACAAGTCAGATCGCATGTCGCCTAGGTGTGAACCGGCCCTTAGTATAATGGTACAGAGGGGATGGGAGAATTTGAAAGAAGTGGGTTAACAACCACTTTAAGCAAATGTGGAGCATCTGTGTCACCACCAGTATTTGGAATTGGGATTCCTCTGTCTATATCATTCCCAAATTTTATGCCACATTTGAAGATTTGGCATTTTGAATGAACATTATATGAGGTTTTTTATGTTTTGCACAGAATAATTCGCACTTTAATTAAAAATACTCAATCTGTATACCTCACCTGGTACTTCATTGAATAATATAATTTATGACTATGCGTGTTTAGAGCTTTACATGTATATATGGATGAATTTCCTTTTTTGCACTTATAGCACTTTATTCTCCTCAGTGTATGAGTACTACATAATTTTGATTACAGTATTTGAATATATGTTTGAGTATATTCACAGCGCAACACAATTTTTTTTTTGATTGTTTCCTTTTAGTATTGGGATGTGCAATACAGTGAGTGCAGCTGTTTATTAATCATTCATCACTGAACGACACTCAGCGCAGATTACTTTCTTTGTTTAATGTATTAAGGGAAACTTTTCTATAAAATTGTATCTCAAAACCTTATTTTAACAAAAATGTAGCTCGGTCATTGCCACAGAGGGAAACCGATTAAATACCACAGTCCATAGTATTTCTGGAGAAAATAGTTCTAGGCATACAAGGTGAAAAGCTTCTGAACCGACATGCCCTCCAACAGCTCATTTTGGCATCAAAGCTGAACCCCGGGCACAAAACCTCTACTTTTAATATATTTCTCAATAGTCACAGAGGCTATAAAATCACTTTGTGTGCACCCATCACAATTTCAAACCCAGATATTACCATATACAAATAGCAGTGTCAACATCACTGAGCTGCACATAACTTGTGCAGCGAGCAGAGCTGTGGGAGAGACCCAATGCTTATCCACTACAGGCTGCATGCAGAAAAGTACAGGAGAGGGAAGGAGACAAGAATGGTTACCCTGTACAAGAACAGAGAGCAGCAGTGATCGGCCTTTATTACATGAAGGTCCTGCACAGAGGCACAAGTGTCACACTGGATTACTCACAGATTCACAAGGCACATCAAATTTCAATTAAGAATACACAAGCCTCTTGTACAGTATTTTGACAATATCGGATTATCCTGTAATTCAGCTTTAAGGAGGAATTTATCATTGACAGCATGCAACAAAAAAGCTATGACTAATCTGCTAAAAATGCATTTTTTGGTCATTTTACACAAAATAGTTTTAGTAAAATGTTTTTAAAGAAATCTGGGCCCATTCCCTCTGCAAGATTGTACTTCCTAGCTGCTCAATTGCATCACTTTTCTGGGTGGGGAGTTATGAATGACAGAGATCTCTCATTCAGGCTGCTCTTTTGTCTAGATCCAGTAAATATCATTTTTTGGCTCAGTTGGCAGACGGGCTTTGGTAATGTTCCCAGTATACAATTTTGACGCTTATGACCAAAGTTTGGGATGAAATTACGTGAATCATGAGATTATGATGGGATTTCAACGTACCTAACTATTTGGAGGTAAGGGCTTTTGGAGGAATTGGGTAAACTGCAGGGCTTGAATGGCTGATACACCAGGGGTGCCCAGTTCCTTTACCAGTTATTTGATAATGACCAAATGAAATTGTTTCAGGATTTGCAGTGCAAATTTGGTATCCCCTCTTACAGATTCTTCCAGTTCCTCCAACTCCATCATGTCCTTTGGGCCTAAGTTAAGCAGACTACTCTTCGATAGGTTAACACTCTGCTTATGGATCAGTTAGCTAAGACTATAGACAAGAAGGGCCTCATCTCCACCCTTTACAGATCTTTATTGACTAGTTCCTTGGGTATCATACAGCTTCCCAGTAGAAGAGGGTGGGCTACAGATATAGCTACCTTAGAGGTAGAGATTTGGCAAACTATTCTGGAAAAGGTCCATTAGTGTTCCTTTCACCGTCACAATGTTTGTCATAACCCTTTGTTATGCATACGGTATATAGAACGCCATAGAAATCACATTTATCAAACAGTAAAGAGAGTCTGGACTGTCCCAGATGTGGATGATCCCCTGCAGATCTCCTACACATGCTCTGGCAGTGCCCCAACCTGTTGTGCTACTGGCGTTGTGTAATCGCTACTTTTAAGCAAGCACCAGTCTCTCTTGCACAATGATCCGTTGACCTGTACATTGGGATTCTTAGAAAATAAATATGTATGCCTCAAGCCCAGACTGTCATCTCTTAGTTATTGTTCCTGGGCTGTAAATGTATTGTTGAAATGGCTTTCGCCACTTCCTCCTACATTTAAGGACTGGCGAGCGCAAGTTAATTCTACCCTGCTTAAAGAAAGGCAATTCATGCTAGAACGAGGCACTCCTCACAAGTTCAACAACTTATGGGACCCATGGCTGTAGATTCTAGGTTTAGGCCCCTTGGCCTTAGTGTCCTTGGACATTCTACAATGTTAACTGAATTGATGGTGTAACAAACTAAGCAGTGTCTGGTATGTTGTATTGGTGGATATGGATGGCAGAAGCACACAATGGTTAGGCACGTTCTTTAAGTGATGTTTTTTTTTCTGATATGGGCTTAGCAATGGCACAGCTCCCTTGTTTACTATTTGTGATGAATGATGGGTGCAACTTTGTTGCTCCTCCTAATGATATATGGGTATCAGGGTTAAGGATACCCCCCCTTCTTGATTTCAATGTATTATTGATCTCTGGTTATATTGCTAACTATGAGCCTTTGTAAAGATGCTAATACTTAATGTTTTTACACTTGGGGAATGTACGACTGCTACTGTACACTGTGCTGAGGTCTGTTTCGTTTTGTTTTTTTGTAATACTATAACACTTTGAATAAAAAGTTATTTGGAAAAAAAAAAAGAAACTCTGGGATGTTGATTAAATTTGTACAGTAGTCCAGTATAAAACCACTGACATTATATTTATGAACACTGCATATTTTGTCTAAAACTCACTGTTTTTAAAAGTTGTGATATCATCATTCTGCTCTGAATCTTTCTTAATCTCCAGGGTCCGGGAGGAAATTTCTCAAAAGCTGTGACATCACTTCCTATTAGTGCTTGTCGCCTCTCACTGAGACTACACATGCTAACATACCCTGAAAGGGAGCGTTAAAGAACTACCTCACTAAAAGAGAAGTTGTCCTTTAGACATGCATATACAGTAAATAACAAGTTCAATTTTTAGATCAGATTAGTGAGATTAATGAATATCAAGATGTTTTTATTGTTGCTTCTGCATTTGTTTTATCACAATTTCATCTGTTTCATCACAGCCAAAGTGTGAGCAAGTAGTAGCCAAGAGTCAACCTCCAATTATTTTTTTAAAAAGATTGTCCCTTTGGTCAACACAACCATAATGGAATCTGATGAATTTCTCATCATGTCTCAGTGAAACCAGTTAAACGTATATTTTATACCTGCTCAGCAACAAAGTTTTAAAAAGTGATTTTAGCATGCGAGTAGACACAGGCTGGATCGGTTGCAATTTAAGTATCCGGTGTTACATCATGACAAGTCGAAAATAGTTTGCGTGAGTACACTAACCTGAGTTGAGCTGTTTTATAATAAACTCAATTTGTCGGTTCATATCCGTGTTCCCTTCCTTGATGAAACACCTCAGAATTTCCTGCATTCCCTGTAATTGAAGGAGACAATTAAAGTGCTCCTCTAAGGCACTTAAAGCTAAAAGATTGTGCTAAAAGGGTAAAACCCCTAAACCAGCAGCTAGCACACCACTGGATACAAAATAGTAATATCAAATAAACCCTAAAGTGTAGTGCTCATAAAACAAAAACAAAACTGATAACAGTTCAAAGTGTGTCTATAATAGAATGTCCATGCAAAAAAAGTCCACTGTGAATTAAAAATGAAATAATCTTCATAATAATAATAATAATAATAATAATAATCTTCATTTGGTGAAAAAAAAAAAACTCCTCAAAGTGAAAAGAACAACATACTCCGTGCTGCCACACCAGTGCCCAAATCAAAGGCTTACGGCAACGGTATGACCCTCACAATGAGAAGTCATTTAGCACTTGAAAGTGGTTAGCTCAGATTCTAGATATTTGATGTTGCCACTTTAATCCACCTTATAGATCAACAGCCACTCAGGGAAATGTGCATGAAAAAATGGAAATGCTCCACATAGTAGAAAATCAATGGTAACCAATATTTATTAAACCAATGCTACTCACATGCATAAAAACAGACAGTGCTGTACAAGTCAAAATCCCCAACAGACTATGCAGATCGCTTCCGGTTTTCGCAATGACGTCACGAGTATGGGCTCTGCTCTACATGTTTCGTCAAAAATGACATCTTCCGAGTGTGGATTAAAGTGGTGATAACAAATATCCAGGATCTGAGCTACCCACTGTCAAATGTTATATGAAGTCTCTTTGTCAGGGTCATGCAGTTCCGGTAAGCCTTTGATTTGGGCACTGGCGTGGGAGCAAGGACTGCGTTGTCCTTTTCACCAGTTTTTATTTCACCATATGAAGATGATTTCATCTTTAAAGTGATATTAAAGTTTTTTTTTTTTTTTTTAACATGTTGTAGTTACCTGCTCTGTGTAGTGGTTATGCATAGGGGACTATGGTAAAGAGGAACTATGGCTTTCAGTATTTTTTAATCTGCCTGCACTTAAACATTTTTAATCATGTAATTTTGTGTAACCCCCACTAAAACACTGCTATATAATTTACCAATACAACATACAGTGCTAAGAAATTAAGGAACATCACCTAGCACAATGAGCTAAACTATTCAATAACAGGCACAACAAACATAGCCTTTTCCTTTGAACTCTTACCATTGCTCTGGCTTCCTCTCGTATCAAGTTAACAGCGAGGACGCTATAGAGTGCTCCATTTACATAGGGACGAATCTGTAGAATGGTAGTAGAAATTTAAAAAGTTTACAACCTGAGAAATCTTTACAAGGACTTATTTACGAGGCTGACAGAAAGAGGTACTGTTGTATAGGCAAGCTTATCAACTTCTTCCTTACACAGTACTGGGCACAAGTGAACTAGATGATAAAGGAAACTGTTTTACAGAAAAGTACCAGTAATGCTAGCCATAGACATGATAAGGCAGCTAGAAGTTCTGATCTAACAAAATGTCTCTGCACCACCTCCCAGATCCTCATATTCCTGGCAGGGGGTACAGAAGCATGTGATGGAAAGGAAGGCTTTCATGAAATGTCATAGGAGAGCATATATGTTGAGATTGTTTGCAACACACAAGCAACCCACATTTCTAAACATAATGGCATTCCTCTCTTTGCTATATCTCCTTCTCTCTTACTTAGTTCATCTGATCTAACAGGAGTTTTGGTTATGTGAGGTACACACCTTGGGTATTCCACCCCGCATGGGGGGGTGAAATATGTAGGGAAATTCAGTTAATTGACGTAATGATCTTGTGGCGTTTTGGTCCCCATTGGGTTATACCCTGCAGCTAAATGACTCTCCATAGAGATGTTAAATGCAGAACTCAGGGAATGTTTCTAACTGTTGTTAAAGCAGTTGTCTACCCCAAAAAAGTGTTTTTATATATATATAAGGCTTACCTGTAGGTAAAATGAATATCTCCTAAACCTGTACGGTTTAGGAGACATTCCACTTGCAATGCAGCCGTTGACATCACGGTGCATGTGCAGTGATGGCCCGGCGAATAGCGCCGGACCCTCCCGGAAAGTCGGGCTCCAGCGAGCATGTGCGACGTTTTGTGGAACCCGGAAGAAGCCACACTGCGAAGATGTCCGCTCCCTCTGCAGGGACCGGGCAGCCCTGTGGGATCTTCGTTCTGAGGTAAGTATTTCATAATGGGCTAGTATGACGTGCATACTAGCTCCTTATGCCTTTGCCTTGCAGGTTATTTATGTATTTATTTTTTTTCCCCTTGGGTAGACAACCGCTTTAATCCTTCTGCATCAAAGCACCAATCTGCATATGTGTACAATGACACCACTTTCTCATTTGGTGCCTTGCTCCCATTTTTTTTGTTGTATTGTATATTTTCAATAAAAACAACTGGAAACTAAACATAATGGTAGGCACAGCTGTTCTACTGGGAGTACATTTACAAGACAGTTAAATACTAATATACATGAAGTGGTGACAGGGTCTCTTTAAAGTGTGCATAAAATGTGTTTTTTCTTAGTTTTGGATATACCGAGGAAGGGTTAAAAGCCCTGTTGGGTTTTTAATGCTATCCAGGGCTTCTCTAGACAGATTTCCCCTCACTTTGTGTCCTGATGATGTTTGACCAGACAGGAAGAGAAAGGGTCTCTCAAGAAGCAACACGGACAAATAAAATGTTTTTTGCAGAATAAGAGTGCTAGAACCCCTGTCAGATTTTTATTTCTGTCTGTGTCCCTGTTGCAGTTTATTCCTTACTCCTTTGTCTGGTGAAACCATGCATCCACTTTGTCCTAGGTCTTGTGAGTTATGAGCACTGGATGGAACGGCAATGGATTATTCTCCAGAATAATCTACATTTTTCTGTTCATAATAAGAAGCATTTAATATATATATATATATATATATATATATATATATATATATATATATATATACACACACACACACACACTATACACACATATACATACATATTTTTTTTCTGAGACACATACCTCATGGTTCTCATGACCAAGCAAGTCAGACAGCACCCTGAGAACGTGGCTGGCATTTTTAGCACATGCTTTCTTTCCTGATTATGACAAACGTTATTAAAAAAAACAGAGAAAAGGTGTAGATTCACTAATAAAGGACAGAAACAAAGTTATTTAATGCCCATAAACAATCATCATGTGACACATTTATTGTACCGGTATACCATATGCAAACACACACCTGCACTACGTAAGCACAGGTTCATAAGCAAGGCCGTAGAGTATGTCACTGTGTAGTCAGACAGATGCTCAGTGTCTTCCAGCTCCTGTACAAGCCAATCAATGAGACCATCCTTTATCATTGCGGACTGCATAGGTCGCCTAGAAGAGGAAGCAACATTAGTAAAATGCAATGATGAGCTACAGTATGCGTCAAAAAATACTGTAACTCACCTGGATCTATGCTGGCCAACAGTTACTCCCTGATGCCATCAGGGCTACTATCAATGTTGTCCCCAAGAAAGGAAAAGACCTGATGCAATGCGCTAGTTATTGCTCTACCCCCCTCTTAAACATAGGCCTAACACTTCTTACTATCATTTTGGCAACCAGTAGTTTAAAGGACAATACAAAACTACCACGTAGATTTTGTCCCAAATAGGAAAGCAAAAGATAACATGACTAGAGACCTCAACATTATCCATATGGCCCACCCTGCTGATACCCTGACCATTCTCCTTTTGACCGATGCTAAGAAAGCGTTTAATCAATGATGGTTGGCAGGAAACGAAGGAATTATATTCCTATTCTTCTGTGATGATGAAAATTAACAATGTCTATTAAAACCGCTTTAATCTGCAAAATGGGACAAGACAGGGGTGCTCTCTATCCCCATAATTTTTATTATTGCTTTGAAGTCATTACTTCACATATTACACCTAACCCTAACATCAATGGCAATTCCTTTCTGTTTGATCAGCACAAAGTAGCAGGATACACTGATGACTATTTTTCATCACTCGCCCCGGTCACCACTCTTCCAAAACATTACAGTGAACTCTCCGACTGTAAAATAAACCTCCAAAAACTGGAAGCTTTAAAAGTCCCATGAGGAGACCAATAAAACATTATACCTCACTTGCCCTTCTGTTGGGCCCAACACCATATCACCTATGTAGGAATTCACCTTACGCATCCCATTAAGGAACTCTTTGCTGCTAACTTTCCGCCGGTCTTAGCCAAAATTAACAAGACCTCTGGAGATGGTCATTTGGTTCGGGAGGATCTGTATTCTAAAGATGAAAATTCTTCCCAGACTCCTTTATCTTCTTAAAACACTGTCAATCTTGGTATTGAGGCTATTCCTCAAACAGACGCATAGTGGGTTTAGTTATTTTCTTTGGGCGCTGAAACATCACAGAATAAGTCATGCCCTCATGACTCAACCGAAGGAGAGGGGAGAGTTCGGATTCCATGACCCCTGAAGTGCGACAGGGCTGTTCACATGGCTAAAGTCAAGGAATATGTACACATGGCCTTGAAAAGCAATTGATTCAGTTGAAGTGACATCCAAGATGCCTCTCAAGTGTCTATCTTGGATTGGAGAGGAGACTCCGATATCGTTTTACTGCCATCCATTGCGGTAACACCATCAAGCTCTTACCCTCAAGCAAGAGTTACACTTTGCAAATGAACGCTCTCCTTGTGCATACAACAAATAAATGAATAGACAATCAAATATTCAAAATCTCACATATATGAACCCCAACCCCACAGATGAATGTATATCATCATTCACTAATATAAAAATGTGACTACTGTATATAAAAAGGAGTATAAACAGGGGCGGCCCGTCCATCAGAGCGCACGGCACCGCCCCCTCTCTCCAACCCTCCCCCCCCATATGTCATGGATAGATTCATGCATAGCATGAATCTATCCATGGCCGCCCGCAACCACCCCCTATTCATGCGGCCGGCCCCTTTGAGACGCCAGCTGCATGAATTACCACGGTGGGGTGTTACTTTGAAGCATCTCATCAGAGCCTAAGGCTCTAATTCGCTTCAATAAAGTGTGGCTGGTGGCGCAAAGCATTCCGCCACAAGCCCTTAGAAAGGCAAATGGAAATTTGCCTAACACTAAACCTCTCTCCGCCAATCAAGAAGCACCGGTATGTTACCGGCCTCCTGATTGGTGGAGAAGATAGGCAATCCTATTGGACGCCTTACCCGTTGCAGGAGGAAGCACAGCCACTCGATGGGCATCACTCCCTGGCTGCTCCATCGCTCCCTGCTCGCCGGACACGGACTCACCTGCTGCCCGCTTGCTGCCTTCTGCCGGCCCGCTCCTAGATGGGGTAAGTGAGGGACTACCCGGGGGGGTTACTGTCAGTGCCGTGAGCCACGTGCGCGGGGGGGGGGGGGATTGGCTCTGTATACCCCTATCTATGGTGCAGTTTCTGTAGTATATGCCCATTTGTGGGGCTGGGCAGTATGTACCTATCTGTGGGGCTGGGGCAGTATATAGCTATATGTGGGGCTGGGGCAGTATATACCTATCTGTGGGGCTGGGGCAGTATATACCTATCTGTGGGGCTGGGGCAGTACATACCTATCTGTGGGGCTGGGGCAGTACATACTTGTGGGGTAGTATATACCCATCTGTGGGGCTGGGGCAGTATATTCCTATCTGTGAGGCTGGGGCAGTATATTCCTATCTGTGAGGCAGTATATACCTATCTGTGGGGCTGAATATACCCATCTATGGGGCAGTATATACCTGTCTGTGGGGCTGGGGCAGTATATACACATCTGTGGGGCAGTATATACCTATCCATGGGGCAGTATATACCTATCCATGGGGCAGTATATACCCCTATCTGTGGTGCTGTATATACCCCTATCTGTGGTGCTGTATATACCCCTATCTGGTGATGCTGTATACCCTTATGTGTGATGCTGTATACCCTATCTGGTGATCCTGGGCTGCATACTCTTGACACGATGGACGGAATGGCTTATGAGAAGTGGGAGGGGTCAAAAAGGAAGGGCGGGGTCTAGCGCCCCCCCCCCCCATCCTAAGATTTCATCAGCCACCACTGAGTATAAATGTTATCCTTATGCGAGGTAAATAACTGATTGAGCCAGTGTGTGTTCCATAGATCCGGAAGAGACATAGGTGATGAAACCAGAAGTGATGATGACCTCACAGCCCCTATGAATTATGTGTATCCACGCGTCTTCAGGAAAAGCATGGAGGCTGAGAGGTCAACATCACTACTGGGTCTGTGGAACGCACGCTGTCTTTGGTGGGTGCAGGCAGTGGTGCGATATTCCTGGACCTATTGAGCGGTTTGTGTTGGTGCCTTTCCAAAGGCACCTTTTATGTGAGTGGAGACATATGGTTTTTAAAAAATTCCTTTTAATAAAATTACTACACTGTATACTTTTAAGTTTTTGGGGCTCTTTTATTTGCCATACCCATCATATGAGAACTGCTAATGAGTAAAAGGAGAAGAATGGATGATGGCTCTTTGAAAACCGGGATGTAAGTTAAAGCATTTGTAGGCTGCTGGTTAGCCTTATAGATCTGGAGAGTGCAGTATTTATTGACACGTGGTGATATCGGAGAAGAGATAGTCACCTTCATTCATTTCAATTTTTGGAGGCATGGTGATTGGCAACACACACGGATTTGTGGACTATAATTTGAGCATGATAATTTAATTTAGTGTTGAGAGGTTTTAGGGCAGGAATATCAATTATTTACCTCGCATAAGGATACCATTTATACTTTTTTTATATAAGCAATTGAGAATATACACTCAAATGTGGGGTTATAGTTCACATATGTGAGATTTTGAATATTTGATTGTCTATTTATATATTTGTTATGTGCACAAGGTGAGCACCCGTTTGCATTTAGTTATATACTCTAGAAATGTCATGATTGCACTTAAAAGGGCTGCTGCCTTATACATAGGTTTAGAATTGTTTGGCGTCCTCTCTTATTTTTCTTGAAGATTTACACTTTGAGTGATCTATCAACTTCACTCATGAGCCCGGTCAAAAGACGACCCAAATATCCCCCAGGAAACCCACAAAAGATTTTCCAGCCTTTTCTTAATACCGGGTAGTTCTGCTTAAAACACTTCCTAATCTCTAACAGGTTCAGTCCACTTTCAGAAATTCAAAGAGTGGTAGATCCCCACCCCCGCCCCATTTCCCACAGGTGAGCTTTTCAACTTCAACATTTGCCCTTAACTGAGGTAAAGAAGCTGTATGAGCTAGTCTAAGGCCTACTTAAAGGGTGAGTGCACCCAAAGTGATAATTCAGTTTTTGGTAGATGCTGGAAAATTAAACCATTTGACAGTCTTTATTTCTCTTGTGGACTCTACTGGTGAGTTTCTGCACTTCAGCTGGATTCTGTTTTTTTTTTTTTTCTTAAGGTAACGAGACTGCATTGAACATAAAAATGTGGTCAGGAAAACCAAACAGAGATGGGCAGAAGTAGAATATAAATTATTGCAAGGGGATCTTAATCTTAGAGTATCCATGAAATACGAGAAGCCAGGATCTAGGTCCACTAAGCTACTATTTAGAATATAAATTATTTTGGTGAATTGAACCTTTAATGCCTATTTGTGTCTTGGCAATATATCAAGAGATAACCTTGATTATCTTAAAAAAATAACACTGAGGTTATGATCACCTTTAGTCTTATTTGACTATACAAACCTTAATTTTACTATACTATGTTTCTTGATGTAGGCTGTGACTAAGAAAATGTCAGGAAAGACCTACTAGAACAGCTGAACTAGTAGTTTGGGGTTAATCAGATGAACTTTAAATATTGGCATGTGTGTAGTGACTCCTATTTAACATGAATGTGTTTGAATGTGACTGCTTAATTCTGAACACAGTTACATCCACAGTTATAAGATGGTGTGCACACTTATGCAACCATATTATTTTAGTTTTTTATTTTTACCCCCCTTAAAGATTTCAGTTTTCCAATTGAGTTGTACATTTTTATAGGTCACATTAAAGGTGGAAAAAGTTCTGATATTATTTATCTTTGTCTCATTTTTTTACATCACAGAAACCTGGCATTTTAACAGGGGTGTCTAGACTTTTTATATCCACTGTATATACCAGTTATTTTAAGCATGATAAAAGGAAGACATTTTTTCTTGTCAAGGTAAGAAAAAGAAAATGGTTATGCACTGCTTGGTGATGGTAAGAAGTTTGGTTGCTGCTTCCACTAAATGTGTATAACACAAGAATGATAAAAATAATTGAGAGGTGTGGATGCGCTACCAATATATAAGCAATGTGTAGTGTGCCAAACAATACTAACAGTTCAGTCCTGATTTGATGAATGGTACAGAATAAAATTATATATAGAAAATATATGCAAGATGAAAACATAAATAGTGGCTGAATGAATAATGCATTACATGTTTTAAAATTAATAAAACTGTTAGTTTTAGTGAACATAAAGTGCTAGGTGCTATATTACTAAAGGTGCATAAAATACAGTGGGGATCGAAAGTTTGGGCACCCCAGGTAAAAATTTGTATTAATGTGCATAAAGAAGCCAAGGAAAGATGGAAAAATCTCCAAAAGGCATCAAATTACTAGAAACCTAAACTGAAAATAGTTGACGCTCACAAAGCTGGAGAAGATAGCAAGGCGTTTTCAGATGTCAATATCCTCTGTTCGGAATGTAATTAAGAAATGGCAGTCATCATGAACAGTGGAAGTTAAAGCAAGATCTGGAAGACCAAGAAAAATATCAGACAGAGGTGACAAGTACTACTGACGGTAAAGAATTAATGTAAGGCTTGTCTCCTATAACTGTAGACTTTTGCGGAACGATAGAAGAGGTCGAAACACTCGCAGTTGATAAAAGTCAAATCCAAAGATCATTAAACTACGGAAAACCTCTAAAAAGGTAGAAAGGAACCGAAGAAATACGTGTAATTATGTTTAAAAATGGACCCCACGGGTTTGAAAGCTAGGGGTGACATAAAATACGTGGAAATCATTATATCGTGGATCGTGAAATACAAGTGATTTTGATTGTCAAAATAATTAAAATTTTGTACATTACGTAATAAGTAAGTCGGTGATAAATACAAAAGTAGAACGTATATAAAAGATATATATTAAAATAAGACATGGTAAGTAGTTTAGTCCTGACTTGACAATCA